>OY979694.1:231145016-231717099 GCA_963855945.1 Thereva nobilitata
AGAAAGAAGAAGAAGAAAACGGAGAAAAGGGTTGGACCCCCTGAGAAATTCATCCATTGTTTTTTTGCTGCAGAGCTGCCAAAAATTTACATTTAAACAAAGCTCTGACCACCCTTCAACAACGCGCCCGGGTAATATCCATATGAGGCAGCAGGGGTTGAAGCCATGGAAGTGGAAGTGCATGAGCAGCACACAGCCGGAGAAGGGCGGCGCGGCGAGCTGTGGTAATAACCAACTCGTGTGCGAAAACAAGGATCCCTTCTCAGCTTTATATGCGCCACGGTCCATGGACTGCACATGAATCCCCGAGAGCGAGGCTCATCTCAATTTCGGATTAATGACCACGACCTGCACGTGCCACGGTAGTGGTTTTTTTCATTTCACTGCACGAACAACATGTGCGCTCGGCTTTCAGCGGATCAGGCTGAATAATGTGCAGTAGGTGTGTGTTTATATGTGTGTGTGCAACACCCGAACACGCTGCAGGATGCGAGATATCCTGTGAGACTGCAATGTGTTCGGACCTATACACTTCCACACAAAATGGCAATTCAGTGACTCATAAGAGACCGGGGGCAGAACCGTTTGCTATGAACATCCTGCAACAACAGGAAAAAAAAAACTATCGGTGGAGGACCAGAAGAAAAAGGGATGTCGCAAGTCTTCAAAGGACTAGTGCAGGACTGCATATGTGTCAAAGCGCAAAATGAAATAGATTTGCAGAGTCGTAAATGGACTGGGACAAGTCTGCGCTTAACGCTGCTTGCACGAGAAAATACCACACGGTGTGTGATGATAAAATATTTTGCCAAAAAAATATTCAAAAAGGAGAAAAAGGATGCACTGGGAATGGAGGAGGTTAATTGAAAAGTGGAGAGTGTTTGCCCAAATATTAAGTCTTGTTCGTGTGCGTGTGCGGGTATTAAGTGGCAATTAAAATTGTTTTTAATGGAATCAAGCAATTAAGCACAAGAGAATAAAACAAATAATTTCTTAAATTCATATTTTTCGTTAGAGTAAACATTTTGCAGGAAAAAGGGTTTTCTTTCACTCGATGGAAATGCTCAAGAAATTTCTTGTTATTTTCGCTGTGTTCATCCCTCTTCTACTACCATGCTTGTGACTATTGTTTATATTACTCATATCGGATATTTACCAACGAACTAATCGACTTTTCCTCCAGACCAAGCTATGTTTTTCATAACGTAGAAGAATCTTGGAACAAAGAAAAATGTTGGTGGCGTTTTTCCCAATAGATGGCTCTCGAGTCGCATAACTTTGGTATTACTAATCAGGCAATACTATATCGCGTTTGAAAGGTGTCGGTTAGTTAATGTCACGGTATACAGAAAGAAGGTAATGTAAAAGAGCAGCTTCGAATATCGTAGAAAAATGTGACGTCACCCAGTGACCTAATGAAGAAAAACAACAACAACAATTTCGTTTTTATATGGGAAGAGGTCACTGAGTGAGTCGCACTAAAACGATATTCAGTCTTTTACATTACCTTGCTTCTGTATAGCGTGGTTAATGCAATGTAATAGCGTTTTCAAAATAAGTTTGGTATGATTGCAAGCGAATCGTGCATCATGAGTTGCTCCAATTCAACCAAACGATTAATTCGACTATTTACTATCAATAACTAAAGCGTGCAAATGAGGTAAAGCGGTCAGAATTGATTAATAGGAAAGGCGTTGTCTTCCATCACGACACTTCTTTAATGACTCGGCAAAAAGTGGAGAGATCTTCTCTTGGAAGTACTGATGCATCCACCGTGTAGCCCGAAGCTTGCCCCGTCCGACTATCATTGTAAAGTTGGCTTACAAAAAATGCCAAATGGTGGTTCAGTTTTTCGCCCAGAAACCATAGAAGCTCTACAGTGATGGCATAGTGGGCTTGCCGAAAAATTGCCAACTTTCTCACATTCTATTTAATCCAAAATATAATTTCCTGCGTTAGTTAAAACTGTTTGGCAGTGTTCTGGAAGCTTATTCAACCCGTTGGAGAATGCAAACGACATCGACATAATTGAAAGACCATTAAGGCCTGTACAAGATAGTTTAGATGGCCAGGGTACACTGTGTGCTATCTGCATCCTTTATAACAATAGAAAACAGATTCTTATTACCAACTTCGCCAGCTTGGAGATCAACGAAGTCAAGTAGCATTCGGCGTGGTTAGTACTTAAATGGGAGACCGCTTGAGAACAGCTCATATCGTAGGCTTCGTTGTCTAGATGGCTGATCAGGCCAAATGTTTTGTAACTACTAGAAATTCCGGGATGACCTTAAAATTCCAGAAAATGTACGATGTGGAGAAAAATTTCCTGTTCAAAAAGTGCTGATTTAAGGTTTGAAAAATTCGTGATGTTTGTAAAGGGTAACGTAATTTTTGCACGGTTTTTAAAGAGTGATTGGATTTATTTTTCGATCGGCACCTCAAAGAGGTCGATTTTTTTTGGTTCGTGCGATATCGTGCAGGAAAAAATGACCGCTTACGTACGCACGGAGCCTCGGTAGTCTAGGGAGTAAGGCGCCTGGTTACCATCCTAGAGGTTCCGGGTTCGAGTCCCGGCAGCACCACGGTCCTTCGCCTTTCCCACCTTCTT
The DNA here is from genome assembly GCA_963855945.1 of Thereva nobilitata. Taxonomy (NCBI): domain Eukaryota; kingdom Metazoa; phylum Arthropoda; class Insecta; order Diptera; family Therevidae; genus Thereva; species Thereva nobilitata. Next base: position 231,147,625 of record OY979694.1, read on the forward strand.
TCTTCTTCCCTCCTTACATTCCTCCTGTCATAGCCTTCCGCTAGCACTGCCCCGCTCCACCAGCGGATGTCATCGGTTGGTTGATGGGATACAACTCGTTTCAGGAGGCATAACACTCCAGCGAGTTGTATCCCGTTGCCCCGATGCCAGAGTCGCGATAGAAATGGTTGGGAGTAGGTTCGACATTGCACTCTATACGAAAAAAATAGATTGACGACAGTACAAAAGACTTTCCCTGAGCTCTAGGCTTCCACATAAAAAAACGCATACTTCTTCTCAAAAATTCATTTATTTATAGTCCGGGGAAATTAGCATTTAAAGGAGAAAAAAATTCAGAAATGGCTGAAAATTGGTCCATAGCTTCCTTGGGACATTTTAAGAAAACAATTTCGGAATCACAAAAAAAACAAAAATGGCCGCCGGAAATATAGCTGTTTTCCGGTGTTTTCCTTGTATCTCGGTGTCTATAGGTCGTACAACCCCGTACAAAAGCCCAAAATGTTGACAATAAAATTCTCTGCAACTTTAGTTCTTACAAAGATGTTGACCCGATTAACCCTTTCAAAGTTATACAAGGTCAAAGTTATCAAAAATCACTTTTTGGTCAAAAAAATCCCTCAAAAACTGTTTTTTTCGAAAAATTTTTTTGATCAGTCAATATGAAACGTTATTGCCTACAAAAAACCTTTCTGTCATTTTTTCGAAAACAACCCTTTCGAAGCTATTCAAAGTCAAAGTTTCAACAAATCAGTTTTTGGTCAATAAATGACGCAGAAACTGATTTTTGAGAAAATTTTTTTGTTCTATTTATACAAAAGATTATTGCCTAATGACACCCTTGTCATTTTTTCGAAAACTTTTCGAAAAATTTTGCAAAAATCAATTGTTAGTGATTATTTGGCCGAAATGTGATTTTTGGAAACTTTGACCTTGAATAACTTCGAAAGGGTTAACCGGGTAAACATCTTTGTAAGAACTAAAGTTGCAGAGAATTTTAATGTCAACATTTTGGGCTTTTGTACGGGGTTGTTCGACCTATAGACACCGAGATACAAGGAAAACACCGGAAAACCGCTATATTTCCGGCGGCCATTTTTGTTTTTTTGTGATTCCGAAATTTCAAGGAAGCTGTGGACCAATTTTCAGCCATTTCTGAATTTTGTCTCCTTGCGTTTTTTTGCTAATTTCCCCGGACTATTAGGCTTGTACCTCGGAAGTCGAGGCAAGGTGCAAAATCGCTCGATGGTGGTACCTTTCCATTCTAAGAATGTAGCCCACCTTAAATTTTTTTTATCGATATTACCATACTGCTATACTCAAATTACGCCCTTCTGTCTGAACGGCAATACTTTTTGGGCAAAATACAAGACTAGCCCGCTCGGCTTACCCACATACCCTGCAGTCCTCCTTTTTGGCGCACACTGTGGTCTAGAAATTCGTTAATAAAAAGTAGACCAACTCGATTGTAGAACAATCTTCCGCAGTCAGTATTTTCGAATACGTAAAAGGGTGATTCTTAAGCTTAGTTTATGACAAAAAAATAGATTACAGATTAGATAGTAGAAATACGATTTAAACTATGATCGTTGAAATCACCGGCAACAATAGTTCCACACTCCGAGTGGGAGGATATAAATCCGGAAATCTGTTCGAAGATATCACCAAATACTAAAGTGGATGCTTCAAAGTTGAATTTCATCACTTATAAGAAGAGAATCTTAAAATAAAATTAGAAAATCGATTACTAAAACTAGAAGTCGTTCAATGCTGTGGACACAAACTCAACCAACCTTAAATCGACTTAAATTTCCTGACTGTGTTCAAGTGCTTCTCAAATCGAAAAAGAAATAATTTCATAAAATCGAGGAAAACACTCCTCGAAACATATTCAACAAAACTTCATTAATATTTCGCCCTGCAGAGAACACATCGAATCAGAAATCCCCAATTGCGTCAAATACACTTGAACCAAAACATTTTCACGCATCAACAGGCCTAATTCTTAACGAACGAAGAATATATACGAAGCATTCAACAAAACCCTCCCCGCCCACCCCTAGGTCCTTCCCTTGTACCTGAATTTTGCAGGGATGAGCCTTTGAAGTGCAAATAATCCAGTTAGCTAACATCGTTAAACATAAAATAACAAAAGCCCTTCAAGCTACAACCGACGACATACAGAGCCAATTGCACACTATATACACGCGCACATACACACATACATAGAGAAAAGTTATCATATTTGCTGACCAGAATTTCTTTTGCCGTTTTAATTTTGTGTCATCCCTCGGACGCCCTACTATTGTCGGTGAGTCAAACACCCTGTAAGTGAAGGGTTCATGCTGTTCGTAATGGGTGATCACTAGGAACAATCATTTCGGTATAGGCGTCCGATGACTATAACGGGGTGGGGTGGGAGGAGGGGAATGATGCACACTAATTACACGGCAAATATGAGAAGCGTTTGCTGTTGTTCAATGCACCCTAGTAAGAGGACGACGCTAAAGGGTGGGGGTGAAAAATGTGCAATTTGAACAGTCGTTTGCAGAATTATTGTTGCATTGTTTTTTGGGGGACGGTAGTTTTGAGAGAGAGGGAGAAACGATTTGAGATAGAGTTTAGCGAAGAGGGGATGCAATAATAGAACAGAAACGAAGGATAAGATCTGATCCAGCATCGCTAATGTTTCTACTTGTAGTTTTGAAATACGAAGCTTTGGAAGCACCCTTTTCACTAATAATGACCCTGGTAGTAATCTGAGTTCTGATAGAGTGTATAGAGGAAGCGGAAGGCTCTAGAAGAAGTCGGGGACTGTTAAAGCTGTAAGTGGTGAATGTAGTTTAGAAGTCTACAGTTGCGTATCTCGAATTATGAGCGATTTTATGGAGTACAGGGTGCACGAACAGAATATAAGTGATGAATAGTCACCGATCGTACCAATTTTTGCGCGAGGAGCTGATCGTTTTTGAATTTGATCCAGGTTCCAATCTGTAGTATGGTGATTAGGAACATGTCGTCATTCCGCCGCAAATACTCGATTAGTGTTACGTCGTTATGAGATGGATAAGTCATTAGATCCAGACCGCTTTGTAAAACGCATGTGGGCCATACGGCAGGTTTTGAATAGAGAGTGGAGAGTATGGCCGGCTTTGATAGCCTAGGCGTTAAGGCATTCCGACTACCGTCCTAAAGGTTCGTGGTTCGAATTCAGTCCGTGGCCTTTTCTATCGACTTTCCATCTAGATAACATTCCTTCTTTCTTGCTTGCCTCTTTATAGCAATTCCCTGTCCTTTCAACTGTCACCGCCTGCTATAAATATAATAAGCAAGGAACGCATCTTCTATTCGATCGCCGAATTCGAACTCACCGTCCTGTAGTAATGTAGGAGATTTGTTACAAAAACCCCGTGTGGTGTTGTCGCTGCCAATTCTTTCGCTCTTCTACTATCTTTCCGACTAGAGCTTGCTGTCCGACATTGCACTCCATGATAGAACCGTCGACAGTGCAAAGGAGTTTTACCTCTGAGCGCTGGTTCTTCACATAAAAAAAGGGAGATATCACAAAATGCACTTCCTTTCAATGGAATTGGTGGCAGCGATGGGATATGCGAGAGAAATCTTCTTCCAATGAAGAAGTGATCTCTGCTGTCTCCGCTGCGGTTTGCGGACTTAAACTGCCTTATTGAAAAAGATCCCGAATAGTTCCCTTCGTTGGGCACGCATTCGGCACCCTACTGCATGGGCTTAGTAATGTCCAACAGGCCTTGCGGCTATGGAAGCCTCAGAAGTGTTTGGAGAGTTGAGAGATGCTCCATCCTCGTTGATTTTATTTGAAGCACATATAAATATTGATCCCATGAATTGCCCGAGAAAAAACGGTCATCCATGGCAGAGCTCTGCACTACCATGGGAAGGCTAATATATATCGAAGGTCGTCTGGTATCCGGAGTTCATCGTCAGTAGTATATTCACGAAGAACCATTCATCTCTTCAGTATGACTGTTTTTACGTTGGGATTGTGGTTTTATTGATTATGTCCTATCTAGATCCGCCGTATTAAGTCTGTTCCTGCCCTAACGTATCCATGCAGCAGTGCAGCGGCACCTCGAGCAGTATGTGGCCTAAGGGTTGCGTCGTATGGTCAGGCTTGAAGCAAGGGCACCCAGAGATTATGCCGTGTTCGGGTCAAATTGATGTACGCAGACACGGTACAACCTTAGTCCGTTCGCATGCGGTTACAAAACAATGGGCTTTCAGCTGTGTCTCCGCTCTCGGTTTTTGGACGGGGCTGCAGTTTCGCCTACCTACCATCGTGCTTACTAAACCCGAGCTACGAGTCTTAGCAGACCTTTATACAGGACATTCTCCTCTCAGATATCACTTAAAAATCACGGTTAAAGTTGATACCGACATATGTAGACACTGTCAGGTAGAAACAGACACCGCATAACATGCCCTCTGCAGTTGTGTTTTGCACTTGAAAGATGCGAGTCTAACTACACATTAGAATCAAAATTAACTTCTAATGCCGGATCCACACGTTTGTCAAGGCTTGGCAAGCGTTCGCAAATTGAAAACGTGGGCTTTGGTTTGGGAAGCATCCATATTCGACCGGATTGGCCACAAGCTTTGCCAAGCTTACACAAGCCAAGCCAAATGCCTTATCCACATGTTTGAATTTGCGAACGCTTGCCAAACCTTGACAAACGTGTGGAGCCGGCATAAAGAAGTGTGGAACACTAATCCAAAACCCATTTTAAGGCCTAAGTCCAGCTCTTGAATAAACAACGTTTGGGATTCACAGTAAATCTATTACTAGTCGAAGTGTACGAGGGGCACTGGTTGCTGTACGCTCTGAAATACAAATACAAATATTTCTAAGGTCCTGGTTTCAAAGTTTCGTTTCTGGAGCATTAGAATAAAGGCAGGAAGGTCGTGGGTAGATTCTTACTTCGTGGTTTCGTCGACAAGGAGTAGTTTCGATCTCCTTTGATCTAAATAATTATTGGGCGATATGCCATCCAATTTTTCACCTTTACTGTAAATGTAGCTCAACAGGGTGATGAGTATTCTTGATGAGGGCAGCAAATATCGCCTTAGTCTTTTTCTTCTGAGAGTTTCTAGTGGATCGCCTATGGCTAGTTTAGACTTCTTCTATATGTGTCAGCAGCAGAGACCTCAACGCTATCTTTGTAAAGCTTTTGTCGGTCGTTAACAGTAGATTCTATTCTATTCAACCAATCCAGGAACCCTTTTGAATTCTCGAAGAACACTCAAGAAGAATTATGTTTTTTTATTATTATATGATCCTGTGGTACAGGAGCGCTTGAGTATCCTAATCGCCACTCGCCCGGCTACATAAATCTCTCTGTAGAATGTCTTACACTAAACGCTCGATTCCACAGTAACTCTCTTCTTTGTAATTTTATATGGCAACACTTAAATCGTGTGACATTCCCTTCTCGATTATCTGAATCGACTGAAAGTATCTAATGGTCTTTCCATTGGACAAAAACGACCAATCTCTGTTACTATTTTAGTTGGCTTTTGTGTGACTAACAAAGACTCCTTTGTTTGTACTCCTTTGCCACATAAAAGTCTTAAATTACTGCGTTTGATTACAATATTCATAATAATATCAAAACACAATACGAAATAATCAAAATACTCGCGCTGAAACTAATTTGATAACCGACGATAGTCGAAATATGAGAATGGCTCCTTTCTGTGGCGGTTAATGATTGACTGGGATTTGATACGTCATCCTAGTACACACGCGACAGCAAGAGGAAATTGATGGTTCGCAATAATAGAATGAGAGAAAACCGTGTCCAATTCACCCATATGCCGACGTTTCGTTTGCCCTATGTTCTTAAAGTGGCAACGTTTAATGCTGGATGATGCATCCATCCATCCATCCATCCATCCCCATTGCAGTGTGTACAACAGCCCCTAGCTAGTGGCATCAGCACCCTCCTTCCATTCTTCACTGGTGAACCCCAGATATATGAGCGTTGTGTAGATGTGTGGAAGCCATTCAATAGCTTCAATGTTATTACATTTCTGCATTCGACCCATAACAATGATGCCAGGAACAGCACTTGACAAAAACCCGAGAATGGCTACATTTCTGCTTTGTTGGGAAGCCAAGGATCAAAGGCGACCAAGGGGCCGGGGTGGGTGCAGCGCTCTTGCATGGACGTATTCCCTGTGGACTGACACAGGACGAAATAGAATCAAAATTAGCTTCTGCTTAAGCCGTGGCAGATTTCTGGCTGTGGGAGAGTGACATTTGTTTGATTTATCCCTCATACCACTTTCTTAATTATTCCTGTCCGAAGCGCCCAGCACGAACAAAAAAAAAACACGAGAGATAAAAATAAAAGAGGGGAACAATAATTACACCACCAGGACTCGTCAATGATGGCGATCGAAGTGTAGTCCATGTCCTGGCTGTGGTAGCGCGATTACGCAATTTAGTGCTGCCGGGGTCATGTTTAATTAATGATCACAACCCATTGACGGAGGCCTATTCGTGTCTATACACTCTGCAGTGTGTACCTGTGTAAACCACGAAGCCTTGACGGAGGACTTTCGGGCAACATTCAACAAATGAAACCACATTTTGCCATATGTTTACTGCCATTTATTTATTTTTTTTTTTGTTCCTTAAATGCAATTTTTTTTTCGGTTCGTTGTTATATATTTACATGAAAATTTTGCCTTCAGTGTTTTCCAAGTGGTTTCGAAGCTTTTGTGTGTATGAAATTTTTCGTCCCAGAATCAAGGGATTTTAGAGTGGCACAGTATTTAAGTGCTTAATAACCCAGAGTCACGCTATTCATGCGAGAGCATTTCTTTCGTTTTTTTTATATGGACTCTCACCTCCCTTCCGCTCCGTTTTTTTTTTTGTTTAAACTGAGTGATGGCAAAGAAAGGACTTGGTAATAATTTATTGCATGAATGTAAATTGAAGGCAATGGTGTATGCAGTTCTTATGTACAATTTTGTACCTTTGTGATTTTTTTTACTTCATTAAAACTAGTTTTGGCATGCATTGAATTATAAATATTCGATGGTAATTTCTTAAGGAGTCCTTGAGATTTCGAGTTCTTATGAAAAAAGGATAGAAATTTTCATGTAGAATAAATCTTGAGAAATTTTTTGTTTATTCAAAGATTTTTTGGCTGTGTAATAGTCGTTGATGTAGTTTTAGATGTTATTTGTACATCGAACTTTGTAAAAGCTATATTTTTTGTTCGAATTGCATAAAAATTTGTATGATTGAATACGAAGAAATTATCTAAATGATTGTAAAGTTTGAAAAAGATTCACTAAAGGATTTCGATTTTAGAATTATAATTTTCAAGTATTACAGAAACAAACAAAAATGTATGTGATACACAAAACAATGAAAGAAAAAAGCAATGGTTTGTTGATTAATGTAAGAAAACCAATTAAACAAAACTTTAGGATGTTCAACAAAGAAGTAAATTTTGATAAAGAAAAGGTGCAAACCTACCAGCATCATGGTAAGAAAGGAGGATGGTACCAAACTTCCAGCCTGACAAGAACAAGAGCTATGGCGTGGTTCTATGCATAGATGGCTCCAAATCAGAGACCTCTGTGAGGGTTAAAGATTTCTCCTCGAACCTTTAAAATTTCTATCCCTAGTACCAATATCTACCACTATCTTCCAGTAATTTTCAAAGCATGGTTAGCAATATATACGAATCCAAAGTCAGGAGCTATTATAGTACTTTTATCGGATATACAAGAGGCTAATAACGAAATACTAGGCCCAGTCGGGTACAGACTGGTCGAAATCTGTCAAAAAGAGCTCTCATCTTTGGCTACGAGGTAAAGGATCACTCTTCAGTGGATACCGAAGCGTAGGAGCCTTAAGAATAACGAAAAAGCCGGACTAGGAGCAAAACTTATAAACACACCAGTGGAGAACCGTGTGTGCAAGGAAGAGAGGCTTTACCATGCAATAACATTCAATGGAAGGCTCCATTAGGAGGAGTTTAACATTATAAGTACGCCAAGATTAGAACGAGTTGGCCTGCATACAACAAACAAAGATCCCGAAAAAGGACCTCACCAAAGTCCTATCGATCATCATAGGACACTGGCCAATTACGGAACCTGCAGAGAGGGAATCGCATACAATATCCAATGCCTAGTTGTGGGGCCAAACGGGAAAAATTCGGAGCCATACTAAGGGGAGCGAATTTTGAGCGTTATCTCCTAAGGCAGCAAAGTTGGAGCTTTAAGAAATTGTATAGGACGAAGAAAACGAAAAATTATCTTGGTGACCATAAAGGGTGCCATTAGCTTACTCAATAGACCGATTCTCGTTCGATTGCGTAGGTCAAGCAGCATTGGACGTAGTTAGTACTTAGTTGGGGGACCACTTGGTAAAATGACACTCGCGTTTGACAGTATACGAAAAGGTGAAAAAAAATATAGAAACTTTTCGACACCGGAGCTTATTCACATATCGACAGGCCGCCATGAAATCTTTATTAATAAGCTTTTTTTTATTGCTTCAAAAACGCTTCTAATGCAGCATTAAAAAGAGTACTAGCGTCTGGGGGCATGCAATGTTAAAAAATATAGAGAACTGGCATGTGAAGATGAGCGCTGCAAGCTTTTTAAGGAGCGCTTCAAGATCCATATTGGTGACCCGTCACCAATGTATGTAAATACGGGTGTGTCATAACTATGTCAGACTAGTGGAAGGGCGATATAACCTCCTCGTGGTGGCCACTGGAAGCTGTACTGAAAAGACTTACGCTTCGATTGTGGAACTGTCTTCCGCAATCGGTATTTCCGAACTCATATAACATCTCTGAGTTCAAACGCAAAGTTCATCGACATCTACTCATGCACCCTCCAGACCCCTAACCTATCCCTTCTCCTCTATCCTTCAAATCAAGCTTACTACTAGACATTCCAGCATGACCTTAACGGCATGACAGACTAGTAGTGTAAAGGGTGACTCCCAAGCTTGGTTTTTTCACATAAAAAAAGCTTTCGCTTAAACTTCATCTTATACGTAAACCTAAAGCTTTCATTTGAGAATCCAGAGCTTTTTTGACGTCATCAATGGAAAATATTTGTAAATGATCTCTACAACCTCAAAAGGGTTGAAATTTGAAAGTATATTCCATAATAAATTACTCCTCATCGCGGATAGATTAGGAGGCCTCTCTGAAAGGCAGATCGGTTAACACGATTACGAATGTGGTCTGTAACAATATCAATGAATGCTGGTGATCTTAAGCTTGACTTTATCACATAAGAAAAACGATGCCTTTCAGCGCCCATTGTGTCCACATCTTCGGTTTTTGGGCGGGAGTGCCAACTTTACCTATATACCTACTTACCGTGACTCGGACATGTACGAACATTGGAAGAAAGAATACTAGGTCGGATGTTCAATGGTAGATCAACAGGAAAGAGAATATATTTTATAGTCTTATAGTATAAGCGAATGCTAAAGGTAGGTATGTTCTTCGTGAATCTAAAAGATATTTCCGAATATTATCGCTAGGTGGCGAAATAATGAATTGTTTACATAAACAAAAGTGGTTCTATGTAAACAATTGAATTCTCCCGTTTCTGGTAGGCATTTCAGATTTGTAACAAAATCAGCCTTCTTTAGAAAGATTCTCGAGATTTTAAATGAATCAAGAAACGGTTTTTATGTAATTACCTAGAAAATTCGTTGACTTAGAACAATGTAAACATAAATAAAATTCTTATAGTTCATTGCTCTACATTCCTTCTTCCACTTTCTTTCATTTAAAGCAAATATTTTTAAGAATAACCGATAAAACCCAATCTTTATTACCAAAAATTCGCCTAAATAGTAAAGTTCCTATCTGTCGTCTTCCTTCACCAAAAGGGATGTAAACAAAAAATAATTTTACTCCAACAAAGTTACATATATTTCGCCGCACATTTAGAAATTTCAAGGAGTGTACTTCCACTGTAGAAAGAAGTAAACAAAACCAAAAAAAAAAAATTAAATATATGCAAACACAGCATAAATATAGCAAATAAATGAAGTACGATGCGTGACAAAAGTCGGGACTGTCGATGTTTTTATAGTTTTTTCCAGCGAAGTCCACTTTTTACATGCTTTAATAAGCGATCAGTTGGAGCATAAATTTGTGTGGCTGCGTGCGTTCGCTGCGGGCAATTAACCTTTATTTTATGTTTCCGGTAGGCGTACTCTCTTCTACACGGAGGCACTTGTCATTAAAAAGAGCTTATCACTGTCAATGGTTATCATTTCCATTATTTTATTTCGGGGATGACACAAATATAATTTTTTTTATGTAATTTAATTGTTAATTATTGAAGTTTATTAATCCCTTATAAATTTTCGTTAATTTTTTTCTTTAAGGAACAGAAGATTTCATTTTTATTTTTCTTTTTCTTTTCAGGTAAAAAACAGTTTTTTGTTGGGTAAATTTGTTGCAATTTCCGGTGGTGAGAAAGGCCGTAAGTAGTTAAGGTTTATAGTCTCTAAAGAATTACGGAAATAAGGTTTAGTGTCGTAATAAAAAAAAACTTCAATAAAAGTTGCTACAAAATTTGTCTTGGATCGTCCAGTTAGTGGTGAGGTGTAAACGTTGTTGTTATTTTTTAAGATAGTAAAATTAACTATTATTTTGTCCTATATAGGAAACATCGAATCAAAAACTAAAACAGTTACTAAATTCTTCTCAAATTAGGTTATTCCATGTTTCATCAAATTTTTTTAACATAAATTTTTGGAGAACTTATATCTAACATCGATCAAAAATATCTACAAAGCCAAAAAGGCAAATCTTTTTCTAACAGCTATGAAAGATTATTCTTTAAACACGGAGAACAGGTTTCTCTGATGAAGCTGAACGATTGTTCCAAAACACCGACTGGGATTTGTGTTTCCGCAGTAAGAACACGCAAACTACACCGTTCTCTGTGTCATCCGAGTTTTTTGGACGGAAAAACGTTTCTGTACCCATGATTCTACTAAATTTGTAATGCCTAAACCTATCCTTCTACAACGAATACAGTTATCCTAGAATTACTAACGGAGTTAGGGGTGGAGGTAACGCTTGGCCGAAAGGTAGCTATCATGCTGCAAACCAGCGGATCTTGGAAGCTGTAAAATTACCATAAAGGCTAGTAGAGGCACACCGTAGGCTGCTATGACTTCTGATAATGGACAGAAGTCCCAGAAAACTACAGGAAGAAGGAACTGTAGTGGTCGCATATGTGGCGGCCTAGTTACTCCGGGCAAATACCTAAACGCAAGGAACGCAAGATTATGGAAAGAGCTCTGAATAGCGTTAGCAATGGGCCCAAGGATATGGTCTATGTGCTAACCCTGCAAAGACAGAACTGTCCAAGATTTATCTAGCCCCGACGGTTTTTATACATACTTGACCTTAAATTGTACTGGAAACTCCATATTGAGGAAAGAGTGAAGAGGGCTTATACAGGGTATATATACACTAAGTTTACAAAGTGGCCGGCTGTTGATATGATTTGGTACACGAAGCAGTACATTTGTCCCTTACACGATGGTAAATTGTAGTGAAGCCTCAATTTTTTGAAATGTCCCGGTTAAAATATAATTCCCTACTGAAATATGAGCGTATATCCAGATAAATGAGATGAGGTGTGATTGTAAAAACGTAGTGGAAAGACAAGTTTCCTCTTTCTTACTTTTTTTGGGGCAGTAAAATTCAACTTAAAATGAGGCGAGGTGAGGTTGTAAATAAAATACGTACTGGAGAGACATTTGTTTTTTCTCTTGAGGCAGTGAAATTTCCAACTTGGAATTAGGGGAGGTGAGGTTGTAACGTATAAATATAGATCTTGGAGGCATAGGTTTCTTCTTTACTCTGAGGCAGTTTAATGCATATTAGAATCAAACTCGTAAAAAACTTCTTTGTTGGTATTTATTTTTTCTTTCTTTCTTTAATTTGCTTGTTTTTGTCATTTTTGGCATTACAATGGCACCTCGCCTCATTTTAAGTATGACATTGTACTGGCTCAAAAGAAAAAAGAGGCACCTCTTACAAACTCATTTTATAATCGTCCAAAACTAATCTTTTGTTCTGAAAGTGACGGTTACTCTTACCAACTTCTCGAGTTACGAGTCGTCCAAGTAAAAATGTTGGTTTTTTTTTAACAAAAATTTCAACTTCTACTACCTTTTTCTCCAAAAAATATGTAGTTAACCTATACTTTTTTTTCAAAATTAGAAAGCTTCTTATGAATAATGTCCAGACAATTTTTATGTTATGACAATTTTTATTTTTGAAGACTTGATTTGGTACTTTTTGAGTGAAAAAGTACTAGGATGGGTGCCAAGTTACAATTCCGAATTTGCTACTTTCACCACGGATACTTCGAAATTACAAAGTGTGCCAAAATACAATTCACGCATTTCATTTGACAACATGGATGACAAAAAAATATTTTTATAGAACTCCAGGGCTATGTTTGGCTTTAAAATAATGGAATTGCTTCACGAACATCATTCAGTGGGGGTGGACTGCAAGAAGCATTGTACATATTTGAAAGTGTTTTAAAAAATGGTTCATATTTTATGCGGAATTTATTCTGTTCATGTTTTTATTTTGGTTTACGTCTGCAACGTGTAATCATGATCAGCCTTTAATGCGCCATATTATACGGTGAGAGCAATCATGCACTGAAAATTCGCGATATTGTTCTCCAATAATTAAAAATATGTAGATTCAACCACCGAAAAGCAAATCCAACAAACTGTCAAAAGAATTTTTGGCTAATATTTCCCTACAATTCAAAAATTTCCTTACAATTCCAAAGACACAAACCTCCGAAAATTGAATTGTAAATTCGAAATGCGTTTTCCACATACAAATTGACATTTGAATTTGTAACTTGGCACAGGCCGTAAAAAAGTACTCCACTTTTAGCCCACCCTTAATCAACGGTCAAGTATTGAGCTTCTCGTAGTCAGCTAAGTGCTTGGGCCTTATTCTGGAGCGAAAGCTGAACTGAAAGCTCAATATCGGAAAAAGGGCAAGGAAGGCCAATATAGCTTTCTATATAAGCAAAATTTCGGTAAAAGGTGGAGTTTTAAGATATACAAGGCAGTGATTAGACACCAGTGCTGACATACGGCTCCGCCGTCTAGTGGCCAGCTGTTATCAAAGAGTAGGTATACCAGATCCAGTCTGGGTGAAGTCAAAAGAATAGCTTCCCCGGAATAACGCACCCATGTATAGAACTCTTAATTCTCGACCTGCTGCCACCTGATTTATAATACTTTAGGCAGCACTCGGCGTGCTTGGCCGTGAGGCTACGTGAAATACGGGTTGTGGGTGGAAAATAACTACGGATACAGCAATATACTGTGCGCAAAATTAAATTTCGGAGGAGATCTCAATTGCCTACCATCAGACCCCGTGTACTTGGAAACCTCTTCTTCAAGGATGGGGGAGGTTTCAAAGCTTAAAAGAAGAGATTTGATCCGATACTTAAATTTGCGAGCCTCCGGTTTAGAGGAGACTTGCGTTCCTATCTATGTACATACATACCTGAATCTTTCCCCCTAAAAAAATATTTATGCTTCGTTTTAAATCAAAAAAAAAATCCATAATATTCAAATTTCTTGTGCCATTTAAAATAAAATTTTAACTTGGAAAAATTCCGATCAGAATAAACCGTTTTTTTTCCTTCTTTTTTTATGTTAAAATAAATTTCGAATTACCGAAGAGCGCCTGAAATCATTTTCTAATTGACATTCCTAACATCTTTCAAATGAAATGTCCTGAAGCGATGAGAGTGCTGCGAAGAAGGAATTTTCTCATGGTAGTAACCTTCTTGGAATTTCCTGTTACATGTTGTTTTGACGAAAGCTGAAGAAATTGTTTCTTCTTCTTCTTCTATGTTCTTCTGATATCTACCAGAGGTGTTTTGGCCAATGACTGGTTTATGATAGTGTTTCGTGTTTGTTGAAGAATTTGCAAAAGGTGTATGAAGCGGATGTTGTAAAAAATTGTGTGTGGATGGCTTGAAGATGATTTGATTTTTTTTTAAATTATTTCTAGAGAAATAGAAATGATTGTTTCTTAGATTGATGAGGTTACATTAATTATATTTAAGCATTTTTTTATTAGTAGCTTTGATACCGCGATTTTTGGTAGTAAAATACGGAACTGAGTGTTTTTTTGCACTCAGTTTTCATCTTAGAAGTAATGCCTTTACGGCCTGCGCCACGGTCTGGACTCAAACGTCATGGAAAAGGGTTACTGAGTTTAAGTCAGTAGGAATCTGACACTACCGTCTGTGAACGGAGCTTCCTTTATTTAAGCCCGGAACACATATCCGCACTGCATGACGGCCGAGTGTCGGACGACGCACGGAGAGAAAGTAAACAAATAAAATTTTACCAGTCAGTCGCCACCTTTCCGCGCGTCCGTGTCCGCACCGCGTCAAATTTTACTTGTTTAATTTCGATCCGTGTGTCGTCCGACACTCGGCCGTCATGCGTTGCGGACACGTTGTGGATATGTATGTCCCGGACTTTAGGCGTGGACCTTACAGACGGTCGAGCACACCACCTCCTTGCTGCTTGACTGATGAACGATTCACACCACTCATTCTCAAAACTGGATCGCAGCAAAAATGTAAAGGATTTGTCAGACTTGACCGAAAAGGCCAAATGTTTCGTAATTACTGGAAATCCCGGGAAGAACTTCAATTTTCAGAACCTGAAGAACGTGGAAAACAATTCTCTCTCCGTCATAAAAGTGCTGATCTAAAAGTTTGAAAAATTCGGTTCGGTAATTTTTGCACGGTTTTTAAATTTTTACCGCACGGATAGAAAGCTATCACTCTGCTGAATCCAGAAAATGTAATTTCATTTAGAATGGGTTTCATTTCAATGAGTTTATTAGATATTAGAAAAACCAATCAATTTAAAGCGCTTGTGACCCTTAGCCGAAGTTTTTTCATTTAAACAAAAAAAAAACGGCTTGACCGAATGTTATGAAATTTTTTACAGAACATGTTGTTTTCGTTAATGTCCTTCGATCGGCACCTCAACAAAGTCTATATCATTTTTCGTACGCGCGGTATCGTCCAGGAACAAAAATCGTCGTTTAAACAAAAAAAACGGCTGGACCGAATTTTATGAAAATCTTTTCAGATCATATTTCCTTTAATACGTTTCGAACGTCTCCTCAACGAAGTCGATATCTTATTTGTTTTTTGGTTCGTGCGAAATCGTGCAGGAAAAAATGACCACGTACGTACTCACAGACACACACACACTAACACACATACTCCTCAAATTTTTGCTTAAAATGCTATTGGGACTTTGAAACATGAAAATACGTTGAAAATTTCGATTTTCGGACCGATTACAATAATTCCCTATAAACTGGAAAAAGCCTAATAGATTTCCTACAAAATTAAGTAAGATTGAAAACATAGCCTGTCTTTCCAAATTCCAGGCCTATCCACAGATCGTCGAAGGTAACGTTGGAGACTGCATTCAATTTGGTACCGCTTTTTATACGCTTTATATTAGCTTGACCTGCATGTTGTATGTTGTATGTTTCATGTAAACAAATCTTGCAACTTGATTTTGACTCATTTCCATATAACCGATCAAATTAAAATTTTGCACATATGTATAGTTCACGTGACAATGCATTCTGACCATTTTGTAAAAAAATCGAGATGGCGGGTGAATTTTGCTATTGGCTTCTCCAACATGGGTATCAAATGAAAAGGTATGACAAGTGCAATACAATTAGCTATGTGGCGTCATTCAAAATGGCGGCCAACACAAAATGGCGGATTAACGTTTTTCTTTACAACCCACTCGATATGGGTAAAGGGTATGACAAGTAAAATACTATTAGCTATGTGGTGTCATTGTATATTCAAAATGGCGGCCAACACAAAATGGCGGATTACCTTTTTCTGTACAGCCCACTCGGTATGGGTATCAAATGAAAGGGTGTGACAATTAGAATACTATGAATTGTGTGGCGTTATTCCAAATTCAAAATTTCGGACAACAATGGCGGTTTATCTTTTTCTTTACAACGCCCTCGGTATGAGTATTAAATGAAAGTGTATGACGAGTATACAGTACAGTAAGCTGTGTGACGTCATTTTAAATCTAATATGGCTGTCATTACAAAATGGCGGAAGACATATAATAGACTAAAAAGTAGAAAATAAAAAATATAGTTTAAAAAAACTAAAAAATACGCTTTTATTTTAAAATGAACTAAAAAGTAAAAAATAATTTTGAACGTAAAGTTTTTATTGCTCTAGCCAGTATATGGAAACTACCTACCTTTCGAAATGTAAAAAAGCGTGGGACTCTTTACCTATATTCTTAGCGCCCACGTTTTTTACATTTTGAAAGGTAGGTAGTTTCCATATACTGGCTAGAGCAATAAAAACTTTACGTTCAACATTATTTTTTACTTTTTAGTTCATTTTAAAATAAAAGCGTATTTTTTAGTGTTTTTAAACTATATTTTTTTTAAGTGCTGCACTACGGCTGAAATCAAATAGTCTCCTGGGCGATGGTCTTTAGCGGGGATACTTTTTACAATTGCCAATATACTGGAAGCATACACAGAGAAGAAATACTATCATATTGCATACTCGCGAAGATCTCAAAGTTTAGGCCTCCTTCCGTGAACGTACAAAATAACCGATACAATATCTCTTGGTTGGATTTATTTGGATTCATCCGCTGATTGGACCCTCAAAAAATATAATGAACACGAAAGATGCACACTGAATTCTGAGGGGTTTTATTCTTGAGTTATCTTACAAATCTCAATTCTAACAATCACTTTTTTCCTATTTTGTATAAACGACCTTCTCTCAATTCACTCCAACCTACTTAACGGGTTTGTTGATGGCGGTGCTCTTGCGTAACGCTTATACCTTCTACGTGTCGGATCTTCTTGATCGGAAACGCATATCCAATTCAATCAACAGTGAACAGACAGTGAATTCATTCATGATCAGTTTGGGTCGAATCCAATGCCTCATTTTTTTAGGACCCAGGGGTAATATTATCGGAAGATCTGTGATCGACTGATCACATATTTCAAATCGTGAAACAAATATTTTAAAAAAGATCGAAGGTTTCAGAAAATCTCTTCTACGAAAATTGTTCGTCACCGTATCTATGATGATACCAAAAAAGTGCAAACTTAATCCAAATATCAGCAATTATCACGTTTCCATAGAAGATCATCTGATTTGATGCGTTCAACTCACTACAAAAAACGAGTTAATCATTTTGATAAATATGGTAGAAACCAGAAAACCTTAGGCTAATTTCCTTGGCATTCCCATGATCGGTTGACTCAGTCCGTTGAGTAAGTCCAATTTTACCAAAAAAGATAGTGACTCAATTGGAAAGTGGCGATCGCAGTTATTGAACGAAGTTTACTTCTTGCTCAACTCAATTTTAATTAATAAGAAGCGCAACAATACTACGATTCATTCACAAGCTGATCTCAATTCCTCAATGAAGATCGTCACCGATCATCACCGAAATACACAACAAAAAAACTAATAACCCAAAAACGAAAAAATCCGTTTAAATGCGATCCTAAAGTCGCAGTCATGCGTTTAATTAATTCGAGAACAGATCAACCGCAAAATACGCGCTATCACCTCAAAATCAGATAAAATTATGCCCGAAAAAAACAACGATCGTCGATCGCGCAACAACAATACTAGCAAAAAACTAGGAGGAAGTTGAGTCAGGCGAGCAGTGCGATTTGTGTTTCAGGTGGTTCCTGGCCGAAAGTAGAAAAATCGATTCACAATGACGAATTGAAGAAGAACATAGTTCAATAGATCGGAAGTGCCTTCGTCGCATAACAAAATGAAGAAGATCGTCCAGAAAAAAAAGATGGATTACGCCATATTGTGGGAAAACAATGCTAGTCGCTGTATAGTGGAGTATAGGTAAACATGGCACGTCTGGCGAATAAAGCCAGGTGAATTGTCGGTAGAGCACACCTTGATATGGGATAAATGCCGCCGCTTATTGCTTCACTTTCTAAGGAAATTTATAGAAGTCGCAATGCGCGGCCGCCTCTTCACATGTTGAGAAATGACCGACGACGTAAAGAAACTAACAACAACAGCAAAAAAAAAATATAGATAATAAAAGAGCGGCGAATTTTTATGCTTTAAGCTTGTTTTTCTACGTTGGCGGACTTTAGTGGCTCTGGCTCTGAGCTGGACGCGGCGACAACGGTTGGGATTAGTAGATGATGCCAAGTTTCAAATCCTCGCCAAATGACCTGTTGATCACCTTTTGTGGAGGAGATCGCATAAATTCCGCAAAGTCTTAGTCATGCACCCTTTTTATCGCGATATTTTTTTGGGGGTTTCATTTATTACCAGTTTTTTTTTTTTTGGGTGGAGGGGGGTTTGTATTTTATATGAAATTTTTTCTTGTTCCCCGAACAAAAAAATCGGACATTTCCAGAGATATCACACAAACACACAGCGGAAAGCTTTCGAGCCCGAAGAGATCATTAATTTTTTTTTGTTGCTGTTTTGGGGCTCCGATCGAAAAGTTGAATGGGCGCCCCGAAAATGCAGACCCAATATATATAAAACCTTCCGCGGAGCCGCAGACCCCAAAGAAACCTTCGCGTCTCTACGTGATTTTTGTGTGTGGCTTTGACCTTATCGAAGGCTGTCTATTGCCGGC
Source organism: Thereva nobilitata (assembly GCA_963855945.1). NCBI lineage: Eukaryota > Metazoa > Arthropoda > Insecta > Diptera > Therevidae > Thereva > Thereva nobilitata. Next base: position 231,166,397 of record OY979694.1, read on the forward strand.
GTCCAGTCGTTCAACAATCCCAAAACCAAAATCGGAACGGTGCTGGCCGCGCGGATTAAATGCAATTCTACGGTTACAATGCATTTTTCTGACTGCACAGTTCAATGACCTTTAAAAATTATTTCTTAATTTTTTTTGCTGTTGTTGTCGTTATTATTGTCACAAACTTCTTAATTTTTTTTTTGATGTTATTTTCATGAGTAAATTTTTATGGCTGACGTTGTAAAAAAGTGAGATGAATTTTGTTTCACTTTTTTTTGTGTTCCATACTGCGTTACCTCTTCTCTGTTGATGGCAACCACCACGGCGCGATAGTGCAGTCGATTGATAATGCAGTCCATGTCAACCGATGTGAATTCCAAATTGATGGTTGTTGGTGATAAAATGGATTTTTTTAATGGCCACCAATCACATCACTTTAAAATATTGTTAATTAAAGGTGACATTCTTGCTCTCTCTTAAATATTTATTTGTTTCTGCCACAGTGTGGGGAATTTTGGGAACTTTCATTTGAAAAAATAGTGTGTGAGAAAAAGGTAGTGTGTTTGATGGCAACAACAATGATTTTAGGTTTGGAAAAAGAAACAGAAAAAAAAATATAAATTAAAATTTTTGGTAGCTTCTTCCAAAAAACATCTGTTTTTTTTGTAAATTAGGCAGACTTCATCATTAAGGTGTGAGAAATTCAAAAAGAAATTGATACTGATTAGATGGTTTTGTTCAGGTTCCTCCTAGTGTCATAAATCTGACATTTTAATGGCGCTAACAAAATTTGAAGGGGCATGAAAAAATTGTATCGTAACACTTTGGTATTTTTTTTTTTGAAGTTTTTATTGAGTTGAATCTTCATTTCAGTGGTTGGGAAGAAATCATTGGCATTAGACCAGCTCTAAATAACAATTTCCTTATATGGTCAGTAAGTGGAGTGTTTTAGACAATAGTTTCTTCTCAGACCACAAGTATATCTCCTTTGATATAAACTTGAAGAGAGGCAAAATAGAGCCTTAAGGAATATGCACACACATCAGGGACGTGCCCGGGAAGTTCGATTTTTGCTCCGGCCCGGACACGGACATGTGTGAACGAGTTCGTATAAAATGTACGCACCGATATTTTTTGAACCTCTGACGGAACACTAATATGTGTGGATACTCCTTTACTCATTCACACATGTCCGTGTCCGGGCAGGGGCTCGTTCACACATGACAGAACACGGCCCTGTGACGTCCCGGGCCGGGCCCTGATGTGTGTGGATACTCCTTTATAGAAACCTCATAAGAACAAACTGGGAACAGTTACCTAAGAGCGAAATCAAGTCGTGAAATGTTACTTGACAAATTGGTCAACATCCTTGAAAATGCTTTGAACGCATCATATAGAGCATCGTGACAAGTTTTTCAACCGTGGTGGAACGAAGAACTATCATAGATCTTAGACAGCTAACCAGCGAAGTTTTGAATATCTGTTGAAAGCGGTAAAGGCGGCGAAGGTCTATCAGGATGGGCCTTCCCTTTTCTACTATGCTTGCGGGACTTTTATGGACCAATTAATTGAATTACTACTTATGAAGGATAAGAAGATCGGAGGACCCTACCTGCAGGCTCTGCCTTAACGAGACCTTGCTTGAACAGTCAAGGCTAAGCGACAAGCCACTAGGTAGACAGCTGAATCTTTTCAAGTGGTTTGGCCTACACATTATGAGGTACAGAGGTGAAGTAGAATAGACTAATAGGCCAATTCTCAAATCATCAGTGAAATATCACAAATCACATTAAAGTCATAAAGGAGTGGTGAGTCGCAGTTGTGACTTTTTCGTATTCTCGTTCGCCAGTCTCAAGTTATGATAATCGCAGGCTTGTGATGACATATAGAGCTGGTCACAGAGATGGCAAAATAATAATAATGGAAGAAATACCTTATTTGTAGAACATGCAAACTAATAAAACATGGTTTTTTTTACACGGGCGTCCGGATTGGCCCTTTAAGGGCATTTAAATTTCCAGCTAAGCAAATCAGCCCAAAGATTTTGTATCCGCTTCGGGTTGGTGGGGTCATTTTTATTTTGTCGAATTTCTGGATGATTCCGGCAAAATTCGAGGAAATACTCAAGCTGCTCCGGAGAAGTTCTCTGGTACGACTTTTTTCCTTCTGTAAAGACTTAAAAATGATATAAACAGTCAAATTTCATATTATTTACAGAAAAATTTACATGTTCCCATTTTTGCACGCGTTTAATGATTGACATTTCACATAAGAATTTCACAACATTTGACATTTCAGATTTCCAGCACAATTGTGGTGGAATTCTAGTGATGAATGTTGTGATTTTTCACTGAGAATCAGAAACAGCTGATTTGTCACAACATTCGTCTCAAGATTAATGTTTTCATATTTGTTTATGACTTATGACCGACACAACCAAAAATTGGCCTATAAGCCTATAGCCGTGATAGTTCTGGTCCTAATACCTCATGAAAAGAAGAAGAATTAGAAGTCTGTCTTAGATTTGCTTTCTGTTATCACCACTCTCTTGTAGATAAAGAAAATGGTTGTGGAAGTAGTAAAATTCTTCTTGATAAAACTTACGAAGAACCAAAAGTTTTTGCTGCCAACGGGGTTGCATTAATTCTAAACTTGTCAATTGATGATTTGACTTTCCTGATGGTGGATTTGCCGTAGTTTCTTAGTTGTATGTACTGTCGGTGGAGTGTTCTTCTTTACTCCAGTTCCGCCTTGATTCCAAAATAGAAGATACCTCACTTATTATACTTACAGAAGATGGGAGGAAATAGGGCATGGCATTGTTGTGAAGAGGGAACAAAAGAGAGAATGAATATTATCTAACTAGGAGAAGCGGATAGACTATGCTACAGAGAACGGCAAGGTTCTATATGAAGGTAGATGTTACCAACGACTCAGGAACGTTTACTTTGGTGTGCAATCTTCATTGTACTCGAGACTGTGACTGTGAAAGCGATTAGTTTAAGAAATCAAGATCTTTTAAATGTTTGCACGAATTTGTGTCTTTAGCTCTTATGTAATCCCTACTTTTTGTGTAAGATTTGAAACTAAAAAAAAAATATATAAATTGTCACGCATCACTTGAAATAAAAACTTTCCCGCGGGGAAATTGTAATTCTCATATTGACTACATGCCGTGACAGCGATACTATCTCCGCGATCAGAGATTTATATATACGCAACAAGGCCGAGGTCGATTCACCAAAACAACAACACAAAAAAAAGAATTTATACCAAAAGAGAAACAAGCATCGAAAGATCTTGGAACACGTGTAAAACAAAACATTCACTTTACACGTGTTCCACAGTGACTCTGAATGCGCGTAAATTTCATTAAACATGTAAATTCTCCGGAATAAAAATTCAGTATTTTTTTCGATTGTTGAGAGTTCTTCTAGAGTAATTTTTTTAAACGTTAATAAACAAAATTTGGACGACAGAATGATCGCGTTTTTACACCACAGATTTGTCGCTTAAAATTAGAAAGGTATCAACAAAATTTACGATACATTTTTTAACTGTAAAATGAGACTTTTTTGACACAAAATTCCTTTCGAAAAAAAGTAGCATTAGACGAATTTTATTGAGATTTATTTTTTTTAAATTATTTATCCGTAAGCGCGTCATAAAAAGTCACGTTAATAAAGTTGAAGGAAAATAAAAGTCGAAATTAAGATCGACAGAAATGCATCCGCACCGAAGGAGACACATACACACACAAGTGTGGGTCAAGCCCGGAATGCTAATGTCAGGGGAGAATTCCTTATGGACAGACGACAACGACGACGAGCAACGGATCCCCAAATCCAACGCCATTCGATTACATGCAATAAAATACGAGATAAGTGTCCCCCAGCGGCCACTAATCTTGTTCGAATCTCTCCTCTCTCTCTCTCTCTGCAGCACACATTCGACTGAAAAGCATTCGCCTCGAGAATACCCGGACTGCACTGCACACACGCAGCCAAACAGTAATCGATGGAGTTCCACAAGGTTCTCGTCTGTCATCCGTACTCTTCTCGTACAATTTTATAGGGTATTAATGTGAATTTTATTAGGCGCTTTATTATCGCGAATTGAATTGAATCGTTTAATTAATTTTGACATTAGCTCGCGATTCCTCATGTCGTCAGACTGATGACGAGATGACTTCAATTCGGCATGTCCCCTCCCACAGCACATTCTCAGGTGTGCTGGGCACACGGTAGTCCAGGTTCAAAATCACAGGGAATTATGACGTTAAATGCTGCTGCCGTGTCGAACTGTTTGAAACGAGTTCAAAACACTTTGCGGCGCGCTTCTATGGAACCACCATGAAATGAATATGCAGTAGTTGGTGTAGTTGAGTGTTTCTATGGTGCTGATTTATGTTCCCCGCATAAGATGCGCCCATATCAAGAGGAGTGAGTCCCTTTCATCTCTCGAGTGTAGAGGAACTTCTCCACTATCTACGGCGCGGTACACAGGTGATATCTATCCGGTGATTTGTTTGTTGTTGCCGCCAGTATGGCTGCTTTCTGGCCGATTCATATGCAAATTGATCCATGTTGAATATTTCATTGGACCATCCGTTTTCCTGTGTCCGCATACTGATATTTGTGTTTGCATACCTTTCGACAGGGGATGCACACGATAGAGAAATGCGGCAAGGTGAGCGGGTCGTTGGACGGTGGGGCGGGGGAAGGGAAACGAGTTATCTTTGTGTCACATCTTAACACTAGCCTGGCTTACATTAGTTATGCTGTAGATAACATGAGTAATGACGAACTTAATGAAATTTATTTGACTTATTATAATTAGCTGCAATAAATTCCCGATTTTTTTCTGGGCGTCCACTGAGCGGCGACTTATGCAAACATACACACGCTTTCTAAGACTTAATTTTTGAGTTTATAGCATGGCTCTGTGACCCTCTGACTGACCAGTTTCTAGAGAAGGGGAATTTGTTGTGTTTTGTGTTTTATACGAAATTATTTAAAAGTTTTATTCTTATTTATTGCTAGAACGAAAGATTGTGGAAAGTTTCAAATTACTGAAAAAATAAAAATGCAGTTTTTACAGGTGAATAGAGAAAATGCATTCAAATTGAGCCCAGATGGACTGGAATGACAGTAGAATTTGGGTAGCATGCAATAAATTAAGATATGGACTCTGGAAGCTGTCGATGAATTTCGATTCGGACCATGCTTAATTTTGAAGCACACAATTAATGTACGGATTAGATAGCGTACCGCCAGGTCTATGATCAATCACAGCAGAGTCTTTAACTAGTCTTTTACAGTTTTTTCTGGTTTTTATCTCAAACAGTTTTATTAAAATTCATTGGAAATTTTTAGAGAAGTTTTATGTAATCTTTAAGTTCGTTGACGTTCAAAACTATTGAAATTGGATGTTATAAAGGTCAATGCGTTTGTCTCAGGCGTATTAAAAAAAGCGGGTGTTTGTATCGCGGATACGGACAATTGACGTGAATACAATGTTCTGAAAGAAATCGTTTTATTTTTTTATTGGTATCAAAAATGTAGGAAATAAAAAATAAAAGAAATTGAAAAAACCTTGTTGATCAATTCTGAACCGATTGCTTGAAGAGCTTCAGGGTACATTATGTTCAATGTTCTTCCATTTGGAGCTGGGATGTGAAGATTTTCAGATTTTCCAACTCTTGAACAACCTACATACTGCTGACCAAGAAATTACACTTATTCGGCAAAATTCCTTCGCGATATTGGCCGCCCAATTTTATAAGTTGTGACCATAGATTCGTTATTTGCTACCTTAAAAACCCCCATATACGGATTTTCATTGGAATCGGAATATAATAAGCAAACTTGTCGGCCATATTAGTGCGGCCATTTTGAATTTATAAGATTTGATCATAAATCTATTATTTGCTATTTTAAAAACCCCTAGATACACACTTTCATTGGAATCGGAACACAATTGGCAAAATTCGTCTGCCTTATTGACCCCGCCATATTGAATCTAAAAGTTTTAATCATAAATTCGTTATTTGCTACTTTAAAAACCCCTTAATACCGATTTTTATTGGAATCAGAATACAATTGGCAAATTTGTAATTTATAAGTTTTGACCACAAATACGACCTTAAAAACCCCTAGATACTCACTTTCATTAAAATCGAAACACAATTGGAAAATTCAATTATATTTGAGCGAACATTTTGAATTTCGGCCACATTTGCGCGGACATTTTGAATTTGGAAAATCGGGCTTCGAGCGGCATCATGGGAGATCTCCATGCACTTTTATTGGAATCGGAACACAAATGACAAGATTCGTCCGCCATTTTGAATTTATAAGTTCTAATCATAAATTCGTTATTTGCTACATTAAAAAAAACCCCAGCTTCCGATTATAATTGGAATTGGAAAACAATTGGCAAATTCGTTCGCCATATTGGCGCGGCCATTTTGAATTAATAAGTTTTGACCACAAATTCGTTAATTACGGCCTTAAAAACCCCTAGATACCCACTTTCATTAAAATCGGAACACAATTGGATAATTCAACCAAATTTGGGCGGCCATTTTGAATCTCGGCAAACTGTTTCTAGTGCCATATCACAGCAAAATGTTTCTAGTACCATATATACTAGGAAACTAACATTGCCAGTTTGACAGAACCGGTATTTTTTCAGGCCGAGCAATAGTTTTGAGTTTTGATGCAAAGTCACATGGACAAAGTCGCGTTTCAACCAACTGCACATCTTTGCTGGCTTGTTGTTGTTTTACGAATTCTCTTCTGTGCTCGATATGTTCGATGTAGTGTGGATTTTTGTGACCATTTTCCATCGCCCTCTCACATCCTCTTCTCACGAAATCAATTTTCCATAATATTTTTGTTCGTCAGCTGTATTCCCGTGTAATTCCCTCGACACATGGACGTTTTTACTGTCAGGAAATACATTATCTGATTGACATTCCTCCACTGAACTATAATTATAATCATTTTTATTTTTTGTATGTTGGTATGCCCTTCCGACTTATTCATTGCATTCTTGTTCTTTGATATGAAATTAATAAAAGTTACGCCCAAAAATTCTGACTATTCGTTCTAACGACGAAAACGAAGGACGCAAATTTTACGTCTTTACGTCGAAAATTCAAATCGAAGGGTCTTTGTCAGTCGATAGATTATTGCTTGCTTTTAGGCGTTTTTTCCAGTGTCAGCTGATTTTGTGGTTAATTTCACCTGAAAATTAATAAAAAATATTGCTTGTTTCCAGAATAGTTAATTGACCGGCAGGTGAACGACAACGTAACAAGAAATCATTTTTTTTTTAATTTTCGTTCACTGACATTCTCCACTTATTAGAAGTGCCAAAACATAATGACAAATTTTACCATGTGTCACACCCTAAAATGGAATTCGTCGTAACGACGTTGCCGTGTGTCGAGAGTGCCAAAAAGCCAAAAATTTATGAATGACATTAGATGCAAAACACCACTAACATGTAAATAATCTTATTAGTAGGACGCGCAGTTCTCTGCGGGTCTGTTGAAAAACCTGTGGAACCACCTTTGCTTTCGGCCATCAAAATTAGATACATTTTATCACCATAAGGCCCTCGACAATACATCATCATACATCAAACGCAGGCCCCATCGCCATCTGCTTCCCTAACCTCTCTGCTCCTCCTAACACGAAACGTATTATATCCGCCGTACTAACCTTGCTACTACACATTGCACCATGACGTGACCAACGACACGATAGACTGGTTTTACAAAGGGTGATTTCTATGCTTAGACTTGCCACATAAAAAAACCTTCGATTGTCAATTCAAGGTCACGTTTAAGGACTATCAAAAGTGGCACCCTTTGGTATTTAACCCGCAAACAGAATCTCGTTATACTGTGGGATCCAAAATTGAAGGAGGAACAACCTGAACTGGAATTTATGGACCCAGATGTAGATTAGCAGCAACTTTAGGCAAATGCCCTTTTTGTAGCGGAGATATACACCATAGAGTCCATGAATGTGTGAGGCGAGGGACAAACGGCACAAGTGTCTATATAATGTCGGACCTACTCAACCAGCCCTAAAAGCCATTAGGTCATACTCAGTGAAATCAAAGCTTATAAGGACAAGTATCGATCCCCTAAACGGTTTCGCATCCCACTGACAGAGGTGTACAAAAATGGATACCAAGGCATGAAGAATTCCCTGGATGGAAATGTACAGCAAAAGATGCCCCGTTTATCGGTCCAGAGCTTTTCTGTGGAACATCCACGAATGAGACTCTTCGAATCATCATCAAGAGCTCCACAGCGTATTGTTGGCCTTGGCTTCCTCCAGCGTGCGCCTCCATAATTGTCGATCTCTGGCCCGTCTTTTCCAGTTTCCTTTTGCTAACTGTCGAGTCTTAGACTCTTCGAATATGTGGAGAAAACGGCTTGTCTACAACTGGACTCATGTGCCGGATATGAGGCAAGCCATGAAATGCATTGCCCCTGCTCGAGCAACAGCTAAGAAATTCCTCCAGCTTACTAGACCCCAGCTCAGAGTCTTGACAGACCATCTCACAGGACTTTCTCTTGTTATATATCACCTAAAAACCATGCGTAAAATTGATACCGACATATGCATATACTGTCAGGTAGAAACAGACACCTCAGACCATGTCCTCTGAAATTGTGTTGCAATTGAAAGGCGAAGATGTCACCATACAGGAAAAGTGCAGTTAATGCCTAAAGAAGTGTGGAACAGTAATCCAAGAGGTATTTTAACGCTGATCAGTAGCCTAAGTCCAGCTCTTGGATAAACAACTTTTGAAAGGGATTCGCAAACGATCTTTTACAGGTTGAAGTATTCGAAGTGCACTGGTTGGTTTACGCCCTCTAAAACAAAACAAAACCGTTTTAACTAACGAAGGAAATTATGCGCTGGATTAAAATTCGAAGAAAACATGGAAAAGGTAATTTTGATTTCTTAAAAGAAAACGTCAGACGTTCTTTTGCACCTAATATACATTCACAAACTCTTCTACAACTTGAAATAACCAAAACTTTTAAAACATTATCTAAAAATACGAGAAAAAATATAATTGCAAAATTAACGACAATAATCAACTTGGCATACTAAACTCCTGTCTGTCAAACCTGAAGAAAACAACTCAAGAATCTCGCGTTTACCTTCAGAACATTAAAAGTTTTGTGTGCCACGTAAACGGTTTCTATTTTTATTAAGAACAAGAATTCACACGAAAATAGAAATCGGAAATAGTAGAGACTGAATTTATATAAAAACCGGCGATGACAGAGTTTTCGAAGTTGCCCAACAGCATATTTTCGAGTGTCTTCCGCCACGACCAACTGATCCGCCGAAGGAAGCCGCGCCGCCGCATGATCTGTGTGACTAACAGAAACCGAAGATCCTCACTAGCTTAGGAATTTGATGTTTGGTCATAATTCACGAAAAAAAACCTCAGCATGTCCAACCTACACACGCCTCAATTAATCACAGCTGGTCCGGTCAAAGGTCAATATTCAGTAAGTGATGAGGCCTTCGTGAATTCTTGTCGAGTTTTTCTAGGTCTGTTCTCCATTGACCGAAAGTAGAACACCGAAATTTCGATGTCAATAATCAGTGGCATTTGGTCCTAGACCAAATTTTTTTCGAGCCGAGTAGAATTTGCGCTGATATCCACACACACACACACGAAACATATCACCTTGGGTTTGTCAACATTTCGCGCAAAATTTCCCGATCGCTGGGGCTATATATCGCGGTCTAGCATGCCTTATTCATGAGGTACTTTTAGGCCAGAATGCCTAGACGTGAGATATCGGCAAGATCGGGTTCTACAATTTAGCAAATATCAAAGTCTCTTGTGCCACATTCAAATGTGATATTCCGAATGCCACACGCTCGACTACTTTCGATTTCGTGGCCTTTCTTGGGTGGCTGTGCGCAGATCGCCTAGCGCGAAGATCAGCGTTCACTTTAGATTCTGAAAGCGATCTGCGATGTGCCCGATGATCGGCGTAGATCAGAAGCGAATCCGATGCTAATATTTTCGGCAACTTCGCGGCTCCGAATTGTGATGTTCGACTATTTCTTGGGCTCTTATTGGCTGTTCATTTCGGGCATGATCGAACTCTGGCGAGCGCGCGAAAGCTCTGCACGCCTCGATCAGTGCCATTTGGAGATGAACTTTTATACCCGAATCGGCGGGCAGCACTTGACGCACACACGCGATCATTAACTATATATGTACTGAAGAGGAGCTTTCCCGATTGCTGTGCAAAAATACGGGAAGTGTTGTGAGATCAGTGATCGTCAGACGACACCGATCACCACTCAGGCCCCACTAGAAGCGCGTAGGAAAGCTCTTGATATATTATAGAATCTATCGGGGCTTGTCTAGCACTCTTCGCTTTTTACACACGATACCGCGATTTATCTATCTATGAAGACGCGCGGCGCGGTTCGTAAATATACAGTTTTGTTGTTCTTCTTCTTGTTGTTGTTGAATTTTGTTTGTTTGTTTGTTTTTTTTTCGTTTTTATTTGGTTGGTAGTCCTCGTCGATGACCACCACTTTCGTCGTATATCGGTACAAAAGCGCATGCCGCGCATGACATAAACATTGTGCTAGGTCAGTTGCCGATTTGCGCAATGCGCATGCTATTGTCGTGTGGTGAGTTTTTCGTTATTGGCGCGCGGTTATTGTTGTTATTATTGTTGTTGTTGCTGTTGTGTGGTGTGTAGTGCGGTGTGTGCGAATTGTGAATTTTTTTATTGATGACGATGTGAAATTATTGTTTTTTTTTTGCATGTGCATTGTTTTTTTGCGCGCGTTCCTTTGTCTACGACGACGCAGAGTGGTTGGCCTAAGCTGCACTTGATTTGCATATCGTGAGCGGGAATTGGTTTTTTTTCCATATTTTGCAATATGTATGCTCTTTGTGTGAAGATTTGCTTGTGTGTGTGTTTGTGAGCTGCATATTTATTTATTTTTTTTTTCACTATTTAATATTTTGATTTTGATAAATCCAATGATTGTGTGTGTGTGAATTTTTTTGTTTTTGTAGCAAAAAGTTCGATTTAAGCTATTGAAATCGACTGAGAAGAACGTGTCACGTGGGAAGATTAATATTTTTTTGTTGTTTAATTCTATTTCTTTATACTCTCGAGGGTTTTTGTTGGTTATTTTGTTCAAGCGGTAAGGAAGCGACATGTTTTTTTTAATGTAGATTTTCTTCCGTAAAATAAGAAAAGTTATTACGGTTCACGCGGAAAATAAATCAAAAAATCTTTATAAGGACGAGTTTTTATGATGTTGTGAATTTATAATGAGGATTTAGAAACTTATGCGATTTATTAGAATTTTTATTTGGACTTTCTTTTTTCTAATATAAAATGTTGCATAAAAAAATCAAGTTTACAAGTTTAAAGATTGTTTTAAATTATTACAAAAAATATAGAATGTGCAAAAACCATAAATAGTTTCCCCCTTTTTATGTCGAGTGTCGAGAGGACATTCATCTTCGAATAATCCCACCTCCGCGTGATCTTCTCATCCCATAAACATACAATATACGAGGTCAGTTGAAAAATTCGCGGAGAGTCACTTTCATGTTCACCTATGTTTTATCAACAGCCTATGAGTGCTAGTGATTAAAAAAAATTGTGCAGTTTTGATGGTGCCTGCTTAGCAACTTGCTTAGAGATTCGTGCCAAATAAGGTACTCCGCGATAGAGAACGAAGGGAAGATTTATCCTTATTGAGGCAAAGGCTACAGGTTGAGTCTCCTGTCCTTCAAGTGATATTCTCCGGCGCACTGTCGAGTAGTAAAATTAGTTAGAAGAATAGAAGAGAATAGGACAGGATAGAGGGTCTAAGGATGCTGCAGCAAGTGGTGGTGTTGAATCCTACGTTTAATTTCGAGGATGTTGTACGAATTCGGGAATACTGACCGTGGAAAATTGTTCCACAGTCGAATTGTTCTATTTATAAACGAACTTTGTATTGTACGCGAAAAAGAGTTGGAATGAGTCGAATAGGTTAATCTTTTATTGTGGGAAAAGTGGTGCTGTGCAGGCACAAGGGCGTCAATTTCAGTTTAGCAGTCGCTATGTTAGTAGAATTTTGTTAGGGCATTTTTATCCTGCATACATGGTAGCTTAGGGAACAGTGTCCAATAATAAAGTCAACTAGTGCCCTGAATCCTTCCTACTACGTCATAATAATTCACTAATCGGATTACAAGACGGCACAGGAAGAAGGCGGCTGGGGTTCAGAAGACGTTCTATATACTTCATCAGGGTCCGATTGCCTAGGGAGCTCTTCATCAAACTATTGGATGCTCCAACAGCTTCCTGTTCAGGATCGACAAATCTCTATTTGACCACGGCCCAAACTCCATGATGAATTTCGATGCCTTGATAACCTGGGATTCAGTTGAGAATACCTATCCCATCAAAGTGGCGCTATCAGTTCCAACCTCGTTGGATTTTGGTCCTCCGAAACTCTAGCGCTCTGGTAGCCACTGCATAAATGCATGCTTTGAAGCCGTCCGTGTATCATACGAAACCATTCCGAAGGTGTCTTATGAAAAATCCGAAAGAGTCTTAATTGTAAACTCACGAAAGGAGGCTTAAAATTTATGATCTTCACGGACATGCAATCCCACAGAATTCTCGCTTCCGGAGTCTTTTCCAAAATATTTAGGCTAGGCGAACGCTGGTCCCAGCACAGCACAACACAGCACAGCAGAGAAAACTGTGTTTCATTATATTTAAGCTACCATCGCATATTTGTGACAGCACAGCTTAGATATAATGAAACTGTGCTGTGCTGTGCTGTGTTGTGCTGTGCTGTGTTGTGCTGTGCTGGGACCAGCGTTCGCCTAGCCTGGCAATTGGAGCATTTACACTCTAAAGGTTATCGACAATGTGTCATTTGTTCTCAACATCAATGCAGCGCTTATACCAGATTTTTTACTTCAACGTGGAGCGCTATCAATTTGAATAGAATTTCTCGAACACTGCAGTCGGCGAAGTGGGGTGATTGAAAGATTGGAAGATTCGTTGAGTCTGTATTAATTTGAGAAGAAATCTATTAAACATGGTTTTATGCCACCACAATATGGCCCCGTATGTTAACTTGGGCCTTATGATGCTGGCGTATATCCACGGGTAGTAACGGCTTCACAGGCACTGCGGTAGGCCCTCTGCGCGTTGTCCCCCAGCGGGAAATGGAGTCCTGCAATAGCAATCTTAGAATAGTCATAAAAAGCTTGCAGCGCTCCCATTCCCATGCCAGTTCAATATATTTTTTAATATTGCTTTAAATATATTTTTAAATGCTGCTTTAAAAGCGTTTTAGAAGCAGTAGAAAGAAGCTTTTTAATAAAGAATTCATTACGATTGTGGATATGTGTCTAAAAGCTTTTCTTTTGTTCACCCTTTGCGATTGCCTTTTCCTTTCCAAACGAGAGCGTCGTTTTACCAAAGCGGTCCCCCAACTAAGTACTAACCAGTCCAATGCTGCTTGACCTCCGTAATCTAGCGTCTAGCGTCTGCCTTTTGCCAACTATGAAAAAAAGGCAAAAAATTGAAAAATTTAAATTTTTTACTTTTTTCAAAGTCCTAAAATAGACATTTTAAATAAAGTAACGAATTATTGCGTATGCTCACAAGAAAGTATACATAAAAAAAACCTACAATTTAAAAAAAAATTTTTTACCGTACCATGATTTGGCATAAAATGGCGGCAATTTTAAAATTTTTTCGAAAACTGCCAATTGTTGCCGTAAAAATCGAAAGTTTTTTTTTTGAAATTTCAACCACGTATTTATAGCATCAAATTACATATTTTCTCCAATTTTTGTCAAAATCCGACCATTTTCCCGTTATTTATTTCATTTTTAGTAAAATAAAACAAAATTTCATACATTTTGGTTTTTTGAGGTTAGGATTCATTTTTAAAGTATTTATACCGAATCAGTTCGATAGTCGATTCATTTACGAGTATTTTCCAATTTTTTTTTATTTTTCTACGAGAAATTAAAAAAATAGTGTAGCATTGCACTCAAAATGCATCAAAAATGGACATTTATGCAATTTTCTCGTGCAGCACAGGACCGATTTTGAAGAAATTTTTTTTTTCGCTTTATCTTAACATATGTAAAGAAAAAAAACAAAAAAATCCAATTTCCCAACTACATCACTATCATATGACAATTTCCCTCTACTAAAATATGACTTTTTGCGCTATCGTTTGACGTTTATAAGTCATCCACATATCGAGCTTCTTTACGGATCCCAAATTCTTCAAATGGTCACAAACTTTTGAATGACATATCTGCAATCTCCTATGTCTTGTAACACCGGCGTGACTCCATCAATACCTTTTTTATTTTGTCGTCAATCACCTCTTTCTGGTTTTGTCATAGGAATAAGATAGATGTGCATGACTCTAGTACTTCCAAAATGTATTGACAATCTCCAGCAATCTATAACTTGCAAAACAAAATCTAAATCTCGAAAAATAGTTACAATTCTACGCCATTTGAACTAGTTGTTGACTAGTAGCGCCATCTCTCGGGCCTCTATAGCCATGGGTAAAAAGTATCATCGTTACAGTATCAGATACCATCACAGGAGTTCTCCTTTTCTCGTTTTCTTCAATGAAATATATTTTTTGGACTTCTTGGACAGTCAAAAACGCTACAATCACATTCTCTTGAATCGTATTCCCAAATCTATATGAAAGGAACGTAAATTTAAACTCAAGCTCGATCAACTTCTCTAATAAAACCTCAATTACCAAATATTCAAGACGTATTTTCAGATGTTGACATTAAAGCTTTTAACAGCACTTATAGTGGAGTGCATGGGGGTTTTGGCCTCAGACTTTTGTTACGGTGAATGAATTTACGTGGTCGAGGTGGGATTTTGTTTTTTTATACTATAAATTGCAAAGTTTACCAAAAATTTTTTTGTGCTTTTCCCCTGGGGGTGAAAATTTTTTCATTGAAAATAAGTCCGGGAATAGATAGATTGGCTAATTCTAAGCAACTTTTGTTCTATAAAGTTTTTTCTGAAAGTCAATACTTTCCAAGTTATTCGCGAGTGAAAATGTCAATTTTTCAACCAAAAAAACCATGTTTTCAGGCAGTTTTTCGCGAATAACTCAAAAAGTAAGTATTTTAGCGAAAAAATTATTATTAAAAATGTAGCTTATAAAAAAACAAAAAAATGGTGGTTTTATGGTGTACCCAATACAAAAATAGTAATAGCTTTATTTTTGTTTTTTTTATAAAACTCCCTAGCATTAAAACTAAGCGAGTTATGACGAAAATAAAGCTGGTCCCTATTTTTTCGGCGACAAAAAAATGTGAAAAACAACCCCTAACTGCCACCCCAATTTAAAATAGTCGGTACCGCTTCACAATTCACTTTATTAATGTACTTGTAATATGCTCTTCTACAAGTTTGATCGTTTTACAGTGCTTAGTTTTGAAAAAATTTGAGCTTGAAGTGAAGAGATCATTTTTGTAATTTTGCAAAATATTACCTTTTCTTCAAAATAACTCAAAAACTATTAATGATACGCAAAATTTTGTACAGTACCCAATCATAGGTTTTGCTTTTCTGAAAATTTTGGTTGTTTTTTTTTTGGATAAAAATTGAATAAGATATTGCCGTTTACAGTTTGCATATGTTCGTAAATAGTAACTTGTTCAAGCCCTTTCAAAAATAAGGGGTGAAAGAAAGTTTAATTTATATGAGCTTATAGCTCTTGAAAAAACCTACAAAATGCTATTTCGAAGGAGTTGATAGCTTAAAAACTAAGCGAGTTATGGGTAAACAACCAATCACATATTTTTTCAGATATGAGAACACGGATATTGGAGCATTAATGAATACACATTATACCCACATTTTAGGCACAGACATACTTACAAGTATTTACACACGTCATACCCAATGATCTTGCAACCGTTGAGGAGATTCTACAAGCTGGTCAGTACTGTACTGTCATGTTGTACGGACTTGCGAAGAACACTCAATTGAATAAATTGAAAGAGGTGGAAGACTTACCATTTTGAATTTATAAGTTCTGAACATAAATTCGTTATTTGCTTCCTTAAAAACCCCCAGATACTGATTTTCATGGAAATCGGAACATAATTTGGGTGGACATTTTGAATTTCGGTCATTCAAATCAAGATCACAATTTTTAATAGGTAAACTTTTTTATATATATTATTAGCTAAACATTCCATTTTGAATTTTTAAATTTCATTCACCGTAACTGAAATCCGCGGTTTTCATGTTTTTAACGCTCTAGGAACTCCACTATTACAAGTGTTTAAAATACTGCGACTAACTTGCTTGTAATTCACTTATTGTTAGAGCAACCCTCACAGCCAATCAAGATGCAAGACCCACGCACTGTATCGTACCTAAAAGCCTGCGTTGGCGACTGTACACCTCTGAAACCATGCAACTTTAAAAGCCTAGCAAATTGCTTCAGTATCACTAAAAGCGTCGTCATTGCTTTTTTCAGCTAATAAATTTGTAGATTAGTTAATTGACAATATTTTTTTTTTATAAAAAAGTCGGTCATGACTTGCAGCTTCAGATTTTTTTAAGCTTTTCTAAAAACAAAACAAAAACAAAATGTCCAAAGATTGTTTTCCCTCTCAAGAGTCGCCTTCACCGTGAGATAATAAATTATATAGATGCTAAAAGCTGAATTTTTTTTATTAAACATCATATTCCCCCGACTTAAAATTAATATCGAAAATTGCATCCCACATCCATCAATCACTCTCACCTATGTTACACCACACTCTAGATAATTCTTCATTCCAAAAAAACAAAAAAAAAATTTGAAGATCGAATCGAAAATGATCAAAAAAGGCACACAAAATTTTTAAATCTCCTGACCATCACCATCTCTGCTGCTGCTGCTGCTGCTGAGTCTTTTCTGTGCTGTGGTGTATCAAGAGCAAAGACATTCGGTCAATGGACCTAGCTTCAAGGTCATAATCTCAGGTTGCATGCTGCATGCATGCTCCACAAAGAAAGTCTCAAATGGAAAAGAAGGCCCCAGAAAAGAAATAAAGAACCACAATTATCGAGTCGGCATGAAGACACGATTTCTCATTCTGAAAGGAGCTCTTTCAGAAACAAGTCGAGGTGAGAGAGAGGAGGCGCATCCACCAAAACTGCTGCAGCCGCGCCATTACTATATTCAACGTGGTTGACGGTGGCTGGGGGGAGGGGGGGGACTACACAAAGCACCAACGTAAAAAAGCAGAAATCTTCTAAAAAATCAAATGTTTCTTAAAGCATTATACAAAAAACTAAGGGATCCTACATAAATGTGAGAGGAGAGGTAGAAGAATAAGAGGAATGAGGCGCATCGGGGGCACAGGGAGGCACAGGAGGGCTTCTTTTGTTGGTGGAAACTTTTAAGTATGTTTAAGCTAGAAATTAGTGAGACTTTTTGTTGTCGCTGGTGCAGTGCATGATAATTACCGCGCGGCCACTCTCCAGACGGCATTAGTTATGGTGACATTTATTAACCATGAAGAGAGGGTAAAGAACGCGTGACCATTGCAAATTGAAGCAATTAAGCCGCCGAGTCTCTCTAGACCGATCTAAAAAAAATTTCGGTTAAGGTTAATATCCCCATCTATTTGCAGGGCATAGAAGTGCCGTTTGCGTCATTCCAGATCTCTCGTTCCGCTCACAATAAAACGTCATCTTTATAAATGCGCTCCCCTAAAGCTCCCCCCCCCCAAAAAAATAAGACGAAGCAGCAGCATCAGCATTACACAAATCCATGATAATATTTATCAACATTCGAGCTCTGGAGCACTTCCTCCTACGTTATTTTCGCAGCCCACGAGACTATTTATAGCTGAAAAGCGATTTTCGCCTAATTATTCCTGGTAGACTTGGCAATGATCGCATCGCATGCATGCATGCCGCTTTGTGCGCCTCGAATGCAGGACAACGAACCCTGAAGTTCTTGGCCGGATTTTAGCTCCTCATCGCTTCTTGCATTCACACAATACATCCCTCTATATAATAATGTGCACCACCTCGAAGTGCCTCCTCGACTCTTTCTCTCTAGGGTGCTGCAACATCCATCCATTTTGGTGCGGTAGGTGCGGTGCGGGGGGGGAGGATAATGTAAGCAAGTTGTGCGCATTACATTATGATTACACAAAAAAAAAATAGACGAGGAGAAGAAGGAACGTAAACAAAATTGTGCCTAGCTTCTTCAAACATGCTGCTATGCTGCTATACTACAAACAATCACACCACACCGAAAAAAAAAATCCCACGTTTACATCGAATAAACGAGACAAAAACGGGCGCATGGGCCCCAAACTGCGCAGATGTGTATACTATGGATTTCCCCTAGTGTTGGGCGGTTTTGTGTAAACAAAATTTCCCCGGGCGAAAGTGTCGATGATATGAGGCATCTCGTGAGAATTTCAGCAATTTACAATATTTAATGCCATTGATGAAATGCGGAAAGGATAAGCACAATCGTTGTCTACAATAATATTTGTTTTGCTACAATTTCCTAGAGGAAGCTTTAAAACTCACTTGTCTCTCAACACTATCACCAAAAACGTCCAAGAACACTGAAATCTTCTAGTGTTGGAAACTTTGGTTTAATATTCAGCCTTATTCTTGTTGTCGAGTGACGTGACAGATGTCACTTCGTCTCATTGTCAATCTAGGAAACTCCTGGCGACTAGATCTACAAACGTCGTATTCTAATTGTCGCAAGGTGGTGTGTGAAGTGATATTTGCCTCGATACGTTTGTAGGTATCGACAGTTTCATTCTACCGCATGCCTCGTAGTCACGTCACTCGCCAACGAGAATAATCACCATTTTTTCTATAAATGGTCTGAGTTGAATTAATTTGTGCAATCAGTAAGAACACACAGTTACTAGGCACCTACAGTTACAAGCTTCTAGGATAGATTTAGGGCTGCCTGGAGGTAGTGCAACTGGAGACCTAGTTAGCATTTTGAACAGCCGTTGTGACGCCACGAACTCGTGTAGCTAAGCTTTATTGGTTTTGTAACCGATCTTGAGGAGATCAGGAAGCTTATCAGTGCTCCTACCTCTAGTCTGGAGATTTCTTTCTTGCTCCTACCTCTAGTCTGGAGATTTCTTTCAATTTTTCCAGAACGCAACTGAATGGTGTGCGCTGCCTGGCTTTGACTAGAGCCCGGTATTTAGACACGAAGTAAACGAATGTTTCCTTTTCGTTTGTCTCCCCGCAGCTACGGTAACAGACGTACTATAACCTGACAGCGTCGTCCTCTATAAACAAATGTCGTCCTCGCCGTAATTCTGACGTATGCCATTCGTCTTAGGTAAAGCATCCCAAACATTCCAAAGGTTCATCTACGAAGTCACGAGAGATCTGGACTGGACTTATAGTGAGTAGTTCTGTGGCAGATCATCTAACTCGCATCGATCATCAGTTTAACGATCACAGGTGGCAACCGGTTATTCCAAAAAGCTGTTACAGGTGAAGCAGAAATACTCTGCATTTGATCGCAAACTACTCGCACTCTACGTGGCGAGCAAAACCTTCCGCTATTTTATTTAATGACACAAGTTCGTAGTCTATACTGATCACAAGTCACTGGTTCGAGCCCTTCACACAAAGATGGATTTCCTCGTCAGACTAGACATTTGGGTCTCTTTTCACAGTTTACAACAGTCATCAGACATAAGTTACGTAAACAAAACATGGTTGCGAACTACTTGTCCCACTTACTAGCGACCGACAACATCGACTCAGTCAATTTCAACCTGCACAGACCGAACAAGGCGACACACAGTTAAATCGATCCAAGAGCGGGTGACGGGTAAAACTATTAATCTTTTCACATCCCATCAGGACTGGTGTGAAACTAGCACAAGCATGCCTAGGCCTATTATACCCACTTTTCTTTCGCAAGATCTCGTTCAATTTGGAACCCATCTTGTTGCATCCCGGCATTCGTGTCTTAAGACGAGCCATGACAAAGCAATACTTCTGGCTAGCGATCAACAAAGACTGCAATGAGTGGTCTCCGTCCGTCTCGATCATGCCTTGTCTCCATTTGAAGCATTGAAGCTTGTGAACAAGAGATTCGACCATATACATATGGATATAGTCGTACCTCTTTCACCATCTCGCGAATACTCTTAGCTAAGGCGCGCACTGAAGTGGGGTGGCTGAGAAGTGGCTTTGGCATGGTGATTAAGTTGCAAGAGATGGGCTAGAGAAATGGCGGCGGAATGGCATCGAAGAGGTTTAATGCGCACCGAAGTGGCAGGCACCACTTCGCGACATCGATTTACCACTTGATATTTTCAATCAAAATGTAGTCGTCGGACGATGAAGATGCTGTTGCATGAGTGCAAATTATTAAGCTTAAAAATAAAAAAAAACAATAAAGAAAAAAGTGCATTGGGTCCACCCACTGTGGCAAAAAATGCAAAATACGGCATTTAGAATGTTTATAAAGGTGATTTACACCTGGAAGAAAATAAGTTTAAACTTGTTTATAGAATCAACAAGGCCACATTTTGTAAATTACTAGAAAAATTGCAATCTATGCCCTCGGTCGTGTTTTCCCAAAAAAAAAAAAAAAAAACCCATGTTGTCCGTGAAATGGCATGTCACTTCAAAATTAAACTTGTCGGAGACTAGTGGCAGCCAAATGGTGCTAGTTCAGTTGCAAAACACCACACCACCGCCACTCCATCTCGATGCGCGCTGCGCCTCTTGATTCCGTGTGATTAAAATATCTCAATAGCCACACCACCGCCACGGCAATTTCTCATCACCTCAGTGCGCGCCTTGCCTTATATCGTTACAATCGTAGACCGATTTACAAAATGGCCCTAAACTTTTTTGTATGTGGGAAAACCAAGTTTAGGAATCACCCTTTTTACTACCAGCCTGTCATGTCGCTCAGGTTATGGTGCATTGTCTAGTAGCAAGCTTGGTTTTGGACACTTGAGTGTCGTATGAGTTCGGGAAAACTAATTATGGGAGATTATTCCACACCCAAAACTTACCCAATTCGGGATAATTCGGCTGCAACAGTATTACTTGAAATCACAACTGATCAAGGCACGCCATTCGAACTAAACTCTTTAATGAAGTTGCCAAACTTTTTTGAAGTTGCCAAACTAACCGAAACAGGGTAACCGCCTACCATCCGTAGCGAAACGAAATGGTCGAACGCTTCGATCGGCTAATAAAAACTGCCTTAATGCCAAAGGACAACACTACTCATTGGAGTGAAGACTTGCCCTTCGTCAGGCTTGGCAGCCGTACGGCAATCAATACCGGCTTACAATGCCAACCAGCAAAGATCTCCTACAGGTAGAATCTGAGGCTCTCCAATTCGATTTCCATCCCGACCGGTGAACATCCAGTAGACTCAGACCCCGATTAAAAGTAAGACTCGCCCGTTCTTAGCCTGAAACAGGAACGCACAGCGTCAAAACGCCTGTATAGCACCTAAAACAGCACGCCTGAGTAAAAATAAGATTCGCCCGTTCTTAGCCTGAAACAGGCACGGTACGCCTAAGTAACAAATCTACTTTCCCAGAAGTAGCCCGCTGCAGGCACATATCAATAAAAGACGCCACAAATAGTCCAAACGAAGCTTGGTACGCTCACACTTTTCCTAGACTAAAAGGAGCAAAATTGGACCCTTAACAAGTTGTAAAAGACGAAAAAAACGGGCAATTATCTTAATGACCATAAAGGGTGCCATTACCATACTCAGTGGACCGGTTCTCGTTCGATTGCATAAGTCAAGCAGCATTAGACGAGGTTAGTACTTAGTTGGGGGACGGCTTGGTAAAATGTCACTCGCGTTTAGAATGGTCGATTACGAATCCATTCCTATCTGTAACAGAGGCATGTATTTCTCCAGCAAGTCCAAAATTTTGCTATGATGGTAGGGTTCTCAGATCCAGGCCTGTCTGATCACACTGCACGTTGTCTGGCGTTTGATTTGAAAAAGGGTTGGAAGGAGACACAAAAGGCCCTTATTGCCCCAATTTTTGCTGTCCTCTGGACCCATCCTAACTTTATGACATTATAAGTCCTGTTCAGCAGTGACCAATACAAAAATAGAAGTCTTATTTATAAAATCTTCAATCAATCCTGCAGCACCTAAAGGAATGTTCCAATTACTATAAACTCGATATATTTTTGGGAAATTACATCCAAACCAAAACTCTAAAAATCCCTTAACAAAAAGCTTCCACTTCAACCTCCCAACACTGTCACCAAAATGCGCAGATCGAAGCCGAGCCCCAACCGGTGATGATGATGAAAAAGCATGCCGCAAAAGCTCCCCAACGAGAATGTCAAGCGTGCATTGACCATGCTCCCCAAGTCTCGCACAGTCACTGCTAGATGATGGAGCCGAACAGGCAGCCCCAACCTCCTGGCACGACACTTGTCTCGAACAAAGCTTCAAGTCTTAAAGCTAACCCCGACGACATATTTCCCAGTCCTAGCCGCGCTACAGCGAGAAGACTTACCTGACAAGGTGCCTGAGCGCACGCAAGTCGAGTTCCCGATTCTCAGAAGTCATCTCCTCTAGCAAAGCGTCCATATAGTTGCCACTGGGCATTGGTCAGGTCCGCTTAATTTGTTACGGACCGGCATTACGGCGATTTACAGGCTGTTTTCTGGCTTTTACCTTGTAGTGTTGGACACCCATAAAAACTTTATCGCTTGTTAGGAGAAGTATGAAATTTGCGGATTTATTTCTAGACGGAGATTCAGCGCGGCGATCCCGTCTGGCGCTCGGCTTAGGTGTGTGATTTATTTGTTTGGAATACACGGCAAATTGGGCGAATCTAATTTTGATTCTGGTTTTATGCGGTTGCGGACTAGAGCATTACACAGAAATTTATAGGTAAACATTATATTTGTTATCGGATTAATTTTTAGAGCAAAATCAAGGATGAAACATAGAGCATTAGCTCCTTCCAGCGACCTCCATTATTAATAATAAATGTAACATAAACAGCTCCGCGTCTACTTTAAAATTAGAACCGCCCGCTGAGGCGATTAATTAATGTCTCAATTTAGCATTGATCCGATATGTTAAGATCTAGTAAATTAGAGGTTTAAAAGCAAGTCGGAAACCTGTTCAATGTGAACAAAACTTGCCTATATTTGACAGATCCTACAAAACCAGTTCAGGTGGTATACGGCAGTCCTACACATTTAGTTACTTTAAAAACGGGACTTGCGAAGTCTGTCAAAACGTCGACAGCATCTGGGGCCGTATTTGGTTTCTCGAGTCGATGGATCGACTCGACAAAAAAAGCTTCTCGATTTTCTCCAAGTTTCATATTTGAAATCACGACCAAATCGACAGGTAAGCGCTGCCATAGAAAACCATCAAATTGTGTCATATTACTCCAAGTGCACCAAACCACTTATATTTAATTAAAAAAGAAACTGTTAAAAGTTTATTGTATGCATAAATTGAGCCTTTTAATAAACGTCAAACGTCTTTATCGAGACGAGAAGGTTGTCGATATCGTCTCGCCAAATGCCAATTTTTAATTATCGACAGAAGTCGATATCGACTCGAGAAACCAAATACGGCCCCTGTCTTAAGTTCTTTAATATCGTTCCAAACTTTCGAATGTCTCCTGGAACGATATAGGAACATTGGAGTTTATGTACGTACAAGATTTCAAACATGTCTTAAAATGTCAGAAAGTATTTAGCAGGTGCACTTCTGACAAGTTGAACTAATCTATGCGAAGAAGCATTTCTTCGGTTTGAGGTGTTTAGTACTTCAATATATTCGTATCTTGTTGCCATTTACAGCATTTCCTTTACATAGAAAATTTGAAAGGCAGAGATTGTGTTTGCTTATATGAAAGGCTAAAACTCAGAGGAGAACTTCGTTTATACTGCCGAACTTAATTTTTTTATCATAACGTGCAGTGAGCCAAAAGGAAGTAGAAAGAAAAGAACTTCATCAATATGTTTTGTAAGCCGTCCCCTATTTAAGTACAATCGTATGATATGCTGCTTGACTTCGACGATCGAACGGGAGTCAGTTATCGCGTTATCATATAAGCTAATACTTTCCATGACTGTGTTTCTAAGGAAAATCGAACTTCTCTTAATAAACCTTGCCTATTGCAAAATCTTGCCACTAGTTCAAAGTTTACACTAAAGTTTAGATTAGGAACAACTCCAATGGTTTGACGTTATTTTTCTAAGATGTCTTCCAGGCAAATAGAACAACGACCAATGCTGTTTGACTTTGTAGTCCGCTCAAATTAGGAAAAATTAAAGAAATTTTCCCCACAGCTATAAGACCGGTGCCAAATGAAGGATTTCAGTCGTCTAAACATGATTTTCACAACCCGCAGTTCGAAAAAAGGGTTGTTTTTGAGAAATATACAAATACATGATGGTTTTCGCCTTTTCTTCTATTTTTAGGAGAAACTATGCATTTTGGTGAAAATATCAATAGAGCAAAGTTGTAGGGATTAAAATTACCTACAAATTTTGTCCCTACTGTTTCTTTGAATTCCGTATAGTTTCGCCGCTAGAGGCCGTTTTGCACCTTCTTAGATTTTGCGCCAAAATTATGATTTTGTATGAAAAATTAAATGAGATCAAAGGAGTAGTTGCAGTTTTTCAACGGCTTTTCTTTGGTCGCTTTGAATCTGAAAAAGGCGCAGGCTCTATTGATATTTTCACCAAAATGCATAGTTTCTCTTTAAATTGGAAGAAAAGGCGAAAACCATCATGTATTTGTATATTTCTCAAAAACAACCCTTTTTTCGAACTGCGGGTTGTGAAAATCATGTTTAGACAACCCAAATCCTTCATTTGGCACCGGTCTTATAGCTGTGGGGAAAATTTCTGAAAAACAGCGATTTTTTGACTAATTTGAACGGACTATTGGTGGTATCGATGATATATGTATGGGAACATGAATAGATGCACGAAGAACACGTCTCTAGGTAGCAATTTAACCCATGGTCTCTTCTCTAGTATAGTAGTCAGAATACACCAGACCAATCAAATGCACAGTGTGGGAGTATAATTATTCTTTATGTGGCAGCTCAAAGTTTAGGAATCACCCTCTGTTAATACCAGGTTGTGGTTCGTGCCTCCTAGTTGGGCAGTATTTTGTTATGATTTGTTCGCGGCGTTATCAAGAGGTCGCATAATCTCTGCTTGCTGTAGTTACGATGGCCGATGATGTTAAACTTCTTTATTTGGAGCTCACTGAAGAGTGATACTATACGTCCAAGGTAAGGAAAAGGGTTAGTTCTGCCATGTATACAGTAACTTCGACGTTATACAAACCGCGCCTAGTATTTCTTATGCTGCTTGTCTCTCCGATAACAGGATTACCCTGGCTTTGAAGAAGGCACTAACGGAAACAGACAGGCCATCGAATTTTTAAAGATTTAGATGCAACCTGATGACTCTGATTTGGAGCCATCTGTATATAAAACTATGCCTTAGGAGGCCTTGTCAGGCTAGAAGTCTTTCCACTTCTCTCTCTGGTTAGGTTCTAGACATCGTTTTGCCCGAAAGCCATTGTTGGGGTGTTCCAGGAAATTTTGAAACTCGATCATCATATTGAACCTAACCTAGCATAGATAAGTAACGAAGTAACGATAGTAACGAAGTCAACGGTATTGGTCGACTGAAAGTCAAGTCGAGAACAACTCAACAGTACACGGCAATGTTTTGTTTGCCGATCACGTGTCGTATGATTGTGCCGAACTGAAAGATCAGATCCACGTTGTCTGTTTTGATCAGCTGTGCTGTGTGTCAGCATAGACAACGAAATTGCATCCTTCGATGAAATATTGGACAATCTGATCGCGTGAGATGGTGAAAGCGTCGACTGCTTCGAAGAACAACCCGCTCGAACATCAAGCCTAACTACCGAACAAAATGTGGAAGGTCCTACTGTACTTCTGAGTTTAGTAAGCGTGTGTTCTCAGGCATGAGACACCAGTAAACGATGTTGGAGTGGCTGCAAGGTTACAGCGCGAATGCGCATCTCAAACATCGCCGAAAATTGGCAGACCCGAAATCAAACCAAACTATCGGTACTGGTGCCAAACCAAACTATCGGTACTAGTCACTAAGGACATACGATACTACACAGATTCGGAATTCAAACTTCCTTGTTCTTGTGCGAAAAAGATCTCAAAAAGGTCAGTCAGACCTAGCGACCAAATGGTAGTCCACTCACATCGACTCGGACAATCGCATCCATACTTTCAACTCGAAGTTACCTAAACTTCATCTCGGCTTTCGCCGACGATACGTTCATAGCTTTATCGTTGTTTATTAGCCGTTAGCACTGATTGATCAACGTCGATCGATTGATCGATAGAAAATTCTCAATCCACATCTTTAGAAGTAAAGGTGTACCAAAAAGTTTAGCTGCTATCTACTGTCTGCTAAACTCTATAACAAGCTTTATCTAGACTAGATCGAATCAACCAGATTAACCGAAGCGATGCAATTTTTTTGCTAGCAAGAAAATTGAATATGTATGTCATGTTACGATGTTATTAAATTTAGATTGGATGTGGTATTGGATTTTCTGGACATTTACATTCATATCAGTCAGATTTGCTGTAATCGATTTTCCTTCTGGTAGTGGCGGAGTTGCTTTTTAATAACTAAGAAACTACGACTACCACCAAAGCATATAAATCTGGAAGAGGGTTCTGTCCTGGTTTAATAATCTAGAATTTTCATACAAACTAATAATTTAGTTTTTGTTACACCAAAGTCATTAAAGGCTAGAGACCATCATGAAACATTCATTAATCAGCGAAAACTCTGAACTTCCACAATCGGACCTAGCAAAGGGCAACTTTTATCTTCAATGTTTGTTTTTTTTCCATATTTTAATCTCTCTCGCATTACTAAATATGCACCACTAATGAAGAGATAATCAATGGCAGCAAAAAGCCGGCTTTAACAGTTCGATAAGAGCTCTCCAGTCACAGCCCACGAGTCACTAACAATCATGAGGAAAAGAGCGCTGAGTGAATCATGGAAGCGGTGATATAACATAAACAAGGCACGTCGATCTGTGAAGTAATAAAACATTTTCATACATAATTTATGTCTTTCGGGTGGTGCACTCGGTTCATGAATGCGCATTGTACATGCACCATACAAACCGCCGCCGATCAGGTGCATCTCCCAGGCAAAAACCGGAGAGAGAGAGATAGAGGGAAGAGGAATGAATGTGGTGGATACGAGGAGTCTCTGGGGCACACACCGTGGGTTCTGCGGCAGACGCCACACTACTGATATGTATTACCTCTCTCCTGCCATATGTGCGCCCCATCGGTGTGTGTATATTTATTGTTGGGGATATGCACAAGGCTCCGCTTTGGGGTTCGATGGGAGCTCCTTCATCGCGCGCTCCCCAAACACTCGAAGCTGCAATATTTATAGCCATGCCGAGTTTATAATGCTGTAATGGCACACACTATATTTATATATATATACGGTCTTCCATGTCCATGCCTGACTCCCAATGACTTAATGAATATTGATGAGGGAAAGAGACAACGTTACCGGAAATGCGTGGGGCGAATGAATATAGTAGATGGATCCGCCTCCTCTGTTCAGAGCGATGATGATAACTGCAGAGATGGTTCGGGGTGCACGAGTACGCAGTGAAAGGGTAAAGAACCTGTAAATGATTATCACTACCTGCTTCTTGGTCACGCTCAGTTACTCACCCTCTTTTCGTGCAACTCCTTGTGACATTCTGCAATACCCCCCGCACCCCCCCATCCACCCGGCATCGCGTTGACCTGCACTTTTCCCGAAAGGATATAAGCCCAACAGGTTGTGCATATAATTATGCAGTGTCCTGTGCCCGAGTAATTGTGTGGCAATTTTTCACCGTAGTTAAATGCAAACCCACAATTATGCACTATGATCGCACGAAAGATTAAATCTTATGTCTTAATTGCTGCGCGTGAAGAAAGAAGCATTGACGAGCATCAAAATATTTAGCTTTGACAAATGCCATTTACTTCAGTAAAATTCGGAGAGAGGAGATAGACAGAGAACCCTTGGCCGCTTGCTAGTCACGCAAGGAGGAGTACGAATTGTGAATACTTAACACGAAATTAAAATTATCAACACACCCTGTTATTATTATTATTATTGCATGGCAAGGCGAAAATCTGAGAATTTCTTTGAGAAATTTCTTTTTGTAACTTAGAAAAGTATAAAGTTTTTATGGCTGAATTTATTGGCTGGCAAAGCACCGTTAGTGATAGTGAAATTTTTGAATTCAAAATGAAATTATTCTGCGAATTGTTGCGGCTTGTTTCCGGGATTAATTGCTGAGGAATTTCATGAATTTCTACACTAAAATATCAGGAGAGTACCACGTACACGTTCTAGAAAAGAAGTTCTAGCTTTGTGTGTGGTCAGTACAAGCAATTTATACTAGTGAAATTAGAAAAATGTTGCTCTATGAAAAATCTACTTAGAAAAAGAGTTAAGGAGTTATGATCCAGTCAAATTTTTCTGTTCAAAACATTGGCTTCGTTCTCGACAGCAGAGTCGAACATGTTATGCTCTCACCCATTCTAAAAGAAGATTATGTATATCCCGCGCCATAAAAGAAGAGAATCTTAAAATCGCTGTTTTCATTCGCAGTGAGGGTCTCAAGTTCTTCCCACATGGAGCAACGTCACTCTGTTTTTTTTAAAAACGCAAGTAACCGGCTCATTTCAATTCTCAATCGCAATTCCAGATTCGTGCTCATTTCCCTTATTTTATGACGCGGGTTCTACTAGTTTTCATGCAGTGGATAGTATACCTTACGTAGCAAAACAAAATATTATGAGTGTAATAAAACACATGAGACTTTCGGGTCTGTTATTTCTTAAAATATACCTCAAAGTCATAATTTCACGGCAACGCCACGAACTACCTCCAACAATAATCTAAAATCCTTAGATTTATAACCTGTCATAACATAAAACTCTGACCAAGCACCATTTCACTCAGAAAATATTTAAAATTCGTAATCCTCTCATGTCAGAAGGAAGTATCCTTCAAATCAAACATGAAATCCTATCGACCATTTTTTGAAGATGGCTCAACATTCCTTGAAAACCATCATAAATATTTTTACCAATGCAAAATTTGGTACCATACTATTTACAACATCCTAAAATCTTCTAAGAAAATAATAATTAATAAAGGTACAAGGGAGTACAGTTTATAACCGCTTCAAGTCCTTAAGAAATTCCCTTCTGTGCAATCAAAACCCGTTTTTGCCATCTATAAAAATTTACGGTTTTTAAAAGGAATTTTCGACCCTGTTGAGTCGTTTATTGTCTTACAATTACCTGAAAAACGGTAGGAAAACACCATTTGTAAAACAATTTTAAAATCCGCATGTTCAAGGATATATTGGTACAGTGGACACATGCCTTTCAGATCACATTAACTTAGTATGTTTAGATTACCGGAAAAAATTTAAGAAATATTGAAATATCGCACCATTTGGAAATGATCTCAAGTGTGTTTAATATACGTGAATGTGTGAGGAGTAGTAATCCTGACATCCCAAAAAAAGTGTGTACAAAACGAAACCAACAAGAAACTAACAAAAAAATAAACACAAGCAAACATTTTTCCCCTTCCCTTAAAACGACAAAACTAAAATCTAACAATCAATAACCGTTAACAGTAAGGATTCTCATTAGAAATAATACACTCGCACACAACGATAGTGTGTAAGCCTAAGATCCCTATGAAATATCGTATTTGATCCTTAATCTTATTAGAAACATCCCTTTTCGGTAAGGGATAAAGGAGAGAAACGAACTGCATTTAAGGATTTATGTGTGCATGTGTGAGGAGAATGAATGGTCCAACAGACGAAAAGGACCCTTGCCGAGAGCTGTTTTTACCTGTCAAAAAGGACAGGGATTGAGGGTCGACAGCTGGCCTTGTCATGCAAGGCACATTTTTCGATATCGAGGATAGGAAAAATCTTTTAGTCGCCATTTTCCTGTGTTGATCATTGGTTGTCATCTTTGTAGCTGCATATGTGATCTTTTTGTAGTTTTATAACAAGAATATAATTAAAAATCAAAAGGTCTCTTTGCCTTTATATTGTTTATTTATCATAAATAGAATTTGTTATTAATAATTGTTTTGTTTTTCCATTTTTCAGCGGTGTTGCAACATTAAGCTGTACAGACTCAAGTACTGCATCGAGCGATGCATCAGATCCTGGCTCACCATACAGTCCGGTTTCAATAGGGGATGATGTCCATCAATCACCGAAAGCAAATATGCCCCCACAGACTGTTCTGGCGACGCAACAACAACAGCAACAGCCTCAGCCGATACCGCAGCAGCATCAGTGGCCATGGAATACATTAAATAACACAACAACAACAATAAATAATAATAATAACAACAATAATAATAATAATTTTAGTGCGAATAATAAGAATAGTGTTAGCAGTGTCGCCAGTAGTAATAAGCACAAACGAATATCGACAAACTCAAGTGATAATAACGGAACTGCCAAGAAGGTGCGAACTACATTAAATAGTACCGATAAAACTCAATCGGCGGCACCTTCAGCCGTAAAAAGACTGAAAACAACGACTACCGCAGCAATTGAGGAGTCGCAAAAGAAAATAACGGGATATTTTAAATCACAAATGAAACCGTTAAACACACTTAAGAAGGATATATCCAATTTAGTAGCATTATCCACCGATATACAGCCTGCCGCTACTGGACTGGATAAGTATTTTAATATACTAACAAAGGTTAAGGATGATAATAATAAGGAACAGAAAGCTAACAACATCAAGAATATAGAGGTTGATGTACGAACATTAACAACAATGCCACCGTCCTTAAAGAAAATTGAAAGGAAAACAACAAAAGTGGCCCAAGTTGCACCGATTTCACGTAAGACTGCTGCAGGCCAACAACCGAAATCACCAAAGAAACCTGTCGCAATTGCTCCAAGAACAGCTGAGTTGAAGAAAAATACCGCTACAACAAATCAACAGCAGCATCAGCTGCGCAAAACACCATCAAATTTGCAGCCAACTGTTCTATTAACAGCAATACGAATACCGCAGCCAGGTAATCAGCAGCAACAGGTACAAACCTCACAATCGCATAATACAGGCGGTAATAAGGTTCAGGCTTCAACAAAGGTTAGCTCGGTGTTTCAAATTCCTGTGATGCCAAATTTAGTTCAAATTCCAAATATATTGGCAACAAACGGAACAAATCTAGTAGTTAATAATGGTCAGCTAGCGAGAGTAGGAAACGGTGCTCAGTACTTTCTAAATGGAACTGTTATAAAATTGCAACAGTTCGCAACTGGTAATAATGGTAATGGTAATAGCAATAATGGTGGAGTATTGACAATGGAATCAGGATTATCTGGTAACATATTAGTCAAGCCAACAACAATTGCACAAGCAGTGCCTTTAACAACAACAACATCAACAAAAACAACGCTTCCAATATCACAATCGCAAACACCAATTGTTAGCCATCAGCAGCCAACATTAGCCACAACTGTGTGTTCAGCAACAGCTCAGATCTCAGGGCAAAATTATGGTGGGAATCATCATCAAAGACTTGCAGCTCAACCAGTATTTATGGCAACAACAACTGGATTGCTACTAAATGCAGCATTGCCAGCTGTTCTTGCTACAACATCAAAACCCCCGGGTTTAACACAAGCAATTCCAGCTTTACATCCAATCCAGCCAGCAACGCAAAGCTCAAACATTCTGCCTAGTTTAAGTACAATATTACAAACGCACCATCATCATCATCATCATCATCAGACTGCATCAACGTCACAGAGCATACATCATCATCATCAGTCGGCGCAGTTTATTGTTAGCCAGGCAAATGCTATACTCTCAAGCATTCCCGAAACGACGTTGTCAAATATTACACCGAAACTAAGTCACGGACTGACAACAGTCACTTCGATAGCAACTAGTTTGATCTCACCAGTTCCTCCTCTAGTTACATTAGCATGCGCTCAAGCCTCTGTTTCAACAAAGCTAGCAACGTCTCTTGCACAGGTCAAATCATCGAGCAGCCTTTTGTCTATAGATACTAGTGAAAGCGGTATTGCCGATTCCTCTTCTGATGAAAGTTTGATGACAGATCAGAAAGATTTAAAAGAGTTAAAACTAAAAGAATCATTATCACTAATGATCAAGCCGCAATTTCCAGATACCAATGCAATATTTGATATGTTGAAGAATGAGCCACCTACAATACCATTGCAACAAATCAAAATCGAAGAGCTTAAGCCTTGTCTTCCTTCACCAAAAAGCTTAGTGCTGGAGCAAATTAAACAAAAAACTCCACCAGATGTGTTCATTGATGAGGGCATCAAGACAGAAACTTCAAGTAGCAGCAATAGCACCGAAAATGATCTTTCACCATCATCATCATCGGACCTTAAATCGACTAGTATCGATATTGAAATTGAGGAGGAAAGCTCACTTCCAAAGAGCGCTATTAGCCCAATTCTATCACAACCAAAGACTATACGTTTCCCGGCATTACCCGGCGAATCGGGATGCAGATTTGGACCCAAAGGTACAAAACGCCATGATGGCGTATGTTATTGGGATAACTGCAATGCAAAACATGACACCAGCTCGAAGCTCCTTGATCATCTACAAACGCATCATGCCAACACTCAAACGGGACCATTTACCTGCCTTTGGTCTGGATGTAAAGTACATGGACGACAATCATGCTCAAGACGATGGCTGGAGAGGCACGTTTTATCGCATGGCGGAACCAAACCCTTCAAGTGCATAGTTGATGGCTGCGGACTTAGATTTGGTTCTCAGGTATTACTTTAAAATATTATTCATAAAAAAAAAGAATAAACTAAACATTAACCGCAATTTTATTAATATTTTAGCTTGCTCTACAAAAACATGTCAATGGACACTTTAATACTGTTGAAAGCAAGGACAATCCCAGCAAAAGAGCTTCCGACCCACCTGTACCGAAAGTACTTAGGAAAAGTGGAAAGAAATTACGATATCGCCGCCAACCATTTTCAGGTAAAGATTGAAATTCGTTTTTTATTTAATACCTAATTTAAAAAAAAAATACGTGGAAATTACAAATAGATGTCATGTAAGTAAGCGAGAGCTGAAAACATTTTTCTTGTTTTGTGTGTTAAAGGAATTCCTTAACACCACAATAGCGCAAAATAAAATGTTGAGCTCCCGCAAGCATAAATGCTTTTGAACAGTACAAAGAATTTACAAAAATTGACTACTTCAAAAAAAAAGAAAAAAGAATTAACAAAAAAAAAATGCGCAATTCTGTTCACGTAAACTTTTTACAAAGCAATTCCAAATTTGCTAAGCTCTAATTTGTTTAAAATAAATACAAGCCCAGGTGTCAATAATATTCAAGTCACGATTTGAATTCTTAAAACGAAACGATCAATTTTTATTGTGCCATTTTTCTAAATGATTAATTCGAGAAAATTTTCATTTAAAAAATAATGATTTTTAGATAATATTACGCTCGTTTTTGTTGCTATCATTTATTTAATAATCATTTTCAATAAAAAATCATTCCAAATTTATTATATCAGCAAAAACAAAAGAAAAAGAATAACAAAAAATACAAAAAACTAAAATATGATTTATGAAAAAAGCAAAAGTATTAACATGACATCCATTTTTATAATTATAATTTAAAACAGCATCTTGGCAAACGAATGATTTACTTTGAGACGATTACAAAATTAAGAGTGTTTTGTTGTAAAATATATTACTAATGATAGTTACTAGTGGACATGGGAGGGATGCCACTATACTGTGTAAATATTGAGCTCTTTATCATTTTCAATCGATTAACTCGTTTACCTTTATCATTTTTCCACCTTTTAACTAATAAGAGTATTTTATTACTATACGAATTTTCCTATTACGAACCATAGACTTAAAGGGTTTTCTTTTATATCTACAAACTGTAATATCAATGCTTGTTGAAAATATATACAATACATACACATGAGTTTGTTACATATTTCAAAAGTTCATGTAGGTTTGTCGCTCTTATATTTATGAAACAAGTTCTTTCAGTCAATTCCAGTTTAGAACGATCACATCTCGTATCTGTGTATTCTAAGATGATCACTGAATGAAAAGCACTCTGATGCATATTTATCTGTTCGCTAAGTTCACTCCTATTTCCATTTTATGTATAAGACTTTATATTAACTACTTTTGTCTATTGTTTCTTGTAGAACGTCGAACATCTTCATTTGAACTAATTGTTTTTCTGTCCAAAGGTTTATGTAAAGACGAGAACAATCAGCAATCGAAAGATATCAGATCTGTCGAATGTGCAGTAGTGGAGTGGGCGCACTAGAACATCCTATCCAAGTTGGAATAGCTTTTGAAGACTCATCAAACTTAAATAAGATGATGAAACACTATGTCTTTTCTTTTAATCTGTTCTAGCCACTTTTGTTTTATTATATACCCCAATTTACCCAATCGCTGATGGTAAACAAAGTAGCATCACTCTTTTTTTATGAATATCGACTTTGAAACAGCGCATCTGTTTTTCTTTACCGCTTAAGCTTTAAAAGAACTTGAATGAATTTCTTATTCTTTCACAGCCCTTCTTGGTGGACGTTCG
Source organism: Thereva nobilitata (assembly GCA_963855945.1). Lineage (NCBI taxonomy): Eukaryota > Metazoa > Arthropoda > Insecta > Diptera > Therevidae > Thereva > Thereva nobilitata. Next base: position 231,201,192 of record OY979694.1, read on the forward strand.
CCACTAATCTTCACGATCTTAGGCAGATCTCATTAAGTTGTTAACTCGCAGGGCTCTCTGAGCTGCTTGAACCTCATCTAACTTTTTTTCCCTAGGTTTTCCTTCTCGTCAAATGACATTGAACTTGTGTGGCAAAACTTATTTCTTCTTCTTTTAATGAGAAATAAGGTCCACAACTATTGCGGCCGCCATTTGGAGCTATTGTTCCTTTTTGCCTCATATTCGTAGTCCAAACCGCTTGAACAAGCTCAGCAACCTGCCTAGAAATTTGCCATCTAAATTAGTCTGTTCGAACAAGGTCGCTCCAAAGAAGAGACCCTGTTTCTCACTATCGAAAAACGGCGAAAGAGAACGTGAAGAGCAGACTCTTCCTCGAGGCATATAGGTTAGGGCCTCTGCAAAGTTGGTAGTTTAATGGGCAATGTCCCGTTATGAATCCAACCAGTCCAATCCTTCATACTGAATCAAAGCAAATACTGACCACTTTCAGAGATGGTCAGAATGAAACCACTTCGAATTTAGCAGACCAGGCGTGAACCTACAGCTTTCTATATATTATTTCATCAAGATCCGATCGTCTAGGACTTTTTTTCACCAAACTGTTGGGTGCCCCAATAGCCGGATCCGGACCGATGAATACAGTACGTCCATCTTAACTTTGCGTTAGAAATCATGATCACACAGGTCCCAGAGAATTGGCCGGGCTGTTAGTGTAGGTCCTTTCCAAATTCTCAAAGGTTCATGCCAGTATACGCACCTCTGTTTCCAACTTCATTGGATTAATTTTCGATTACCCTACTCGAACATTCAAGTCGAAGCGGCAAGCTACTAAGTAGACTGTTGAACCTGTTCAAGAGATCTGGCCTAAAAATATGAGATATATGTGTGTAGTACAATAAGCCAAGCGAGTTGCCGCCTTACCTTTGGACCCAGTTCCTCACCAAAAGAAAAAAGAAAAGAAAAAAAACTTAATATTCACTGCTTCATGACTTTGCCTTTTGATTTCTTTTAATGAGATGCAGATCAACCTGACCAGCTTTGTAGATATACTTAAAGCTCTAAGTACGTGCGTTCTGTTTTCTCTTATTATGCATATGCCATCATCTGCTTCCTTAAAGATTACGAAGTAACTGTGTATATTTTTTGACAATTCATGAATTTTCTCGAAAGTGATTCAGTGACTCATAGTTGATCTTCCTGTTCTATGTCCACACTGGTAGTTTCCTTTGATCTCGTTTCGAATCGAGTGATTTCAGTCTTTCGAAAGTCCATTCTGTCTACAATATTAACGATCGTTGATATCCATGAGCTCTGATCTCGTTATTTTGACTATTGAATCGACTTGGGATAAAATTGTTCATGATTTAGTTAGTGTGCTCTCTTTCATGCATATGAACGTGCAATTTTCTACTTTATCCCATTGAGAAAATTCCATTTCAAAATTGAATAGGCTTCAGCCAGAACCCATATTTATTATTTGGTGACTATATTTGTATTTTGGATTACTGCCAGCGGCCCAAACCTTTTGGCCGATATTTCTTGTCATCAAGTCAATTATTTCTACAATTTTTATTATCCTAGAAAAGAAAGTACAACTCTAGACAACTCATGTGGAATTCATCTCCATTTGTTTATTTATCCCTAATTACTTTATCGTACATCATCCAGTAGACGCCCAAGACTATTTTTACTTCCAAGTAACAAAATTAAATCTTGATAAGCAGATTTATTCTTTGTAGTCTATTTTATTTGGTAAAATATACTATTCTTGATTTCATAATATTCTTAACGTATAGTGGTATAGGATCAACAAGACAAAATCTTGATTCTTGCTTTAAGTATAAATTTTGCTTCAACATACTACAGCTGCACTTTGTTCAAAAGCTATACTATACTTTATAAAAATGAAAAAGAGACAATGTTTTACGACAAAATGGTAGTAAATTGGGAAAACATATCGAACCTATTGATTAATCTAACTAAATGGTTTTCTAGTTTCAGTTTAAAACATCTGGAAAACCTGAAATTTCGGTGTGAAAAATAATGTGTATATCTGTATTCTAATTATCACTCTGATTCAAGGAATTTTTCGGCCTTAGATACAAAAAATTACATGTATTAGATTGATGCAAAAGTTCGTGACAAAATCTTCGCTTTTTGTTTTTCTTTGAGGGCCGTGGAATTATATTTTCGCTCCCTTTCTTCTCTCCTTCCTCGTGCCCTGACGCATGATATCCAGTCTCTCATCTAAGCACCCAGCAGAAAATGGTCTGAGTCCTGGTTTGCTTCACGGTGCGTTCTAACATCTATTATGCTTGAACTGATCGTATATGGTCTTCTATATCATTGATCGTCTTCGAATTAGGAGATTTCCAGGTTACTCGGTGTTTTTTTCTGTGTTGGAATTTCGTGCTGGCCAGAATCACGTTAGCTCCAGCTGCAAAATCCACCAGTCTACGACCATTATCATTGCACTCAGAATGTATACTGTGCTTTCCAATAGTTGGGTAGTAGATTGGTTCCTGCCCTACTTTTAGGTTAGCGTCTCCTGTAATTACTTTTACATCGTACCCGGAACATGTTCTGAGGTTTCTCTCAAGATTTTCATAGAATGCCTCCTTTTCTTCCTCAGACTTGTCTTTGGTTGGAGCATGTTTATTAATGCGGGAGTAATTGTGCAATTTGCTTTTAATTCGTATCTTGCACATTCTTTCGCTTATTGCTTCGAAACCTATTATATTTGAGCTCTTTCTTACTATAAATGCCGTAAAGTGCGCTCTTTTTCTCTGCAGCTGTAGTATATTGTGTAATTCCTTTCCCAACCATCAACTTCAACGCTATATCGGCCTTTTATTCTTCAAGCTGGTCCAAATATGTAGTAAGTACTCTAGCTTACCAGGTTGGTATAGCGTTTGCACGTTTAATGTAAGAATTCCGAAATCATTGTCCTTTTCCGTTTGGCAGTTCGTCGTTGTGTTATCCGTCTGGTCCGAGTCGGGTTCATAGCAATTGATATTTCCAGAGGGTATTCGGCGGGATTATAGCGCCCGCACTCACTACTACCGTCTTTGGTTGTTGATCCAGTGGGCACCACGCAGAGGCTAAGGTTTGCTTTTGCCCACCTTTTCAGCTTATTGCTCGTTATAATTTCTTAGTTGTGAACTAAGTATTTCTCTGAAGCAATGTCATGGTTTTCAGATTGCAGCTCATAATTAGCAATTGCCTTCTGTTTCAAATTGCAAATCCTACAACTTGCTTATTTTGGCCGGTGCTTCGAAAACCCCTGTAGCATGGCTGGATAACATACTCCATCAACGACTTTCTGAAATTCATATAATCGGAATCTATCAGCCCTGATAAGACTGAAATTAGACGCTATTGTGCCTCTATGGCAATATCATTACAAAATTGGCACTTTCGGCACATCCCTGTCGCCTACAGCTACCGTATACTAGAACGTTACAGACAAGGATTTCGCTCATAAATAGGACAACTCGACTGTTTCGCAGTCAATTTTTCCAAACTCCTACAAATCAAAGAGTCCTGGTTTTTTCACTAGTGAAACCCACACATGTTAAGTAAGTATTGTAACGTTTTAGCTTCATGATGCAACGTCATTTAGTACCAAAACTAGAAGAACTTTTGCATCAACTATAATACTTTCTAAAACCACCCACCTTCAGGGCTAATAGAATACAGGCATTGCACGATTTTATAATAACACAAACCTAATAAGAACAGAAAAGTAACATTGCATCGCACTATTATAGCAGCGATCATTGTCTATATGATAGTAAGAACTGAATTGTATTGTTCAGTGTCTTGCATCTATTGTATAGATCGTCTACTAATTCTGCATCTTTGCGGGGCAAACATGGCTGGAAAATTGCTACAAAACACAAGGAGCAGTTATAAAAATCTGTAAGTGTGATTGTGTAACCAAAATTGACTTAAAACGAGATCTTACTGAACATTTTATAAAAATTTGGTAACAAAATTTTGTAAACAAATGTAAATTGTTCAATTGCAAACTTTCATCATTTTGAAAGGTAAGGTCATCGACAAGCCCTTATTAAACCTGTGGCGATCCAGCGTATTAATATTGGATATCGAGAAGTATAGTTTATATTATATATTGTAAGTATAGTACAATTACAGTAAGTATATATTATTATATATATTTTATATGGTATATATTATAGTATATATTTTATATATATACATATAAAAAAGAAGTTCTTGTCTAGCTGCGTTAACTTTTATTTCCTTATATATTAACCCTTTTTATTTATTTTAAAAACTAAATTGCAACTAATACCAAAATGCAATTAACTCTTTAACTTATTTTATTAATTATTTATTTTAGTTTTTTTATTTTGTGTTTATATTTTACATAACCACAATTTGAGCATATATTTTTATGTTGATTTCATCTAGATTAAATGAATATATTGTCGAATTACTTAGATAAAAGACCAATTTTTAAAACAGCGTCGTAGATATTATAATAATTCTCCGTTATATTTTACTTTAGTAATGTTACCACCTTCGAAAAACATGTATTTTATTAGATCAAACAAGAGCATATTTGAATTTCACAATTGTTAGGCAAAATCGCATTAAAAAAAAACAGAAAAATAAAAAAGAAAGAAAGTCAAATGTAATAAATTCAAAGTGGTATCCACATTTATTGTGGAAATAACAATTTCTTACATGTATATAAATTTTTAATTCCAGCTTCTTCAAAATACTTCATAAGTACTCTAAATAAAATGGTGCTGAATATGACTTCTAATATGAATTTTATTTATTTTATACTAATTTTTATTATTATTATTATAATTATCAAAATTATAAGAATTTTCAAAATTTACTACTTTTTTACTACTAATCTCCAACGACTAAATTTGGTTAATAATAATAATTTATTGTGATTGGCACTTTTTATTAACATCGATATTTTATAACAATAAGTTTACTTAATTTCCGTATATGTTTTTGAAGCACCAGTCTCAATTTGAGCATATCTCATGCTCCGAAAATTACCAAAGCGAAAATCTATGCAGTTTTTAAGTTACTATCGTTTATTTTTGCTTCTGCATAGTCTTCATATGTTTATTGATCTTCTTCGATTTATGAAAGCATATAAGATATTGCGTAACTAACCACTTTAATTCTATAAGTAAATAATTCAGTTTGATACAAAATTAATCACGTCCACGATCAATACTAGAATTCTAAATAGTAAAACGATTGCAACAAATTTAGACTTTCGAAATTAGTCTTAGGCGATAATATCTAGAACAACCAAAAAATTACAAGTAATATTATTTTACTCAAAAAATAATAGGTCTTAAGTTAGTAATAGTTGTGATATTGTTTCATCGCTGACATATTCTTACCATATTAAATATAACATTTATTATGAGAGTACTTTTAAATATATCAAACAGGTTACGTTGTAATTTTTCAAATAGGACAATTGAGCCCTTTTTAGATATTCTATTACTTAGATGTTTTTATTCTTCATAAAATTAATAAAAATACACCAATTTATTTACGAAATTATACAAATTCTAATTGCATTTTGCCAAACGTCTTTAATTCGTCATGCAATCCCAAAAGAATAGTATTTAAACTCGTCATTTTATGTGTAAAAAGAGTAACTAATCATCTATAATATAAATTCTGCATAATAAATATCAGGAATTGTTCAATAAAAAACAGAATTATTGTTTAATAATCCAAATTTAGTTTGTCGCCTTTTAAAATTCTAAGTTCTTTCTACGACCGCATAGTGTTAATTTAGAAACTTAAATTTTATAGTTTTAAAAGATTGAAAACTTCTACAAAGTCAAACCTAGAAGCTTTAGTTTTGGGAATAATAAAAGGTCACTCTGGACCGTACCTAACAGGCATAGTGCTTGTCGACAACATTCGTAAAGTTTTAGGTTATAAATTTAAAAAGGATCACTAAATAAAAAGGAAAAATATCTTATTCTAAAACTTATTATATTAATGCATTTGCCCAGATATTTCATTCTCTAAGAAAACACTCATAGTGCATCCATACAGAATATTTTAAGACCCATCAAATTTCAGAGACAGATTTTTTAGTATTTAAAAACATCTTTGTTAGGTATGACTACTACAAAAACTTAGGCATTATTTAAGAGTAATAGTACTAATCAGGATTAGTATAGACTTGTATGGGTTGACTGTACTAGCGTCTAGTTACCGGAAAATTTAAGCAGCAATTTATATAATTAACTCATAAGAATTTGATTTTACTAAACCTGAGACTTTTACCTTAGATCTTGGCTCTATTTTGGAGTCATTCGTGTACCATACGAGTCCTCCCCGCTGTATCCGAGTTGAAATCCAGGATATCCTCTCTTATAGATTCATGGAAGGAGGCTTAAACTTTAAAAATTTCGCGGGCATTCAATCGGATTGCATTCCCGCTTGTGGGATATATTCTATAAAACTAACAATTCTAGAATGACTTCGCTGACCGCTATTTCGCAGCGCTAGCGCATCACCTATGGTGGATTTTTGTACCTCATAATAGAACAGTATCAAACATAATAGAGCCTCCAGCAAAGCAATCGAGGAGGTGCAATAAATCCCAATAATTAAAAGGCAGCCTACTCTATGAAGCTTGCTTAATTTAGATATGAATGTATCGAGCATTGTTCTATACCATCACAGCCTCGTCAGTAATCATGAACCCCGTAAGTTATTATATCCAATACAGGCTTTCGGCTGTAGACTCCATCTGAATTCACATGCTCTGCGGCACATTCACAGAGATCTACGCATCCTGCTCGTCAGATTATCTATGGTGTTTGTTTCAGTAGAGGTTGGCATGTAGCGTCAACCTTAAGTGTTTGTCTTGTTGTGCAAACATATAGCTTTGCTGGTGCAAAAACGACGGTTCTGCCAATTTTCATATCCTTGGTACATATTTTGTCGTGATTGACACTAAATCCTACGCTACCATACCAGCTGGTGACCAAATCAGGTGCATTTGGCCACGTGATAATCCAGTTCATCTAAAACTAGGCATCACAAAAACGGACATATAACTCCTCTCTTCTTTTTTAAGAGGGAGTGGTGAGAATCTTTCATCGCTCTAGCAGCACGGAATATGTGTGACCACCTTTCCATGCTTCCATGCCTATGACAAGAGCAGTGTCAGAGTCCTACTGTCTAAACTCACCAAACCTTCTTTCATGACGTTCAAGACTGGTACGAGCCATAAAGGCATTACTTCAGCCTGGCGCCATTAGCATGACCCTTAAAAAAAGGGATCTCTCCGAGGTGCTCACCAAACCCGGAACAGTCGAGCCGTCCAGCTACCAACCTTCTATCTCTCTTTGCATTTCTTTGCCTTTCTATGTTTCTTTGGGCTTCGTAATGCTTAAGCTTCTGGTGGATGGCCTTTAGCGCCACTTGTATCATTCTCCATACATTCTCCGACCTTATCATATGGTCCAGGAGGTTCTCAGGTGTTAGCTGCACCTCAGCGACTGCTTCCAGCACAGTCCAGGGGCCTTATACTCTTACAATATTGTTATATATTTTAACGAAACTGACGAAATCGTATTTTCTATTACAATATTGGCATTAATTTTACATGAAAATGCAACAATATTGTCAAATTTTTACTCGAAAGCTGTCTCGTTTTCAAATCGGATTTAACAATATTGTAATAGAGAATATGGCCCCTGTGCTCCGCAAACCATGTCATAGATCCAGCCTTCCATTCATCGCGACTACCAATATTGACTATAAATGGTTTATCAAAGTCCAGCTTTGCCTCTAGTATACAAGAGCAGATGGTCATCGATTCAAAGTGCGAATCACTTAGATGATCAATCAGGTCGCATGGATTAAAAGGGGCGCTGGCGTAAGAAGAGTGAATTAGCATATGATTTAATTTAATAAAACCTACTTCGGCTTATGATTGATTCATTAATAGGTTAACTCAACATAATTCTTTTTTTAGAGCCTCTTATACTATCATCCAATTTCCACCTAGACATGGCCTTGTGCATTTACATTCCTTTAATCTTCTCTTTGCATAGTATCTTCCCTGTTTTTGACATAGAACGTCATCTACAGCAACCGTCTTTCAATTCAATCATCAAATACTCCGTAAGAACGTTGGCTTCTTTCCTTCTTTTCAACTTGATTACGTAATCAAAAATAGTCGTACTATTCCATATCATCTCTTGTCTTTCACAAAAACAGGGAAAAGATTGCATCTTATCTTGTCTTAAGTAAAAGGCTTCGGTAATCGTATAAGTTACAGATGCTTAAGAATAATGTTCGAGTTTAACGCATGTAAATCAAATTATTGCCTTGTCTTCTAGAAACACCTTATTACTGTTCCATCCAAATTGGCGGATGGACTATATTTAGTAACTAACTTAACTCTAAATATCTTACTGAAGATTTATGATGACATCATATTCCAAACAACCTACTAGATATTCTAAACTATCGAACTTGGACTACGAAATGACCAAACTGTTAATCCAGTTTCATTTTAACATAACATATGATACTATCTCTGCACTTCTAAAGAATCTTGATATAAATGTTCCCAAATTGGTGTATTTTTATGAAACTAAGAGAAAAATGTCTAAGTATTACGAGTTTTCTTTTATATAATTCTACGAGTAGGCAAGATATCAAATCTAAAGGTTTAATTTAGTTAAATTTATAGTTTATTTCTAAATATGTCGACAATGTTCCGTCAAAACACAGAAATAATGTTTCATCAATGTTCTTCAGTCCAAGCAACTTCATAGGCGAAATTTAATTTATTTTTTTCTCGTCACCAACACCTAAAATATGAAAATTCTTAAACAAGGCAACAGTTTCAACATTAAAATTTCTTCAAATGCTAAAATTTCGAGCATTCATCTTTCGTAGCTTCTTAATAATTTATTTTTCGATGTAAAATCAAATATCAACAATCAAACAATTTAGTTTGCTGCTAATTAGGTAATGAACAAAATATTTATTAAAATGAAAAAAAAACTAGGGCACTATTACTGCCACATATCTTTTTACTAACTTTCCAATTTACAATTATTTGAAACAACAAAAACAAAAAACAAAAAAAAAATTATCTAAGTGTGTACAACACAACCCAAGAACAGTTGTAGTAGGAACTATTGCAGTAGGATTATTGAAGGATGTGTGAGATTTCAGCTGATAAATAGGAAATTAAAGGCAATATTCCTTCCAGGTTTAAAAATTTCAATTTTCCTATGAAGCCCGATCTCAAGGATTAGCCTACGCATATGCTTTAATAAAATTACTAATAATTTCTTATTTCTTTTTTATAGCTCGTTTGTTTGACTTCTTCGATTCTGGTGTAATGGAGGGTCTACAGCATCGTCTTATGGTAACTGGTTCCTTAGCAAATGGTCCAAAAGGTTCAGTAACATTCCAAGGAAGACCAATGGCACGTAGAACATCACTCAAAGGAGTTTCAGAAGTTTTTATGCAATGGAATCCAAGTGAAATGTAAGTTTTTATAAAATATTTACTATAAAATTTCCTAGTATAGAAAATTTATAAAGTCGTGTAAACTTTCACTGTTTCGTTAAGACTACTATAATAAACTTTAAGTGCACTCCACGTAGCCAGAGTAATACGGCCGAGACAGCTTTTGTTTATTCCCCATTCCTACCAAGTCTATGAAGTCTATGCGCCGAATGGAGGGTTTAAAGGGAATGTATGAATACAATTATAGCTAAAGAAGCCGCCTGTATAGCGTACAGGCTTTCTTCGTCAGGAAAGTCAAATCACCATTCGATTACATCGAATTTCAAACATTCGATTACGTCTAATTTCGCTACATCTACAAGCATTCATATATTTAGAAAGGAGATGATAACAAATAGCAAATCCAATGTTATTCTTCTTTACCGGATACTGCTGTACCAGCACCCGTTACGAGTGCACCACCATCACCACGACTCAATGAACGTAGTTTCTTGGTGGCTCAATGAGCTTGATGGCTTAAATTCAGTTGACCTGATAATATACCCCCTAGAGCGCATAAAATATCACCCTTTGCCTAAACCTTTTAAACTTTCGTGAGTATATGTCGGTGTGATTTGTCTGTTAGACTGTAGATTCAAACTCCCAAGACCTGTAAGAAAAGGTTACCAAATGCACGGTGTTCGATCCTAACCAGAGCCGGACAACTGTAAAGGAAATGTTCGGTTGTTTGTCTGGCTCGTTCCTCTCCACACCTACGGCGCTGGGTGTTGTATACGATCCTCAGTCGGGCTGCATGTTCGCTTACCGCCCAAAGTCGTGACGCGATTCTGGCGATGTCCTTCCGCGGCTTTATCAGAAGAAAGGTCACCAGCCTCATTATGGTTGTCACTTATGGTAACAAATGTCGAAGTGAGTCAAAAATGGTATTGTGGTTCTCTAAAAAGTAACATTTCAGTGAGATAAGGCGATTTACAGTTGTCACTGATATCCAAATTCAGTGACAATAGTTCTCATTTGATGTTTGTAAGTGAGGTTTTTCTCATTTGATTTTAAAGGCGACATTTCTCACTATGGTGAAGTGACAACCATAATAAGGGCCCACATGATCTCTAATTGTTTTAGTCAAGCCAGGTCTTTCTACTAGTCTTGGCGCACGATGTTAAATTCTTCCACCTGGAGTCTGCCATTCAAAGCAAGTGCACTGTGATGTTTCTCTTCGACATAGACATCGGTTTCTGTACATTGTCCGCTGGTGTGTCTACAAGATTTGCTCCTAGCCTGTCCAATTCATCTGCCTAATAGTTGGCCTCGATGCTCCTGTGTTCACTGAAGAGTGCGTCCTCTACGTCGTAGCCAAGAAAGAGAGCTCCTTTTGACAGATTTTGATTTCTTCTTAGAGCTTAGATTTCTTCTTACTTCGTTAATTTTTTGTTCATATCGTCGATTAAGTCCTGAATTATGTTTGGAATAAGTTTTGTAATCACTGGTTGGTAGTTACCATGCGTGTCTGGAACTCTTAGCACTTAATCTTTTCTTTGCCACAGTTAAATATGGTCGATCTTAACATTGAAAATCTATGTTAACTTCAAAACAACTAGAAAATATTCAAAATAATTCTAAATCATATTATTTTTGTTTAATTTTAGTATTGCCGATGAATGGATTCCAGAAACAGAGGCCGCATTAACAAAAACTGTAGCAATTCATACTCTTAAAAATCAAGAAATTATTGCCCTGCAAAATTATATTGGAGCTGCAAATTTAAATAGTGATATAAGTACAATGTTCAATCAAATATCTACAACAACAATAAAAGCAACAACAGCAACAACATTAACAAGTAGTATTACATCATCGTCTATAATTAATAACAATTTACAACCAACAACAAGGAAGCAGTCGCGTAAGCCACCAAAAAGGATTCAACCGTCGTGACCTTCAATGGATGTTAATAATATATAAATTAGGTATATTTAGTCCCTTAAGACATCCCAACAAAAAAAAAGTTTAAAGAAAAAGGAGAAATCACGTAATGCTAAAATATAGTAAAAACAATTATCCATTTAAAAAAAAACAAAAATTATCTATTGATAAGGAAAAAAATTAAGTTTAGGCATCCTCGTTCGTATAATGTACATTTTTTCTTTAATTGTATTCATCTCGATCGACGAGTTAAAAAGTGAATAGAAAATTTTTTTAGACGGAATTTCGCTATATTTTTTTTTATTAGTTATTAATTAAAATAATTTTTTTTGTCGATTTGATAAATGATATGAAAATTAAAAATTGAAGGAAATATTTTTTGTGTTGTGTGAACATTTCACGATGGACTTTAATTTGAAAAGTGCCGTCTTTTAAAATCCTTTAATAAAAAAAAACGCGTTTAATTCGTAATAAACAAAAAACAACAAGCAAACAAAATGCAAGAAGTAATTCATTGCCATTTTCGATTTATTTTTTAAAATAAATAAAAATAAAATTAAAAATAAAAATTATAATTGTAATTAGTTAAATATTTAGTTTAAAGAGAAAAGAAAGAATTATATTAACAAAAAACAAAAACACTAAACTCGAGATAAGGCAATGATTGTATCAATTCTTTTTTTTTTAAATATATATATATTTTATATATTATAACTGTACATATTTTAAATGTACATGAAAAAAAATATGTTTTTATGTTTTTGTTCTCGCGGTATCTTATTTATACCACGTAAATTTTGTGCTCTCAGTAAAAGTTTAGTTAAATTAAAATAATATTAATTAAATTTAATTGTAAATAATTATATGTATGTACTTTAAAGTGAAAGTCGTGAAAATTATTATATTAAAATATATATATATACATACATTTTCATTTTCGGACTCATCTTTAATATTTTTTCATATTAAATTTATTTTTTATATTTTAGTCATCGTATAAATCATTTTTATTATTTAGAAATTGCATTTTACAAAAATCAAACAAACAAAATAAATCATTTGACTGTTGTTTTCTATTACCTCGTGCAAAGAGAATTAAGTTCTTTTATGTTTTTGATTAATAAATTTTTGATAAAAAAGCTTAAACATGTGTAAGTTTCCTAAGATGATTTTTAACCTATGCTGTGCTAATTGTAACAAAACATAGAATCGAAAAGAAATTTTATTAATAGAATAACGATGAAAGTACATATTAGCAATAAGATTGCTTCTTTGTCATTTTTATTGGTTTCTAAATTAATTTGGTTCTTTTTATGAAAATTCTTAATCTTGTGCCCATTAATTTCCATTAGTCCTCGGGGAAATCTAACGGAAGAAATTGTTTACACTTCTCTGGGCTGTTACTTAAGTCTTTATGTGTTATGTAAATTTTTAATGAAAGAAATGCTTGGTGTTCATTGGAAATTATAGTATTTTAATCTATCTAATTCCACAGGCTGTAAATCTTGCAACCCGATTCGCTTTGTTATCTAAAATCCTTCATTCATTCACCGGCAATACGGTCTAAATTAATCTTTGACCTCCCTAAGTCTTCATCTTGAAACTACCCTACCAACAAATAGTATTCTCCAGTTTCTTATTGAGAGGGTTTAAATTGAGGCGAAAGCGCATTGTATTCCAATGCAGTTTGCAGTACAGATGTTTATATTTGCACTTTCGTCAAGAATAAAATAATTTTACAGGAGATGGAGAAGAATTTTTAGAAATGAAAAAAATGTCGGGATGTTGACGACTTTGTTGTTAAAGAAGAGAAAAAAAGAAAAAAAGTCGAACTACCCATCGGGGGTATGAACCCGCAACGCTTATATCCTAGATCAACGCCTGTTTTGTTTTGTTTTAGATCGACGCCTTTACTGATTGTACCACGCGCCTGTTATGAATTTCGCGACAATGAAATAATTTGTTCGCTGCCTTTGAAAATAGTTCTATCCGTTCAAAGTGTACTAATTTTACCAGTTTTTTATGCCTAGCTTCGAACTCATCAAAAAAAATTGCACGGGACCACCGTGAGAAACTACCCTTTCAAACAAAAAAAGAAAAAACCAAAAAAGTTATAGCGTTACAAAGTTATGCGTGAACAGGATCAAAAAAATACCTACGCTTCGAATTGAAAACCTCCTCCTTTTTTGAAGTCGGTTAAAAAGTTAAAAGTAAAACGAATTTACTGAAAATAAGGAAAGGATACCAACAGATACCGTGCTACTGCGAACAACCCAACCTAAAATATGTACTGCCAGAATAGGAGGCTACCCCGAAGCTGGAAATTATCCCAATTACGGAAAGGAGGCGGTCACGTGACTTAGATCAGTCAATCAGAGGTTAGTGCCCAATTCCTGGGTGCAGAATTCCTAAAGCTGCAAATGCCCTTTATCCGCATTCGTACGCTGTTTCTTGTATAGATAGATGGTGCTATAATTTGTAAAACAAACGAAGAGATATATTTAAATGGCTTGAGTAGTGCATTACAGTAAAGATGATAGTGTTACTAGAGTTGTGCGGCAAATGGCTAATCCGAGGTTTTGGATTATTCTTCAGGGAATTAGCAGTCTAAATGGCGGAACTTTTCATATGGCTTTCCAAAATCTAAAGCCGGCGCCAGATATAGCTTCAAAGATTTGAACGCTTCTTTGAAGATTTTGCCGATCCGCATGACAAAGTGCAAATCTTTGTTCAAACTTTGAACACATATTCAAAGTCCCGTGCTGCACATAGCAATCAAACAAGGGTGCAAATCTTTGAAGCTATATCTGGCGCCGGCTTAAGAATTGTTCTACAAATCCTTCTTTGCGAACACTCGCTATCAAAGCGCTCGAATAATATTGATTGTTAACTGTTTGTTCCTGAGGATTTTACCGGTTTGTGAGGATATTACCATGGTAATTACACAAAGTGAATACTTTGAACTGGATAAAGTTGATTCACCAAAAATCTACTTTAACGAATACCAAGCTACAGGTATGTCCTCTCCGCTAGAACTCATTTTATTCTTTGATATTTTCCATCTATGCAGCTTGTATCTGCGGTTTATGCAACAAAACAACACGTGTGGACAAGCGACTTGCTAGCAGTGTATGTCGCTAAAAACCTTCCGAAGTTTTGGTATACGGCCTGTCTTATGTGCTAAAGAATTAAGAGAAAAGTTTTCCTCAAACGAATTCAAAATTGTTATATTCACTAAACTAAAAATATGAACAGGTAGCAACATTTCCTTGTTATGTTCTCTCCTACTCAATGTTTTCACACTTAAAAATATAATTTATAAATAATTTCAAAGTAATAACTTAGATCTCTTTGCACAACAGAAAGAGAAACAAATCAAACATTTTATTTATTACATTTCGTAACACATTGTTTGAAAGCTTGAATTATGAACATACAAAAGAAAAAGAAAAAAAAACAATTAAAATTTTAGAATTTAATATAAACAAAATTAAACAAGGGAATAATTATAGGCAACCCAAAAAAAATCTTTACAGCAATATCGAAAAAACAAACGCTTACAATATTTAAAAAAAAAGAAAGAAGACTAAAAAAATTTCTAGATTTTGTTTTTATTTTTTAAAGTAAAGACAAACAAATCTAGTAGAACACAAACTCAAGAAATTTTTTTCAAACAAAACAAAACATCAAATAAAAAATAATAACAAAACAATGGGAATAAAAAAAAGCACGTATTTTTTATCAAAAATCTAAATAAAATCTGTGATCGAATTTTTCTTATAATAAAAACAGAGAAACTTTTCGGGTTTTAAATAGGTATTTGAAAATTGGTAGTTAAATAGAGTACAAACAAAAGTCGTAACCGATTAAAATATTTAACAAAACAACACAAAATACTAGTGGAGAAAAGAAAAAAAAATACTTATATTTTAGAAGAAACATTTTTCATAAACAAAAAGAACAAATTATTATTCATATAATAGAAATGGAAAATTTAAAATCACATAAAAGAGCGAAAAAAAAACGTTTTTTAAATTTACATGGCAATTTATAAAAATTAAAAATACCTGACGAAACAATAATAACCATAAAAACAAAAACACAAAAAAATTAAAAGTTTCTTTGTTGAAAAAACACAAGATTTAAAAAAGCTTTAAATAAAGAAAAGATTAATAATAAAAAAAACAAAAACAAAATGTGAAAAATTCTAACATGGAAATTAAAAATAAAATGAAATTTTTTTCAAGTTACATACTTTTAAAGCAAAAATAAAAAAAAATTAAGAAAAAAATAAATTAAAATCCTGGCTGTGAGCGATGTAATTTTAAATGACGTATAAATTCACTAAAGAAATATCGGTTTTTCGCATTGAATATTATATTGTTATTTATTTTACATTTATTTATTATTACAGAGAAAATAATTAAATAAACTAAAGCCATAAAACTTAAAGTATGTTAACTGATTAATATTTGCCATATTTATTGAGATTTTGGAAAAAAAAAACTAAAACCGGGCTTTTATTTTCTTTATTCGAAAAGCAATTCGATAACGTTCTATATATGTACAAGAAAATTTATTCCTACTGGATAGACAAAAAAAAATACGCAAGAAATGTTTACGTTTTATTAAAATAACTACTCAACATAATTGCACTTTGTTATGTAGCGATAGCGATCTTAGTGTTTCTTGACAATTTAATAAGTTTATGTTATGAATATGTTATAACTTTCACTCCTATTCCTGCAGAAGTTGTTATGTTGCAAGTATAATTTCTGAGGGGTGATAAATTTGTGGGCAATACTTTTCGAAATAGCAATTCGAATTAACCATATTTTTCGAAGTGCTTCACCGCGCTTTAAACTTGGATTATTATTCTCCACTAATCATCTTGATTTTTAGCTAAAGTATCTCCAGATCTGCTGCGCTTTCACAATTTTCGGTCATCCGTATATAATTGTTCGCATCAGAATGTCAAATTAAATTGATAAATGAAGTTGGTTGGCTGAAAATGATTTCTTTTCGAATATTTATCAGGTAATAATTTCAATACGATGCGGTCGCATTCAGCGATACAAAAACTAAATCGCATCGCAACTGAGTTCCGTTTGCTTCCTACCACCAAGGACATTGAGGGACCAGTCATCAAGTTTGAGAAAAAAGTTCTTAGATGCATAATAGGCTAAACGAGAGAGAATGGAATATGGCGAAGGACATACAACAGCAGTTTTATGAAATTTTCAATTACCCAAAACTCGGAACCTTTATAAAAATCGACTGTAATGATGGACGCAGAAGCAATGCTCAACATTAGGAACTGGAGAAATGCTGCAAGGGATCGTCAAACTTGGAAAATATCCTAGAGGAAGCCAAGGCTCGATTTGAGCTGTAGCGCCATTCGATGGATGGATGCAGCAATGCCTTGGTTTATTTCACATTGATTGTCTTGATTTCAGAATAACAGTCCTCAACTGCGTTGACTGTGTTTGGGCCTGGCCAAAAACGTTAAGATATTGATTGCATGTGCAGAAAAGCAGTGTCAACACTCATGTTCCTGCTTTATTACAAGCAGCTTATGCACATTTAATGCACCGCAAAGAAAACTTGATGTATATGATCCACACGTTTTTTCAATCGCATATGTTCTTGTCTTTCAAGTATTAGTCCCGTAGCACGTCTGCAAAGCTTGAGTCAAAAGTTTTTTGCCAGCCCATTTCCTACTATCGACATGCCCGATCACCTTAGCGGATTTGTTTACCAGCGTATTATTTTGCTGAACTCGGATGTCTCTCTAATAATTGCTTCAAGTCTTTTCTAAATAGTACAGGCCCCATACATCCTTCTGTATCAGCCCATGATTAAACCTGTGAAGCTGTTTCAGTGTTTTAGCGTATTTCGAAAAATTCTCGAAGAGGAAGAGAGCGAGAAAGAAATAGTTTGGAAATAAAGTTACGATAATATTTCGTTTTTATGAAAAAAAATCGAAATGTTCAAAGAAGAGAACTGCGTTCGTACTAAAAGTAAAATTCGTCATGAAAAGGTTTCGAGAATTAATAGCAATTTCCTTGATGTCCCCAGGCGTAAACTAACTTGCTGGAACGATTCTATATCTATTCATATTTTCGGAGACCTCTATGTACACCAACTCATTTCGAAAAAAACGAAAGAAACTCTCATCGCTTTTGCGATTCGAGCTAGCCATCTTTTTCGTACTTTTTTACTTCGATTTAAATTCGAAGCCGGCTTCGAGATCGCAATTGTAGTTCATTTTAATGATTCGCTTTCGATTCGATCTCAAATCATAATGTTTGCTGACGTTCGAAGGGATAATAGTTTACAATATCATAGCTCAATCATTTTTAGCTGATTTCCTTTTTACATCATCACTGATACATAAAAAATTTGAAAAATTGTGCTATTATTGGGCCTATTCACACAGTGCACATTCATGGCGCCTAAAACCGGTTTTATAGATGAGAGAGGGAAGGGAGTGGAAGAACTTAACGAAACATTTTTCACGCAAAACAAAACGCGTGAAAACTAGCACACATATAAAAAGTTACTTCTATCTCTTGCATTCTTTAGCTCTGTTTTTCTCTAACAAGTAAATTTCATCTGCAATACATTTAAAGGTTCCTGTATAGCATTTAATTTTACTACACTCATTTACGCCCCGTCTGAGGTGCTAGGAGTTTAATAAAACCGGTTTTACTCACCCCAATTATGGCAGCGTGTGAATATGCCCATTGGTACATACTATAAAGATACATAATATATATAGTCATAATACTCTTTTAATTCAAAATGAATTTGTTTGAAAATATCATCTTCTATCTAAAAAATATCGATATTTTATTAAAAAAAACCTAAGACGCTCGCTTACACTAATAACTAACAAAATTCAATTAAACTACTGCAGTTACAACGTAACCCCAAAACAAAAATATAACACAAATAACCAATAATAATTTACTTTAGTTATAAAAAAAATTTGATCTCATATTTCTTTACATTAATTAAAATATGCAAAAAAGAAAAAAAAACATTTTCCTTTTTACTAATAACAAACAAGACATTATTAATTCAAAAACATAATTTCATGTATTCATCATTATTTAAATTTTGTGTTTAGATCTAATTAAAATATAATTAAAAAATAATAATAATAATAATAATAAAATAATTATGATTTCAAAAGAACAAACAAAAATTAATATCAACACAAATTTATAAATTAATAATAATTAGCAATCACACAACAGCACAAACAATATTTGTAAATTATGTATAAAAAAAATTATGTAAAAATTTGCAATAAATATGTAAAAAAAACGGAATTTTATACTATTAATAAATAATAAACAATTAACCAAAAAAGAAAATTTAAACAGAGATGAATTAAATTATTAAAAAAAACTTTTTTATAACTCCAAAAACAAAATATATACAGCACTTACAAATTTTATATTTTTACAAAATTGAACAGAATAAAAAGGGAAAATAAATTAATTAAAAACAAAAAAAAACAATAGAGTTAATTGTAAAATAAAAAAACTTTATGGACAAAAATAAAACAGAAGAAAATTAAAAGTTTTTTCCAAATATTTAAACAATTTTATAATGTGTATAGTTGTTGTTGTAGAAAGGACTCTCATGTACAGATTGATTTCATTTTGTCGCAGTTAAATTTAATTAACAATATAACTAATAAAAAAAAAGATAAATAGAACATAGATAAAGAGTATAAATTAAAAAATAAATGAAGTATCAAAATTAAAAATTTTAAATAAATATTATTCGGCGGAAAAACAAATATTTAACAGTATTGTTAGGTTCTTCTAAAATTATAATTAAAACATTTCTTGGAAAACGCGGATTGAAGATATTTTAGAATATTTTTTTTTAAATTAATTAACAAAAAACATCAGAAAGTGTTTAGTGTCTCTTCGATATGAAAATAATGTATTTTTAGTAAGCTTTACTATTGGATGACTATTCAAACTTTTCGCAAGCTTATTCTTTTTTTGGTCTAGTCCAGTCTTTAGTACAGCAATGATGGTTAACTCCTTGAAATTATTAGCCAAAATCTGTCTCCATAGCAAAATATGAATCATTGAGTAAAAACAAAGTGTTTGCATTACATCATACCAAAAAACAAATTTGCTTGTCCATGTATTTTCCACAATCATTTTGTGCCCTCTTCATCGCACATTTCTCTCTTCCTGATTGATTAAAGTTGATGTAGAACTAGTGTTAATCGTTCCATCCATTTAATTTAACAGCATGTCCTTCAAAACGGAAACAAGGAAACACAACGCAAAAAGTCGGATGATTTCAACAAAACCATATACGAAAAATAGTTGAAAAAAGGAAATCAACTTCAATTTATTTTAAATTATATAAGCGGCAATCTCAACAACATTTACTCAAGATAATTTAAAGTCCTTCATTTGGGTTTTCCTATAGTCTTGATAACCTAAGCATAAGAGTTCTAGAGCTCAAATCTAACCTTAGCTTGGCCTATTCATGGAAATTCCTCAATCTCTTACTCTTTGCTGATGCAAGCGTCAAGATATCAGTATTGTGCCAGAAGTGAAAGTGCTGTCAGCCTTGTTATCTACCATGGACCAATTACCATTCCCTGTAGCATACGACTAAAGCTACCTATCATTCGCTCATCAATTTGAAACAGCATTGCAACGATTAGTACTTTTATAGGAGACTATTTTAAATAGCACTTGGCATTTGCAGCCTTTCTTTCTATTCTCTCTGTGAACGCTGTAACAGTGCATTGACAGACATGTACTTAAGCAATAAGCAAGGCTGGTGACTTTCGAGCAGAATAAAGAAAGTTGTCGGCTAAGTTTTAGTATGACTTGAAAAATTGCTGGTTTTTCTTCTTTTCATGCTCCTTTAATTGCTGGTTGGACACTGGGCGGAAACATTTAAGCTGGAAACAGATTGAACGTTCATAAGCGTTCATCAGCGCTGAGAAAAGTCAAAATCAAAATGAATACACACAACCTGATTGTAGTGAACAGATTGCACGGTTATCAGCGTTCATCAGCGTTGGAATAGGCTCTATTTCTATTCTAATGAACGTTGTTCGGCGTTTTTTGACATTTCTAGAGTTGTGAGTCGTTGTTTTGATTGGAGTTTTTTTAGATTGTGAGTTTTTCAGATGGATTTGTGTGGATAAACAATTAACTAATAATTCAGTGAGAGTGGCCTCCATATGTGATTAATTTTGAAGAACAATTTTAAAAAAAATAAAGCTATTTATGATAAAAGAAGTGGGAGTTACAAAAACACCACGTTGTATGTTATAATAGTGAATAAAGTTATTAATTTTGAAATAAGAAACTGTTATGTTTTTCTTAAAATTTCTCCTTTTTATCTTGTAATTTTTGTCCCTAAAAAACCAATCAAGTAGTATTTCCAGTCAGCTGATGCGAACTCTGATGACCGTTCAATGTGTTCACACCCGACGTTATGAACGTCTTTTGACATTTCACAGCGCTGATGAGCGCTTATGAACGTTCAATCTGTTTCCAGCTTTACTCTCCAGCGGACTATTTTGTTATGTGCGATAGCTCTCAGCTCCGTCCAGGATTTCCCAATTGTTGTGGCCTCTGCTAATATGATTCTTCTCCACGTTGCTTTCCATCCATCCATCCAATGGCTTATATCTTTGATGTACCGGCACCACCAAAGGTTCCTGAGCCCGTTACTACCGCTTTGCAAGCTTAATTATTTGTTGTTGTAATGATTATTCGTATTCATATCATGAGATTTGCTCTAATTGTTTAAAATTTAAATACAGTCTCCTTGAAGGGGACATCTAACCATCTTAACCATTTTTACATACAACTGATGATTTCTACTGACTAGATAGTGCCAGTAACTAAAAAAATAATTGAAATATTGTTTAAACATAGTAGAAAATCACACAAAAACCCAGTTATTATTAGCTAAACAATGCTATACTAAACATTCCAAGAATACAATAAAACCTTAACAAAGTTTTACCAATTTAAACATATCAAAAAAAACCAAAATTATTTCACAATCTGCAATTACACAACTATTATTATTTTTCCACCAATTCACTTATATCATAAAGAAGAGGCATAAACACGATAAACAAAATAATAATCCATAAATTTACTTTAACATTACTAAAAAAATTAAAAAAAACCATCACTGCCAAAAATATGACTGAAAGAGAACGATTGAAGAAATTCATTTTCTAATTTTGATTGATCCAGAGACGAAGGTCGAAAAAGAACTAAAAAAATAGTGGAAGAAAGAAAATTAAAATTAAAATTAGTCTTAAATTAAAAGTCTTAAAATTATTTAAATAGATAAACAAAAAAAAATAAGAAAACTTTAGGTTATAAAAAAAATTAATTTGAAAAAGGAAAATCAGGAAAATCGAGAAAAAATATATTATTTTAATTTGGATGTGTTCAGTTATTAGACGTGTAAAAAAAAGAATCAAATCAAGTCACAAATTCAATTTAAGGAAAAACAATTTAATTAAAATTAAAAATTAAAAAAAAAATATTTTATCACTGCCGTGTGTCGTACTCTTGTTTGTTTCAAAACTTTTGTAAATCGAAAAACAAAAATTAAAATAAAAAAAAAACAGCACACAAAAATAATATTAATATTTAAGTAAATCGGATCAAGCGTATTTATTATTACGTTATTAGAAAAAGAAAATGAAGAAAAAATACTTAAAATTTGCTTTTTTTTAAGAATATAAAATTAAAAAAAAATAAAATCAAGCAAAAAAGTCTATAGTTCAAATCGATGATGATGATGAAGATAGAAATTATGAAATATAAATAAAAATAAAATAAAATAATTGTAAAATACAATTTTTATGATTAGCCGTTACACAATTTGTAGAATTCTAAAATAATTATAAAACAAGAAGAGAAATAAAAAAAATGTCGTGCTTTATGTGTAATACGTTCATAATGAATTTAATTCTGTCTTTTTAGAAATGCAGAGATAAACAAAAAAAAAATTATAGTATTTAATGAATGATGATGTATTTATATATGTATATACATATAAATAATATTATAAAACAAAAACAAAAAATAGGGAAAAACTCATTTTTCTCAAAATGCCCGTTAAAAGAGCAAAATTTAATTTTGTTACGTGTATATAGACGAGTACATACATATATAAGACGAATAAATACATACAAATTAAATTTAAAAAAAAAAGTAAAAAACCTAAAAAAATAAAATGTGAAACAAAAACTAATCGAATCACCAATGCTTTATCATAGTGAGAAACAATCTTAAATTTATAATTATATTCGATAGCTTGTAGTTTTCAAATTCAAATTGTGTTCGTAAATTGCAGTAAGTTTAAAATATTTTATAATGATTATTCGATTTATTTAATGTGAATTTTAGTAGTATTTTGAGATTAGGATTTATTGATTGAAAAGACTAGCCGAAATATTTTAGAAATATTTTCAATGTAATTTTTTATAAAATATATTTATATTATGTCTTAAAGTCTGCTTGTCGAAATGATGAACTAAGATTACTTAAATATTTTCCTAAACTTAAACAAACTAGCTGGATTCAATTCGGTTAACTATCATGCTTTTAATATCTTCTTTACTTGAATACAACTCCATTATTTGGGACGGGGCACCGCAAAATACCCTAGCATGGCTAAATGAAGTGCAAAAAAGACACATCGAAAACGATGCCATTTCCTCCAGCATCGACTCTTTCAGCCATTGAAGGAATGTAGGAGCTTTTACGATATTTTATCTGTACTATCATAGCGTTCTTCCATCGAAATAAGCGATATTCTGCCTCTACGGCATCCAACGCAACGCATTTTTAATATAGTCGGCTTCAGTAGCCTTGGGAATAAGGCGGTCAATTATCAACCCAGAGGTCTATGTTTCGGCTCTACGTAGCGGCATAAACTCATATTTTCACTTTTCTAACTAGATGACAACACTTCTTCCTGTTAAAGGGGAATTAGATATAATGTAAAGAGGTTGACTTAAAATTGATAGAAAAGAGAGATGGTGTGGTTGTGGAAGGAGGATTGTTGTAACCAATAATTAGTATAAAACGCTTAAGATCTTTACTTTCCAAAAACTATAGAAACAATTTACAATAGTTTTAGTATCTCCAAAGCTTCAATAAGAGTGTAAAAGCGGTATGGACAGGCCAATTCACTACGTTCTTTATCTCAGGGGAAGGTGAAAAGGCCATTTGGCCTCATGCCAGCGAAACGTTAGTGGAACAAATGTTCGAAGAATGGAAAGACTTTCAACCTGACAAGAACCATAGTCTGATGAAGGCGCTGAAAATGTCTTCCCCTATCTTAATCTCCTGTAGCACTACAGCCTATTAATGGCCTTGGCTTCCTTCAGAATTTCTCTCCATGCCGTTCGGTTTCTGGCTAATGCCCTCCAATTACGTACGCGTAACTTAACTTAACTAAGTTTTCCTCTTTATATCAGGGATTTGATTTCTCGCTATTTTCGCTGTAGTCAAGCCTTTGTATATGTGCCATCCATCTTAGTCTACTTAATGTTATAGTTTTGACAATGTCGGGTCCTTTGTAAAGTTGGTGTAATTCATGATTATATCTCTTTCTCCTTTGACAATTTTCACAGAAACCACGAAACATTGAATACTACTTAGTACTTTTTTTTCAAAACTGCCTAGAAGAGTCTGATTACCTACCTACCTTAAAAGCCCTTGCCTCTGATCCAAACATCAGAACTGACTTGATTAGACTTCTTCATTTTGGCTAAGTAGATTACCATTTTTGGCCTTACACATCTGCGTTTCAACCTTTGCGTTGTTTGTTTACTTTCTCATAACAATTTCTTTGATTTGGTTAAGATAATTTTAGATATTCTTTCTATCTAATCGACAATTAATATTCTATTGCAAAATAAAACAAATTTAAAAGCATGAATTGTATCTTTTAGAACAAAACATTTTTTAAGCTAAGTCTATTTCAGAATCCTAATCAAAAACAAATATACATACAAAAAATATAAACATTTTTAAAAAAAATCGAAAAATCATTATGAAATCATCGTATTCATAACAAAAAAAATTGTGTTGATGTTGCCATTAATCTAAATTTAGCAAAAAAAAAATACAAGATTAAAATATTTTGAAAAGAAAAATTTAAAAAAAAAACAAACTTAAATAATTATACTTTAGTCAAACGTAAACTTAAAAGACTTCATAAAAAAATTGGTTTATTTTTTGTTTTTATAAAATCGAAAAAGAAAATAACAAAAAAAAATACTTAGAGCTAAAAAAAATGTGATTACAGACTGATTTCTCCATTGAAACAAAGAAAATGCACGTTAGTGAAATTTTTTTCCCCCATTTTAAGTCGTAACTTTTAAATTTATAGTTTTTTTTGGTTTATTATTAAATTAAATTAAAATAAAAAAATTATTTTCGAAATACTGCCGTTAATTCCTCTCTTTTTTTCATTAAATTTTAAAAATAATTGCAATATTTATTTCACAATTAAATGTAATTTATTTAAAAAAAAAATAAATAAAAAATAAAACAAAACAAAAATAAACATAGAAATAAATATGATTTCCATGTTTTTGTTTTTGTTTTTAAAAACCAATAGACTCTTTATATAAATATCATAAATAAAATACAATTTGTATATCATTAAAAAAAAACAAAATAGTTAAAGCTTTTTAAATAAAATCATTGTAAAATATATTTGTAGAAATGTGAATAGGCATCTCTAACTTCTTCTCCTCCACACACCTTCACACTTTTTTTTTATTATTTTAAAAATTTGCAATTTATATTTTTGTTTATATTTTATTAATACCTAAGATTTTGAAAAATTTAATATAGTTTTTCTTTGTAAATTATATAATTCTATATTTTTTATTAACAATCACGAATTTTGTATAAGTTTACCTTTTTAAGAGAAGTTAAATAATAAAATAATTATTTTAAATATAAAAAAATATTAAATGAAAAAGTGCATCAATTTTTTTTTTATTATTATTATTTCACCAAAGTAGTTCCCCAATGTTTGGGCATTTAGAAAACAAGGAAAAAAAATTTACAAGAAAAGATTAATTAAGAACAAATGATTAATAACAATTTAAAATAAAAAAAAAATAATTAAAATTTTTGAAGAAAAAAAAATGAAAAGACTACCTCAAAAAATCGTCGTGTAAATTTATGTTTTTCATAAAAACGCAAGCAAAATTTACAGAGAGAAATAAGGGAGTAAAAGTAAACATACAATTTTACAAAACAAATTTAATGAAAAGAAAAAATCATACTAACAAATAGAGAAAAAAATATGAAAAAAAACATTAACATAAGTAGTTTTTAATTTTTCTGCAATCGAATAAAAAAAATGCAAGAAATATTAACACAAAAAAAATAATGAAACAACACACAAAAAATCGATGCATATTGTAAATTTTTTTAAGAGAAATACAAAATAAAAACAAAAAACAACAAAAAAAAAATGAATGGAAAAATATTACAAAAAAAAAACTAGGCAATTTTATTTTAGTTTTAATAATTTTTTTTTCAATCTTATTAATTAATTACTATTAATCAACTATTATCTAAATTAGGTTAAAAATTCTTTAACTATTAACTATATTAAAGAAGAAAATAATAATGTTAAATTTAAATTCTCATGACTTTATTTGGATGTCCACCGATTTTTATATAAACATTAATAAAAATAAATAAATAAATAAAACAAAAAAAAAATTGAAAAGCGTATAACAGAAAACAACAAAAAAAAATTGTTAACGTGTAGTAGGGAGTAATAATTATTATTGTACATTAATTTATGTCATTAAGATTTATTTTAAAAGAAAAACAAAATGGTAAATAAAAAAAAAGATGAAGTTTAAATGGAAAATTTATTGCTTATATATTAAAAAGAAAAAAAAGAAAACCCTGTATTAGTATATAATATATTCGAAATATACCAGAAAATAATAATTTTTTGCCTTTAATTGTTTGAATACAAAAACTCTCTTCTAAGCTTAGGATTCACCCTCCAGTCCGTCATGTCGTCCACGTCATGTCTTGTAGTAAGCTTAGCTCGGATGATAGAAAAAGGACAGAGGCCGTATTTGGTTTCCCGAGTCGATGGATCGACTCGACAAAAAATATTTCTCGATTTTCTCTAAGTTTCATATTTGGCATTACGAGCAAATCGACAGATAACCGCTGCCATAGAAAACCACCAAATTGTGTGATATTACTCCAAGTGCAGCAAACCACGTGTATTTAATTAAGAAGAAATTGTTAAAAGTTTATTGTATGCATAAATTTAGCTTTTTAATAAACGTCAAACGTCGAACGACACGTAAAGAGACGATAACGTTGTCGATATCGTGTTGCCAAATGCCAATTTTCTTTTATCGACAAATGTCGATATCGACAAATGTCGATATCGACTCGAGAAACCAAACACGGCCCCCAGGATAGGTTAAGACGAGTCTTGAAGGATGCGTGAGGAGGAGGGGATGAACATTGCATTTGAACTCTTGGATGTTGTATGAGTTGGGGAATACTGACTGTGGAAGTTTATTGCACAGCCCAGCTGTTCTAGTTATAAACGAGTGAGCAAAATAATCAGGGCTTCCTTCGCCCATTGTTACATACCATCTGTCTGGAGGAGTGTCAGCATCACATTTATACCCAACCCAGAACGCTCTGATTACACCTTGGCTAAATCTTTCAAGCTGATAAGTCTTTCGTCTGTCTTTCTAGTCTGTCTAGCCAACCTATACAGCTGCTACGCCGCGCCTAGTCTCACGATGGATGAGTACGTGAGATTGGTGGAAAAGTTGACTGCAGACGCGAGTCGCCATAACTCCAAAATAATAGCAGGGAATGGGAATGTAATGCATGAGCTGTGAATTGGGGCAGCCGGCGGACCAATGCAAGGGGGCCCATTCTAGTGCAGGCGTTTTTACGACTCAATGTGGTGTTGGCAAACACCGTGGTCAAAAACCTTCCAAAAACTAGAAAAAGGGTCTATAGTGGACATCAACTTCTTGAGTGACTCGATGGCGGGTGAGTGAGGTGTATACGCAAAGCCCATCACGCCATAACTTTCTGCACGGGAAGAACAGAAAGGCGACAGCAAAACCTAGCCAGCAACACCCCCTGCCACTGGACTGAATGGTAAATTGAACAGAGCGATGAAGCTGGCAACCCGTGCGGCACGAGGTGAGTTCGTCCAAGTATTCACAGCGTGCCTGAGGGAAAGAGTGTTCCCTGAGCAATGAAAGCGTCAAAAGCGTGTGCTCATTCCGTCGGAAAAGCAAATTCGGTTTTAGAGAGGCAAAGATCGACAACGGAAGTTGTCAATATGGTGACTAACTTAGCAAGCACAGCGATGGATGTGAATAAGAGTAGCGCATGATAACCCTTGACGTGAAAAATGCTTTCAACACCGCAACATAGCAAGATCGTCGAGGCGTTGATAAAGTTGGATACGCCAAAGTACTACTGCGTATTGTGATACATTCCTTGTAGGTAGGAAACTACATCGCGAGTCAGACGAGGGAGTAAGGGAGTTCAGGACAACTTACGGAGTCCTCTAGGCGCTACGCCTCTCGCGAGAAGTCGTCGATATTGGGTTCGCCGATTACATCAGAGTCGCTGTAGTAGGAAAGCTTCTACAGCAGGCACTTGATTTGGTCTTCAGCTGCTGCGTCAGCCTAGGACTAACCCTCAATCGCGGCAAAAAGATGCTGGTTCTATACACCGGGAGACGAACATTGCTGGGACTGGCAGTACCGACCGTGGCAAGCAGAACTCGAGGCTTTTCAGAACAAGCCTAATACTTGGGAGTGACGCTATATTTCAAGTGCAACTGGAACCATCACATGGATACTTTGATGAGCAGATCGCGCAGATCTCTGTGGGTCTGCCGCAAAGCTTCGTTGGTCCACATGCGGTCTAAAACCGAAAGGCATATACTGGGGTCATATTTGGTTTCTTGGCACCGGAACAACTGTAGGCAGAAGGGCATGCTAGACTGCCATGCACTCATGAGAACTTAAGAAGGGCATACAAAAACAAAGGGATCTTTGTCTCCTCGATAGTCAAGCTGCATTCAGGGTGTTAAAGTCCCGTAGAACCAATTCAATATTATTCTGGGACTGCCAACGTGCCCTTGGTCGGCTGGGTTTTCTCAATCAAGTTACCCTTGTTTGGGTCCTGGGTCATCGAAGCTTAATAGGCTATAAAAAGGTGGATGCCATGGCTAGACAGAGCTCTGACATTATATTCATCGGTCCAGAAGCGTCTATTGAGGCCCTAGTTTGGTGAAGAGGGTACCTCCCAAACACACGTTGATGAAAAGCATTAAACGATGAAGGTCCGCGCCTAGATTGTCCAACTCTAAGCGGTTCCTCCCTGTGCCTTCTCTTAACGCAGCCAAGGAATTGAGCGTAAATAAGAAGGATGTCAGGACACTTTTTGGCTTGATTAGCGGACATTACGCCCTGGATAACCACTTATGGAGGATAGCAAGGACGGAGGACCCCCCTCCAAGCTTTGCCTTGAGGAAGATGACACCCTCATTACACACACCGACATCGACAGCGACAGTTGTCGACACTTGAAATCGACACTACATTTTTTTGGTATTTCCGTCACCTGTCGATGTCGATACCAATGTCGATGAATTTCCCTTTAGGGAAATTTTAAAATTTGAGATAATATTGTTTATTATATAAATGCATGTTTTTGTGCCCCGAATTTATCGACATGTCGATTTTATCGACACTGTCGATGTGCGTAATGAGAGTGTGAGTCTGCCTTTCATGTTCTTTGCAGCAAGGATCAGGATTTCCTTATTTAATACTTAAGTCTAAGTGACAAGCCACTAGGCAGACTGCTGAACTTGTTCAATCGGTCTGGTCTAGAAATAGTTACATAAAAGGTACGGAGGTGTGGTATAATAGACAAAGCGAAGTGGCCACGATGCTTACCTCGCCAAAAGAAACAAACAAAGGAAGAAAGAACATTCTCGATTATTCATGCAACGACGTTCAAAAAGTTGGAATTGTTGATAGGTTTTGCAATAGGAATATGGCCACACGTCCAACAAAGAGCAAAACCAAAATCTTACCCCAATCAAGCATGGTCCAAGTATAATTCTTAACTTTTTGCGCCCCAGTTTTTAAAAATACATATACTCTAGCTTCAGACATCAAATTAATAATTTTCAAAAATAATACAATCTCCATCACGATTGCGATTCAACCAACGAAATAATAAAATCGCAAAGTAAATTATAGAACATGTCAGCTATTATCCCAAATTAATTATTTAATCGAATTATTAAATATTTAAACAAGGCAATTTTTATACAAACTTTTTGGACAAAAGAATTTTCGTACAACGATGAAAGCTTCGAAAACAAAAGTGTCATCGAGAAATTTCCTATAGAAGATTCGAAAATGGGGATATGGGAACACCAAGTGTTTCGGGTATTTTAGTAAGACAAATCGACATTTTATTCAGTATGGCCAGGTGTTGCCCTTGAAAAGGGGTATAAAAAGGGGATGTATGACCAAAAAAATTAACACTCTTCAATGCGAAAAACGAAATTAAACAAGTTATGAATTTCTCTTGGCTTTCTGCAGCCGTGCTCATACTGAAAGCTGTTTTGACTTATTTCGATGTAAATGCAGCTCCCATTGGTAAGTACATTCTACTAAAGTTGAGATAAAAGACATCACTCAAACACTTAGTTTTAGAGACTGGGGAATCGACCTCAAACAGCGATGCAGTGGAGGCTGCATACCACGTAATAAGTGAAACCGATCTCAGCACAGAACTCCCAGCTAATCCATCAAATTTTGGCAACGACCCTATTGCAGTATCTCCCGAATTAGCAGAACTACCAACAGGTGAGGAGATACCTCCTCAAATTTATCCGCCACCATCTCTTGAAGACGTACCTCCTAAATTGACAGAGCTTCCAAAGAGTGAGGAGGCACTCCCTCTAGTTGATCCCCCAGTGGCTCCTGAAGACGTACCCCCTGAAATAACAGAGCCACCAAAGAGTGAGGAGAAGCCTCCTCAAGTTGTTCCGCCAGCATCTCCTGAGGACGTACCGCCTGAATTGATAGAGCTACCAAAGAGTGAGGAGACACCCTCTCTAGTTGATCAGCCAGCAGCTCCTGAAGACATACCTCCTGAAATAACAGAGCCGCCAAAGAGTGAGGAGATGGCTCCTCAAGTTGATCAGCCAGCATCTCCTGAAGACGTACTGCCTGAATGGACTGAGCTTCGAAAGAGTGAGGAGACACCCCCTCTAGTTGCTCCGCCAGCAGCTCCTGAAGATGTACTGCCTGATTTGACAGAGCCTCCAAAGAGTGAGGAAACGACCCCTCTAGTTGATCCGCCAGCAGCTCCTGAAGACGTACCTCCTGAATTGACTGAGCTTCCAAAGACTGAGGAGAGACCCCCTCTAGTTGATCCACCAGCAGCTCCTGAAGACGTACCGCCTGAATTGACAGAGCTTCGAAAGAATGAGGAGACACCCTCTCTAGTTGATCCGAAAGCAGCTCCTATATACGTACCTCCTGAATTGACTGAGCTTCCAAAGAGTGAGGAGAGACCCCCTCTAGTTGATCCACCAGCATCTCCTGAAGACGTACCGCCTGATTTGACAGAGCTTCGAAAGAGTGAGGAGACACCCTCTCTAGTTGATCCGAAAGCAGCTCCTGAAGACGTACCTCCTGAATTGACTGAGCTTCCAAAGAGTGAGGAGAGACCCCCTCTAGTTGATCAGCCAGCATCTCCTGAAGACGAACTGCCTGAATTGACAGAGCTTCGAAAGAGTGAGGAGACACCCCCTCTAGTTGCTCCGCCAGCAGCTCCTGAAGATGTACTGCCTGAATTGACAGAGCCTCCAAAGAGTGAGGAAACGACCCCTCTAGTTGATCCGCCAGCAGCTCCTGAAGACGTACCTCCTGAATTGACTGAGCTTCCAAAGACTGAGGAGAGACCCCCTCTAGTTGATCCACCAGCATCTCCTGAAGACGTACCGCCTGATTTGACAGAGCTTCGAAAGAGTGAGGAGACACCCTCTCTAGTTGATCCGAAAGCAGCTCCTGAAGACGTACCTCCTGAATTGACTGAGCTTCCAAAGAGTGAGGAGAGACCCCCTCTAGTTGATCCACCAGCATCTCCTGAAGACGTACCGCCTGATTTGACAGAGCTTCGAAAGAGTGAGGAGACACCCTCTCTAGTTGATCCGAAAGCAGCTCCTGAAGACGTACCTCCTGAATTGACTGAGCTTCCAAAGAGTGAGGAGAGACCCCCTCTAGTTGATCAGCCAGCATCTCCTGAAGACGAACTGCCTGAATTGACAGAGCTTCGAAAGAGTGAGGAGACACCCCCTCTAGTTGCTCCGCCAGCAGCTCCTGAAGATGTACTGCCTGAATTGACAGAGCCTCCAAAGAGTGAGGAAACGACCCCTCTAGTTGATCCGCCAGCAGCTCCTGAAGACGTACCTCCTGAATTGACTGAGCTTCCAAAGACTGAGGAGAGACCCCCTCTAGTTGATCCACCAGCAGCTCCTGAAGACGTACCGCCTGAATTGACAGAGCTTCGAAAGAATGAGGAGACACCCTCTCTAGTTGATCCGAAAGCAGCTCCTGAATACGTACCTCCTGAATTGACTGAGCTTCCAAAGAGTGAGGAGAGACCCCCTCTAGTTGATCCACCAGCAGCTCCTGAAGACGTACCGCCTGAATTGACAGAGCTTCGAAAGAGTGAGGAGACACCCTCTCTAGTTGATCCGAAAGCAGCTCCTGAAGACGTACCTCCTGAATTGACTGAGCTTCCAAAGAGTGAGGAGAGACCACCTCTAGTTTATCCGCCAGCAGCTCCTGAAGACGTACCGCCTGAATTGGCAGAGCTTCATAAGAGTGAGGAGACACCCCCTCTAGTTGATTCGCCAGCAGCTCCTGATGACGTACCTCCTGAATTGACAGAGCTTCCAAAGAATGAAGAAACACCATCTCTAGTTGATCCGCCAGCATCTCCTGAAGACGTACCCCCTGAATTGAGAGAGCTTCAAAAGAGTGAGGAGACACCCCTTCTAGTTGATCCGCCAGCAGCTCCTGAAGACGTACCCCCTGAATTGACAGAGCTTCCAATGAGTGAGGAGACACCCTCTCTAGTTGATCCGCCAGCAGCTCCTGAAGACGTACCTCCTGAATTAACAGAGCTTCCAAAGAGTGAGGAAACACCCTCTCTAGTTGATCCGCCAGCAGCTCCTGAAGACGTACCCCCTGAATTGACAGAGCTTCCAATGAGTGAGGAGACACCCTCTCTAGTTGATCCGCCAGCAGCTCCTGATGACGTACCTCCTGAATTGACAGAGCTTCCAAAGAGTGAGGAAACACCCTCTCTAGTTGATCCGCCAGCAGCTCCTGAAGACGTACCTCGTGAAATAACAGAGCCGCCAAAGAGTGAGGAGATGCCTACTCAAGTTGATCCGCCAGAATCTCCTGAAGACGCACCGCCTGAATTGGCAGAGCTTCAAAAGAGTGAGGAGACACCCTCTCTAGTTGATCCGCCAGCAGCTCCTGAAGACGTTCCTCCTGAATTAACAGAGCTTCCAAAGAGTGAGGAAACACCCTCTCTAGTTGATCCGCCAGCAGCTCCTGAAGACGTACCTCGTGAAATAACAGAGCCGCCAAAGAGTGAGGAGATGCCTACTCAAGTTGATCCGCCAGAATCTCCTGAAGACGCACCGCCTGAATTGACAGAGCTTCAAAAGAGTGAGGAGACACCCCTTCTAGTTGATCCGCCAGCAGCTCCTGAAGACGTACCCCCTGAATTGACAGAGCTTCCAATGAGTGAGGAGACACCCTCTCTAGTTGATCCGCCAGCAGCTCCTGAAGACGTACCTCCTGAATTAACAGAGCTTCCAAAGAGTGAGGAAACACCCTCTCTAGTTGATCCGCCAGCATCTCCTGAAGACGTACTCCCTGAATTGAGAGAGCTTCAAAAGAGTGAGGAGACACCCCCTCTAGTTGATCCGCCAGCAGCTCCTGAAGACGTACCCCCTGAATTGACAGAGCTTCCAATGAGTGAGGAGACACCCTCTCTAGTTGATCCGCCAGCAGCTCCTGAAGACGTACCTCATGAATTGACAGAGCTTCCAAAGAGTGAGGAAACACCCTCTCTAGTTGCTCCGCCAGCAGCTCCTGAAGATGTACTGCCTGAATTGACAGAGCTTCCAATGAGTGAGGAGACACCCTCTCTAGTTGATCCGCCAGCAGCTCCTGAAGACGTACCTCCTGAATTGACAGAGCTTCCAAAGAGTGAGGAAACACCCTCTCTAGTTGCTCCGCCAGCAGCTCCTGAAGATGTACTGCCTGAATTGACAGACCCTCCAAAGAGTGAGGAAACGACCCCTCTAATTGATCCGCCAGTAGCTCCTGAAGACGTACCTCCTGAATTGACTGAGCTTCCAAAGAGTGAGGAGACACCCCCTCTAGTTAATCCGCCAGCAGCTCCTAAAGACGTACCTCCTGAAATGACAGAGCTTCCAAAGAGTGAGGAAACACCCTCTCTAGTTAATCCGCCAGCAGCTCCTGAAGACGTACCCCCTGAATTGACAGAGCTTCCAAAGAGTGAGGAGACACCCTCTCTAGTTGATCCGCCAGCAGCTCCTGAAGATGTTCCTCCTGAATTGACTGAGCTTCCAAAGAGTGAGGAGACACCCCCTCTAGTTGATCCGCCAGTAGCTCCTGAAGACGTACCGCCTGAAATAACAGAACCGCCAAAGAGTGAGGAGACGCCTCCTCAAGTTGATCCGCCAGCATCTCCTGAAGATGTACTGCCCGAATTGACAGAGCTTCCAAAGAGTGAGGAAACGACCCATCTAGTTGATCCGCCAGCAGCTCCTGAAGACGTACCTCCTGAAATAACTGAGCCGCCAAAGAGTGAGGAGGTGGCTCCTCAAGTTGATCCGCCAGCATCTCCTGAAGACGTACTGCCTGAATTGACAGAGCATCCAAAGAGTGAGGAGACACCACCTCTAGTTGATCCGCCAGCAGTTCCTGAAGACGTACCTCCTGAATTGACTGAGCTTCCAAAGAGTGAGGAGACACCCCCTCTAGTTGATCCGCCAGCAGCTCCTGAAGACGTACCCCCTGAATTGACAGAGCTTCCAAAGAGTGAGGAGACACCCTCTCTAGTTGATCCGCCAGCAGCTCCTGAAGACGTTCCTCCTGAATTGACTGAGCTTCCAAAGAGTGAGGAGACACCCCCTCTAGTTAATCCACCAGCAGCTCCTAAAGACGTACCTCCTGAATTGACTGAGCTTCCAAAGAGTGAGGAGACACCCCCTCTAGTTGATCCGCCAGCAGCTCCTGAAGACGTACTGCCTGAATTGACAGAGCTTCCAAAGAGTGAGGAGACACCCCCTCTAGTTGATCCGCCAGCAGCTCCTGAAGACGTACTGCCTGAATTGACAGAGCTTCCAAAGAGTGAGGAGACATCCTCTCTAGTTGCTCCGCCAGCAGCTCCTGAAATAACAGAGCCGCCAAAGAGTGAGGAGATGCCTCCTCAAGTTGATCCGCCAGCACATCCTGAAGAGGTCCCGCCTGAATTGACAGAGCTTCCAAAGAATGAGGAAACGCCCCCTCTAGTTGATCCGCCAGCAGCTCCTGAAGACGTACTGCCTGAATTGACAGAGCTTCCGAAGAGTGAGGAGACACCCTCTCTAGTTGATCCACCAGCAGCTCCTGAAGACGTCCCGTCTGAATTGACAGAGCTTCCAAAGAGTGAGGAGACACCCTCTCTAGTTGATCCGTCAGCAGCTCCTAAAGACGTACCTCCTGAATTGACTAAGCTTCCAAAGAGTGAGGAGACACCCCCTCTAGTTGCTCCGCCAGCAGCTCCTGAAATAACAGAGCCGCCAAAGAGTGAGGAGATGCCTCCTCAAGTTGATCCGCCAGCATCTCCTGAAGAGGTCCCGCCTGAATTGACAGAGCTTCCAAAGAATGAGGAAACGCCCCCTCTAGTTGATCCGCCAGCAGCTCCTGAAGACGTACTGCCTGAATTGACAGATCTTCCAAAGAGTGAGGAGACATCCTCTCTAGTTGCTCCGCCAGCAGCTCCTGAAATAACAGAGCCGCCAAAGAGTGAGGAGATGCCTCCTCAAGTTGATCCGCCAGCATCTCCTGAAGAGGTCCCGCCTGAATTGACAGAGCTTCCAAAGAATGAGGAAACGCCCCCTCTAGTTGATCCGCCAACAGCTCCTGAAGACGTACTTCCTGAAATAACAGAGCCGCCAAAGAGTGAGGAGATGCCTCCTCAAGTTGACCTGCCAGCATCTCCTGAAGACGTTCCTCCTGAATTGACTGAGCTTCCAAAGAGTGAGGAGACACCCCCTCTAGTTGATCCGCAAGCAGCTCCTGAAGACGTACCTCCTGAATTGACTGAGTTTCCAAAGAGTGAGGAGACACCCCCTATAGTTGAACCGCCAGCAGCTCCTGAAGACGTACTGCCTGAATTGACAGAGCATCCAAAGAGTGAGGAGACACCACCTCTAGTTGATCCGCCAGCAGTTCCTGAAGACGTACCTCCTGAATTGACTGAGCTTCCAAAGAGTGAGGAGACACCCCCTCTAGTTGATCCGCCAGCAGCTCCTGAAGACGTACCCCCTGAATTGACAGAGCTTCCGAAGAGTGAGGAGACACCCTCTCTAGTTGATCCACCAGCAGCTCCTGAAGACGTCCCGTCTGAATTGACAGAGCTTCCAAAGAGTGAGGAGACACCCTCTCTAGTTGATCCGTCAGCAGCTCCTAAAGACGTACCTCCTGAATTGACTAAGCTTCCAAAGAGTGAGGAGACACCCCCTCTAGTTGCTCCGCCAGCAGCTCCTGAAATAACAGAGCCGCCAAAGAGTGAGGAGATGCCTCCTCAAGTTGATCCGCCAGCATCTCCTGAAGAGGTCCCGCCTGAATTGACAGAGCTTCCAAAGAATGAGGAAACGCCCCCTCTAGTTGATCCGCCAGCAGCTCCTGAAGACGTACTGCCTGAATTGACAGATCTTCCAAAGAGTGAGGAGACATCCTCTCTAGTTGCTCCGCCAGCAGCTCCTGAAATAACAGAGCCGCCAAAGAGTGAGGAGATGCCTCCTCAAGTTGATCCGCCAGCATCTCCTGAAGAGGTCCCGCCTGAATTGACAGAGCTTCCAAAGAATGAGGAAACGCCCCCTCTAGTTGATCCGCCAACAGCTCCTGAAGACGTACTTCCTGAAATAACAGAGCCGCCAAAGAGTGAGGAGATGCCTCCTCAAGTTGACCTGCCAGCATCTCCTGAAGACGTTCCTCCTGAATTGACTGAGCTTCCAAAGAGTGAGGAGACACCCCCTCTAGTTGATCCGCCAGCAGCTCCTGAAGACGTACCTCCTGAATTGACTGAGTTTCCAAAGAGTGAGGAGACACCCCCTATAGTTGAACCGCCAGCAGCTCCTGAAGACGTACTGCCTGAATTGACAGAGCTTCCAAAGAGTGAGGAGACATCCTCTCTAGTTGCTCCGCCAGCAGCTCATGAAATAACAGAGCCGCCAAAGAGTGAGGAGATGCCTCCTCAAGTTGATCCGCCAGCATATCCTGAAGAGGTCCCGCCTGAATTGACAGAGCTTCCAAAGAATGAGGAAACGCCCCCTCTAGTTGATCCGCCAGCAGCTCCTGAAGACGTACTGCCTGAATTGACAGAGCTTCCGAAGAGTGAGGAGACACCCTCTCTAGTTGATCCACCAGCAGCTCCTGAAGACGTCCCGTCTGAATTGACAGAGCTTCCAAAGAGTGAGGAGACACCCTCTCTAGTTGATCCGCCAGCAGCTCCTGAAGACGTACCTCCTGAATTGACTGAGTTTCCAAAGAGTGAGGAGACACCCCCTATAGTTGAACCGCCAGCAGCTCCTGAAGACGTACTGCCTGAATTGACTGAGCTTCCGAAGAGTGAGGAGACACCCTCTCTAGTTGATCCACCAGCAGCTCCTGAAGACGTCCCGCCTGAATTGACAGAGCTTCCAAAGAGTGAGGAGACACCCTCTCTAGTTGATCCGCCAGCAGCTCCTGAAGACGTACCTCCTGAAATAACAGAGCCGCCAAAGAGTGAGGAGATGCCTCCTCAAGTTGACCTGCCAGCATCTCCTGAAGACGTTCCTCCTGAATTGTCTGAGCTTCCAAAGAGTGAGGAGACACCCTTTCTAGTTGATCCACCAGCAGCTCCTGAAGACGTACCTCCTGAATTGACTGAGCTTCCAGAGAGTGAGGAGACACCCGCTATAGTTGAACCGCCAGCAGCTCCTGAAGACGTACTGCCTGAATTGACAGAGCTTCCAAAGAGTGAGGTGACATCCTCTCTAGTTGCTCCGCCAGCAGCTCCTGAAATAACAGAGCCGCCAAAGAGTGATGAGATGGCTCCTCAAGTTGATCCGCCAGCATCTCCTGAAGACGTACCGCCTGAATTGACAGAGCTTCCAAAGAGTGAGGAGACGCCCTCTCTAGTTGATCCGCCAGCAGCTCCTGAAGACGTACCTCCTAAAATAACAGAGCCGCCAAAGAGTGAGGAGATGCCTCCTCAAGTTGATCCGCCAGTATCTCCTGAGGACGTACTTCCTGAATTGACAGAGCTTCCTAAGAGTGAGGAAACACACTCTCTAGTTGAACCGCCAGCAGCTCCTGAAGACGTACTGCCTGAATTGACAGAGCTTCCAAAGAGTGAGGAGACATCCTCTCTAGTTGCTCCGCCAGCAGCTCCTGAAGACGTAGTGTCTGAATTAACAGAGCTTCCGAAGAGTGAGGAGACACCCTCTCTAGTTGAACCACCAGCAGCTCCTGAAGACGTCCCGCCTGAATTGACAGAGCTTCCAAAGAGTGAGGAGACACCCTTGCTAGTTGATCCGCCAGCAGCTCCTGAAGACGTACCTCCTGAAATAACAGAGCCGCCAAAGAGTGAGGAGATGCCTCCTCAAGTTGACCTGCCAGCATCTCCTGAAGACGTTCCTCCTGAATTGACTGAGCTTCCAAAGAGTAAGGAGACACCCTTTCTAGTTGATCCGCCAGCAGCTCCTGAAGACGTACCTCCTGAATTGACTGAGCTTCCAGAGAGTGAGGAGACACCCCCTATAGTTGAACCGCCAGCAGCTCCTGAAGATGTACTGCCTGAATTGACAGAGCTTCCAAAGAGTGAGGAGACATCTTCTCTAGTTGCTCCGCCAGCAGCTCCTGAAATAACAGAGCCGCCAAAGAGTGATGAGATGGCTCCTCAAGTTGATGCGCCAGCAGCTCCTGAAGACGTACTGCCTGAATTGACAGAGCTTCCGAAGAGTGAGGAGACACCCTCTCTAGTTGATCCACCAGCAGCTCCTGAAGACGTCCCGCCTGAATTGACAGAGCTTCCAAAGAGTGAGGAGACACCCTCTCTAGTTGATCCGCCAGCAGCTCCTGAAGACGTACTGCCTGAATTGACAGAGCTTGCAAAGAGTGAGGAGACGCCCTCTCTAGTTGATCCGCCAACAGCTCCTGAAGACGTACCTCCTGAAATAACAGAGCCGCCAAAGAGTGAGAAGATGCCTCCTCAAGTTGATCTGCCAGCATCTCCTGAAGACGTTCCTCCTGAATTGACTGAGCTTCCAAAGAGTGAGGAGACACCCCCTCTAGTTGATCCGCCAGCAGCTCCTGAAGACGTACCTCATGAATTGACTGAGCTTCCAAAGAGTGAGGAGACACCCCCTATAGTTGAACCGCCAGCAGCTCCTGAAGACGTACTGCCTGAATTGACAGAGCTTCCAAAGAGTGAGGAGACACCCTCTCTAGTTGATCCGCCAGCAGCTCCTGAAGACGTACCTCCTGAAATAACAGAGCCGCCAAAGAGTGAGGAGATGCCTCCTCAAGTTGATACGCCAGCATCTCCTGAAGACGTACTTCCTGAATTGACAGAGCTTCCAAAGAGTGAGGAGACACCCTCTCTAGTTGACGCGCCAGCAGCTCCTGAAGACGTACCTCCTGAAATAAAAGAGCCGCCAAAGAGTGAGGAGATGGCTCCTCAAGTTGATCCGCCAGCATCTCCTGAAGACGTACCTCCTGAATTGACTGAGCTTCCAAAGAGTGAGGAGACACCCCCTGTAGTTGATTCGTCAGCAGCTCCTGAAGGCGTACTGCCTGAATTGACAGAGCTTCCAAAGGGTGAGGAGACAGCCTCTCTAGTTGATGCGCCAGCAGCTCCTGAAGACGTACCTCCTGAAATAACAGAGCCGCCAAAGAGTGAGGAGATGCCTCCTCAAGTTGATACGCCAGAATCTCCTGAAGACGTACCTCCTGAATTGACAGAGCTTCCAAAGAGTGAGGAGACACCCTCTCTAGTTGACGCGCCAGCAGCTCCTGAAGACGTACTTCCTGAAATAAAAGAGCCGCCAAAGAGTAAGGAGATGGCTCCTCAAGTTGATCCGCCAGCTTCTCCTGAAGACGTACCTCCTGAATTGACTGAGCTTCCAAAGAGTGAGGAGACACCCCCTCTAGTTGATTCGCCAGCAGCTCCTGAAGGCGTACTGCCTGAATTGACAGAGCTTCCAAAGGGTGAGGAGACAGCCTCTCTAGTTGATGCGCCAGCAGCTCCTGAAGACGTACTGCCTGAATTGACAGAGCTTCCGAAGAGTGAGGAGACACCCTCTCTAGTTGATCCACCAGCAGCTCCTGAAGACGTCCCGCCTGAATTGACAGAGCTTCCAAAGAGTGAGGAGACACCCTCTCTAGTTGATCCGCCAGCAGCTCCTGAAGACGTACCTCCTGAAATAACAGAGCCGCCAAAGAGTGAGGAGATGCCTCCTCAAGTTGATCTGCCAGCATCTCCTGAAGACGTTCCTCCTGAATTGGCTGAGCTTCCAAAGAGTGAGGAGACACCCCCTATAGTTGATCCGCCAGCATCTCCTGAAGACGTACTGCCTGAATTGACAGAGCTTCCAAAGAGTGAGGAGACATCGTCTCTAGTTGCTCCGCCAGCAGCTCCTGAAATAACAGAGCCGCCAAAGAGTGAGGAGATGCCTCCTCAAGTTGATCCGCCAGCATTACATGAAGACGTACCTCCCGAATTGACAGAGCTTCCAAAGAGTGAGGAGACACCCTCTCTAGTTGATCCGCCGGCAGCTCCTGCAGACGTACTGCCTGAATTGACAGAGCTTCCAAAGAGTGAGGAAACGCCCCCTCTAGTTGATCCGCCAGCAACTCCTGAAGACGTACCTCCTGCAATAACAGAGCCGCCAAAGAACGAGGAGATGGTTCCTCAAGTTGATCCGCCAGCATCTCCTGATGACGTACCGCCTGAATTGACAGAGCTTCCAAAGAGTAAGGGAACACCCTCTCTAGTTGATCCACCAGCAGCTCCTGAAAACGTACCTCCTGAACTAACAGAGCCGCCGAAGAGTGAGGAGATGGCTCCTCAAGTTGATCCGCCAGCATTTCCTGAAGACATACCTCCTGAATTGACTGAGCTTCTAAAGAGTGAGGAGACACCCCCTCTAGTTGATCCGCCAGCAGCTCCTGAAGACGTACCGCCTGAATTGACAGAGCATCCAAAGAGTGAGGAGACGCCCGCTCTAGTTGATCCGCCAGCAGCTCCTGAAGACGTACTGCCTGAATTGACCGAGCTTCCAAAGAGTGAGGAGACATCCTTTCTAGTTGATGCGCCAGCAGCTCCTGAAGACGTACCTCCTGAAATAACAGAGCCGCCGAAGCGTGAGGAGATGGCTCCTCAAGTTGATCCGCCAGCATCTCCTGAAGACGTACCTCC
This sequence comes from Thereva nobilitata, assembly GCA_963855945.1. Lineage (NCBI taxonomy): Eukaryota > Metazoa > Arthropoda > Insecta > Diptera > Therevidae > Thereva > Thereva nobilitata. The sequence continues at coordinate 231,242,513 of OY979694.1, forward strand.
TGAATTGACTGAGCTTCCAAAGAGTGAGGAGACACCCCCTATAGTTGATCCGCCAGCAACTCCTGCAGACGTACTGCCTGAATTGACAGAGCTTCCAAAGAGTGAGGAGACACCCCCTCTAGTTGATCCGCCAGCAGCTCCTGAAGACGCACCTCCTGAAATAATGGATCCGCCAAAGAGTGAGGAAATGCCTCCCCAAGTTGATTCGCCAGCAGCTCCTGAAGACGTACTGCCTGAATTGACAGAGCTTCCAAAGAGTGAGGAAACAACTCTAGTTGATCCGCCAGCAGCTCCTGAAGACGTACTGCCTGAATTGACAGAGCTTCCAAAGAGTGAGGAAACACCCCCTCTAGTTAATCCGCTAGCAGCTCCTGAAAACGTACCTCCTGAACTAACAGAGCCGCCAAAGAGTGAGAAGATGCCTCCTCAAGTTGATCAGCTAGCATCTCCTGAAGACGTATCTCCTGAATTGACAGAACTTCCAAAGAGTGAGGACACACCCTCTCTAGTTGATCCGCCAGCAGCTCATGAAGACGCACCTCCTGAAATAACGGATTTGCCAAAGAGTGAGGAAATGCCTCCTCAAGTTGATCCGCCAGCAGCTCCTGAAGACGTACTGCCTGAATTGACAGAGCTTCCAAAGAGTGAGGAAACACCCCCTCTAATTGATCCGCCAGCAGCTCCTGAAGACGTACCTTCTGAAATAACAGAGCCGTCAAAGAGTGAGGAGATGCCTTCTGAAGTTGATCAACCACCACCACCTGAAGATAAACCTCCTGAAGAGTCAGAACTGCCGACAAGTGAATATGTTCCTCAAGTTGATCCGCCACAATCTTCGGAAGACGTACTTCCTGAATTGTCAGAGCTACCAAAGAGTGAGAAGATGCCTCCTGAACTTGATCCCCTTCTAATTACGGAAGAGAAACCTGACAAATTAGTAGAACTGCCAACAGAAGACGTACACCTTGAACTTACACCAGTACCAGTTCCTATCGGATCATTTATAGAGGACAGATTTGGAAAACCTAATTTACCCATTCCAGATCCTATTTTTGTGGGGTCAGTCGAGAAAAACCCTGAACCCAATCCAGCCCGCCCACCCGTTCCAAATCCTATTTATGTGGGGTCAGTAGAGCAAAACCCTGAACCCATTCCAGCCAGCCCACCCATTCCAGATCCTATATATGTGGGGTCAGTCGAACAAAACCCTGAACCCATTCCAGCCCGCCCACCTATTCCAGATCCTATTTATGTGGGGTCAGTTGAGCAAAACCCTGAACCCAATCCATCCCGCCCGCCCATTCCAGATCCTATTTACGTGGGGTCAGTCGAGCAAAACCCTGAACCCAATCCAGCCCGCCCACCTATTCCAGATCCTATTTATGTGGGGTCAGTTGAGCAAAACCCTGCACCCAATCCAGCCCGCCCGCCCATTCCAGATCCTATTTACGTGGGGTCAGTCGAGCAAAACCCTGAACCCAATCCAGCCCGCCCACCCGTTCCAAATCCTATTTATGTGGGGTCAGTCGAACAAAACCCTGAACCCCTTCCAGCCCGTCCACCTATTCCAGATCCTATTTATGTGGGGTCAGTTGAGCAAAACCCTGAACCCAATCCAGCCCGCCCGCCCATTCCAGATCCTATTTATGTGGGGTCAGTCGAGCAAAACCCTGAACCCAATCCAGCCCGCCCACCCATTCCAGATCCTATTTATTTGGGGTCAGTCGAGCAAAACCGTGAACCCAAAGAAGCCCCATCACCAATTCCAGATTCTATTTACGTGGGGTCAGATGAGAAAAAGTCTAAATCTAAGAAAGCTGGTCAACCCAATCAGGATCCTATTTATGTAGGGTCAGATGACAAAAAGTCTAAACCTAAATCAGCCGGTCAACCCATGTCAGATCCTGAGAAAAATCCTAAATCCAAATCAAACCGTCAACCCATTCCAGATCCTATTTATATGGGGTCAGTTGAGCAAAATCCTGAAACAACCCGTCCACCCATTCCACTCCCCGTCTATATTGGGTCAGTTGTACAATCAGGGTAGAACGAATCGATGAGACTACATAGGTTTAAATAATTATTCTAGTGTATGTTTTATTTAAATGAAGAATTTGTAAATTAAACTTTTGAAATATATGTGGTTAAGTAGATAAAAACGGACTAGGGAAATGGACTAGCTCCGCATTACCATGGGAAGCCTATGTTAAATCGTAGGTCGTCTGGTATCCGGAGTCCATCGTTGGTAGTACATTCACGCTGTATCATTTGTCCCTTCAACATGGTTGTTTACACCTTGGAATTGCAAGTTTTTTCGTATGTCCTCTATTGATTCACGGTATTCACTTTGTTCCACGCAGCAGTATGGGCACCTCGAGCAGGACGAGACCTGAGGGCCACGTAGGTCGCTTTGGAGCAGGGCCTCCCTGATGGTGCCGTGTTCGTATCACTTCCGGACACATCATAACCAAGTCCAACACCTTGTAAATGGGCCTTATCAAACGGTGCCATATTCATGGCAAGTAAAACCGGTTTTATGGATGAGAGAGGGGAGGGAACGGAAGAAATTTACAAATTTATTTTTTTCGTTGCTGGTTCAAAATACACGAGATACCTCCCCTATGCATATGCAACAAAACAATATTTACATAATACCGGAAGAGCTGTTCTCTTAGTAACACGGCAAGTAAGAAGAAGACCCAACTGTCAAATTTATTTGCACATTTCAGAAAATTGGTTTCGGATTTATAGGCAGTTTTATTTCCAAGGATTCGAATAGTTTTATTAATAACAATACCGAAAAATGTCGTTTGCTTCTCGAGTGAGTAGTATTGTTTGTAGAAATCAAGTAGTTAGACGCTACGGCTTGTCAAGAACAAATTATTTAGCCAGAAATTCCACACTGACGTACTCCCACAGCCGCCCTAGAGGTTGGTATCCATTCCCTTGATTATATCACAAACATTTCTCACGGCTTTAATCTTTAGCAATAAACTTCGTCAGATGCGTGAGCACTGCCAAACCGGAAGAAACTTTTCATACGATTATCAAGAACACAGAAAAGCCCGTCGGTGAAGCCAATAGACATGAATTCCAGGCAGAAACACGAATGCTTCTGGACATTGTGGCCCGTTCCTTGTATTCTGAAAAGGAAGTCTTCGTGCGCGAGTTGATATCAAATGCTAGCGATGCCCTAGAGAAATTTAGATACACTACGCATACTGCTGGTGATCAATTGCAACTTTATGAAAATGTAGAGAGAACATTAGAAATTCACATTGGAACAATGAAACAAGAAATGCTTCTAACTGTCCAGGTACTTTTTCACGATTATATAACAAATACCACTTAATAATTGAGATAAAAAGGATACAGGCATTGGTATGACCAAGGAAGAATTAATCAGCAATCTGGGTACTATTGCTAGATCTGGCTCAAAGAAATTTCTGGAACAAATTAAGGATAAGGGAGCGACTGGTGATAACACTTCAAATATCATTGGACAATTTGGTGTGGGATTTTATTCAGCTTTTATGGTTGGCGATAGGGTTGACGTTTATACAAGATCTTCGAAGAAAGGTTCCCCTGGACTGAAATGGACTTCGGATGGAACAGGGAGTTATGAAATTCAAGAAGCTGATGGTGTTGCCTGTGGAACAAAGATTGTTATTCACTTGAAACCTGATTGCCGGGAATATGCGGATGAGGACCGCGTTAAAAGTAAGTATTTTTGTGTTATGTGAACAGTTCTTATTAATGGTGTCGTCCATATGACGCTGTAGCCAATATAGTTTTGGACTCTTAAGAATTTCCTGCGATTTTCATGATGTCGAGCGGCTTGTTTCCAGTTGCTACAATTAGCAAAGATTACTGCGTCTCCTGTTACTACGTCTAGATTCTGGTATATTACACAGTATGCCTCAAATAAAACCTGATAAGCTACCCAGTTTGGCTTTATACATTTTAGGATCATATCAGACTCAGGGCTCATTCTCCGGAAGTTATTGTGTTCGAAACGGTGTCCACTCAAGAACTGGGTGAGTTCGTGACTCACTTCTCCACGCTCCCTTGTTACTCATCTCCACGTTTGGGATAAGTCTGTGAGTCCCACTTTCATTGCCATTCCTTTACGGACTCATCTTCCGCCGCATTATATTTGGCAGGTAAGAACAAGCCCTCCGACCTTCCCATCCTCCATAAGTGGTAATTTACGGTGCAATGCCCGTTGTATAATATCCTTTATGTTGCGCACTAGTAAATCTCTGGCCAAAGAATATACCGCTTGGGATTCGCCAGATGGAGCCTTCAGTGTTCGGTGCATTTCACCAGAGTCTGATTGTCTAAAGCCATTTTCACCAAATAGATGGATGGCCCAATAGCCGAGGCTCTGGACCGTTAAAAACAGTGCCAAAGCCCTCTGTCTGGACTGGGAATAGTGAACTTCTATCACGGTTTTATACCAAAATTTGCTAAAATGTTGGTGCCGATAAACGAGCATTTGAGATATCTTCTCAACCACTCTCGTGCTAATCGAGGAAGCAACCATCCAATCGAGGATGCAAAATACAGTCTAACGATGGACGCCTCTAATTATGCAATGACAATTCAATGGTCATCGGTGGCAACCTCGAACGTTTTACGCCAAAAAGCTGTGACGGAAGTACTCTGAATTTGATCGCGAACGATCAAACACTTCCGTTACTTCTTGAAGGATGCAATTTCGGGGTCTATACTGATCACAAATCACTGGTTCGTGCTTCACACAAACACCGAACGATCTTCTAGACAGATCAGACATTTGGGTCTAATCTCTCAGTTTATCAAAGACATCAAACAAGTGTCGGGTAAACAAAACGTCGTCGTAGACTATTTGTCGCGCCCACTGGGAACCGACAACGTAAGAAACTATTACAGGCTTCCTAGGCCTTACATACCCACTTCCGTACGTAAGCTAGCGTTCAACTCTGAAGATAGTCCCTCTGATCCTGGTGCTGGTATTCGTGCTACAAGACGAGTCGTCACACAGTCGTCATACTTGTGTCCATCGATCAATGTACCTTGTGCTGGACGTGAGATCATATGTTCAGCGATAGAGGGAGTGCTCCAAACAATCGTTCTCATCGTGAGGCGGATGTCGTATGACTGCGTAAAACTCGTTAAGTTTTACGCGATTAACACACCCTAAACAATATTTTACTTGACTAAACTTGGAGCACCAATGATTTTAGAAGGAAACACGTTCGTTACCTGCTCGACAGTGTAGATATGAAAGGGACGCATAGGGAAGTGGAACCTATTCATGTGGATCTAATTCTCTTCTAAGTCTTAAACCCAATTTCAGAAGCAACAATGTTTAACAACCTTGCAATGATATTTTTCAGATGTTATTAAAAAATACAGTAATTTCGTTGGAAGTCCGATATACGTAAATGGTCAACAGGCAAATCAAATTCAACCTGTTTGGCTAATGGAACCGAAGGAAGTTAAAAAGGAACAACATGATGAATTCTATCGGTTTATTGGAAACACATTCGACACACCAAGATTCGTCCTTCATTACAAAGTATAAAATTATATTTCCATATTTTAATTTAAGCAAACAAATATATTCCCAACAGACCGATGTTCCAGTTAGTATTAGGGCTCTGCTGTATTTCCCTGAAGGTAAGCCAGGACTGTTTGAGCTGTCACGAGATGCTCATATCGGCGTTGCTCTATATAGCAGAAAAATTTTAATTCAATCAAAAACCGATCAACTACTACCAAAATGGTTGAGATTTGTTAAAGGTAATTTTTTTCTATTATATATTTTAGAGAGATAATAAGATATTTCCTAAAAAGGTGTTGTTGATTCGGAGGATATTCCATTAAATTTAAGTAGAGAATTACTACAAAACAGTGCATTAATTAAGAAGTTACGAAACGTTCTTACAAGAAGAACTTTACGCTTTCTACAGGAACGGGCCAAGAAAGAGCCTGAAGAATATGAAAAATTCTACAAAGATTATTCGCTCTTTCTTAAGGAGGGAATTGTAACTAGTGAGGATCATAAAGAAAAGGAAGAAATTGGCAAACTTCTGCGTTTTGATTCATCAAAGTGCGCGGACAAACAAACACTTTCACTATTGGATTACTCCGAGAAGCATCCAGATCAGAAGGAAATTTACTACTTAGCAGCACCAAATCGTACATTAGCTGAATCTTCGCCATATTATGAAGCTCTTAAGAAGAAGAATCTTGAAGTATTATTCTGTTATGAACCATACGACGAATTGGTTTTAATGCAACTTGGAACTTTCATGGGTAAAAATTTAATATCAGTTGAAAAAGAAATGAGAAGAGACAAATCTGCTGACGATTTAAGCGACCTTGGTAAGTATTTAATAATTAAAACTCGTAATTTCTTGGGAGTATATGAATGTAATTATTTAGGTTTTGGTAGCTTAACGAAACCTGAACTAGAAGAAGTAATCCCGTGGATTAAGGAGACATTAACTGGCAAAGTAGCTGATGTTAAAGTAAATATCAAAATATTATCGTAAACTATTATTACTAATCGCAATATTAATTTAAAAGGTCACAAATCGACTTGATAATCATCCATGTGTCATAACAGTTGAAGAAATGGCATCTGCTCGGCATTTTATAAAAACACAAAGTCATCAAATGGCGGAAGAGAATAGATACGCTTTATTACAGCCACAATTTGAAATAAATCCAAAGTAAGTTTTTTTTTTCATAAAAGTACATTTTAGGCAACTTACTGTATCCATTTGTGTCTTTAACAGGCACACAATTATCAAGAAATTATTCAAGCTAAAAAGTAGTGACCCGGATCTAGCAAAACTCTTGGCAAAACAATTGTTTATTAACGCCATGGTTGGTGCTGGTCTATCGGAGGATCCTAGAACTCTACTAACAACTATGAATGATTTACTATCAAAAGCGCTAGAGAAGCATTAAATTGTAGTTTTAAACTTGTTCTTATCCTGTGATTAATAAACTATCAAATTTTTTTGTTAAATTTTGGAGTTTTCTTTTATTGAAGATTTTTAAGGTGAGTATATCGATGAATTCGCAACTCTCAAGAAATTTCCGGTATTGGGACAATTGTTTGGTGATTTAGAACTTGATCACAGAGCCTTCATAAGTGTTATGCCTACAACGTTAAGAGATGAATCTGTCGGTAGATTCAGACCGTCGACAGAAACGAAAGCGGTGATAAGAGCAGCATTTCCTTTTGGAATCTCGTACACGATTCTGCGACTCCAATCAAGAATTAAATCCATGTCCCTGTTGATCGAATTGGTCATGAGTTCACGGCCAATAGTTACATACATAAAACTGGGTAAACTTCTATAACCTCGAAATTGATGGGCATACTCTCACTTTATCCTCCAGACTGAAACTTCTAGGTCTAATCTTGGAGCCAAAACTTAAATGGGTGGAAAAAGAGTGGTGAAACCTGTGCGTGGACCTCAACCCTCTAACCCAATCCAAACTTGAGGATATAGTTGCCATAACTTCAGGAAAAAGCCTGAGAAAGCTACACAAGGATGTTGGATTGGAATTGAAAGCACAACGTGACCCACTAGAAAGCCGAGAGATGATCGGCAGCCCAATAAGCGGGGTGAGGACGACTCGGCCCACTTACAACAAAGAAGGAACAATGGACCTCCTAAAGGCCGTTTAACACTGAAGCAATATTGCTAGAATTACGGAAATCATCGAGAGAAATTGGCCCATAGGAGACCACGCTGCAAAACTGGGTATCCCGGATAACGTGTGTTGCTATATCTACGCGGGCGAGAGGGAAACACTCGTTCACTTCCTGTGTAAATGCTGTTTTACCGAAATCCAGGCAGCGCACACTAGGCAGCTACGATCTGGAAGACTTAAGAGCTCTCACTAGAGGTCAGATCAGTGATAAGCTTCGTAAACTCCACAGGAGGGCTTTAGACATCTGTCGTCGATCAAACAGAGAACTTTTCCGGTGCGGTGTCCGACTTCAGCCATCGCTCTAAACCCGAAGGATCTCACACAATAAAAGAAGACATGCTTCGCGTCCTTCTGCATTCCCGAGAATGCCGGGCACAGCGGTGTCTGAAACGATGGAAGTATTTCCTATATCCTCCATGTCCACTCAAGAACTGGGTGAGGTCGTAATTCACTTGCCTACACTCTAGCGTAACCCATCTCTCCACGTTTGGGTAAGTCTGTAGGTCCAGCGTCCTTTAGCAGACTCGTCCCATTTCCCTTGACACTCCATTACGGATCCGCCAGCGTGCAGTTTTAGGCTTTCTTCCAGCATATTCTGGATAGTATATACGCATGCTTTCTCTCGCCAGTATATCTATAGGGATCATGCTCGCTATCACGCACGTTGCATCCTCAGTTGTGATCCTGTGTGCACAGCACTCATAGAGTGCGCTTAGTCTGCATGCGGCCCTCCATTTTCTGTTGTTAGCCGTCCGGTTCAACGCTGCTGCGTACACTGGCGCTGCGTATAGAAAGACTGCGCTAACCACCCTCGCCATTAGTGGGCCACAATTTGGTCTAGGGTCGCCACGTTGGGCAGCATTCTTGCGAAAGCTGCACAAATAGTGGGCACTTAATCCGCCATGCCCCTCCAAATGTGCTTTAAAATTTAGCCTCCGCTCGATCATCTCTTCTAGGTACCTTAGGACGGGCTGGGCGTGGATGATTTGTTCCCCTACCTTGATCCTTACGGACCTGGGCTTTCCCCGTTTACTGATCAGCACAGCTTCAGTTTTATACAATTTGATCTCGCGTCGTCCTACGCAATCGAACGAGAACCAGTACGCTAATGGCATCCTTTATGGTCATCAAGATAATTGCCCGTTTTCTTCGCCCTATACAATTTTTTAAAGCTCCAATTTTTCCCTTTAATCTAGAAAAAGTGGGAGCGTGGTGCCATACAGGACTTTCGACGCTGTGCGTGCCTGTTTTTGGCGTCATACAGGTGTTTTGACGCAGTGCATGGCTATTTCAGGCTAAGAATGGGCGAGTCTTATTTTACTCGGATTGTCCTGTACGCCTTCCGGAGGTAGTCGATAATTACTCGCACTAGGTACTTTTCTGTACTTAGCTTGATCAACAGCTCGACTATTTTGCTCCTTCTCGCCGAATTGAAAGCATTTTCGACATCGAGGGTTCTAAGCGATTTTTCGCTATGGCGAAATAGCCTAACGAATAACAAATTGAAGAGTGCTAGTAAATGGTAGAATTGACTGGAAGAAAATAAAAGGTTCTACAAACAATTACGATTAAAACAAAATCCTGTCATGAGTATTTATGCTTATGTTATAGACTTTTATATTAGGTACTCACTTTGTAAAATTCTTTACGGTGGGAAATTTTCTTAGGATTCACGCAGCCGGCCAGGATTAGTAGGAAGTAAGGGCCAATTCACAATGAACGCTTCAAGCTTCAAATTTTTTTTCTATAGTTTCAACTTCATTTGAAGCTTGCAGCTTGAAGCTGTGAATGTGAATTATTGTACATAAATCCTATAATCCTAATTTTTGAAGCTTGAGGCTTGAAGCGTTCATTATGAACCGGCCCTTAGTTCGCCAAAGAAGCAGGCTTCAATTAATGTATTTCTTTTGTTTTCACTACATGTAGCTTTGTTGTAATTTCAATAGTTTTATTATGATTTTCATTGTAAGATTTGAATTTCGCTCCACTTTAAAGTAACTGTTAAGGTTCGTGCCTTGTGAATTTGAGTTCTATAAAAAAGATATTTGAACACAAAATAAGCAAAGATATTACGTTGCAACATTTAAATATATCTAAACTAGTAAAAACACTGTAGAATATCGTGAAGAAACGTTAATTAACGCAACCATTGGAAATTATAAATTGAATGTCAAATAGGAAATGGCCTTCAACAGTTTTGAAACGCACCAACTTCGTGTCGAACGGAATTGTATTGTTTGTTATGTGTTTTCTTGCACTTTAAAACGGGTCAAACATAAAATACCCGTGGGTGTGTGAAAAATTCTCTGTTTTAATAATTATTTATAATTTAAAAAAAATAAATAAAAATTAACGTGAATCCTAAATAATAATAATATATAATTTTTTCGATATATTTAAAAATCCTATCAACATACATAATTTGACCCTTGCAGTTTTTAACAATTGTGAACTAATTCACTCTCCAAGACGTCACAATCAATTTTAAATGAAAAACGAATTATTATTGGTTAGGTTTGGCAGATTACAATAGTTATTAACCAATCAGAAAATTTCTTTTATCGATGATTGCTTAGTCGCATGTCATATGACCCAAAAGAAGAGTGTAAAAGCAGTCTTCGAGTTGGATTCATTGAAGTCGAGCGATCTATTTGACAGTGGGATACTTAGTTTAGTAAAGTGAGTGTGTGGATATAGTCCAGTTATTTGCAGATTATAACCTGTAAATACTCCTATTATTTCGATATAAAAAAAATATATTAATTATATATATATAAAGGGATCCTGAATTAGTTACAATTCAAAAAAAAAAACCACAAATAAAAAATGGCAACCGAATCAGAAAATCCAATTTATTCACCATTCTTCGGAGTTATGGGAGCTGCAGCTGCAATTATATTCAGTGGTAAGGAAATACATATAAAACAAAAAATGCGAACAAAAAATTACATTTTGAAAATATTACGGATACCACAAGATTATGTAGAAAAAAAAAATTTTTTTCGAAAAAAAACCATCTCCCACTAATATATAGGCGCATGTGATTTTTCTTAAAAGTGTGTACGAGTGAATTTGTGTGTCAAAATGAAGTATTTTTATAGGAAAATATCGTATGTGTGGCTTAATGTGTTAGTGCGAATTTTTTTTTCGTTTTATAGTATGCGTCGACACGGTTCTTTTGCGAGAGGGATGGTCCTCCGTTTGAAATATCGATTTTGAGGCCAAGGACTTCAGGAAAATTTTGTCGTAAAAAGATCCATGAACTAGAGATTCTGGAGATACGGTACCGATTTGCATCTTTGTCCAGTCGGGATTCTGATAACACAGTTACTTGGTAACAGCAGAGACGAGTATCGCTCGCTGCTGCTACTCCAGAATTTCCTGAGCTGATAAAAAAAATTTCTATGTAGCTCCAATGGCACTCGGCAAATTACAAAATGATGTGTCACTTGACTTTTTGTGGCGATGTCTACAAGGAAAATTCCATTAATTTGGAACAGTTTCTCTTGCTGTTAATTGAAGGATCCCTATCTGGGATTTATTTATTAAAGTCTGTTTTCGTATTATCAAGATTTCATTTGGCAGCTGCTTTTATTTTTTTTTATTCTATAGAAAGCGCCGCCGTCACACAAAATCTCTACTCCACAATTTTACTCATCGTGTGTGTAGAAGAAACTTGTAAGATTAAAAAACAAGGAATACCCCAAAATGAATTGTAGTAAAACATGCAGCATCCACAAGCCTCATGGAGGATAGTGTCCCCCCATATTTTTTATGGACAATATGACTGCATCATCAAATGACATGAAAATTTCTTTTCTTTTATATAAACTTGATGCGCATACGCCCATTTACCAGGTCTTTTTCACATGATGTTTGTGTTCTTAAAAAAGGGCTGCCGTAGACGTTCCTCTCCTCGTCTTTTTTCTTATTTTTATACAATTTATAAAACAAGAAGAAAAGGAATACAAGAAAAAAAGTCATTTCCAGAGGGCAGAAAAAACCTTGAACACAGTCAGTAGAAATTCCAGTCACGTGATGGACAAGTACACATATAAAAATTTAAACTCAATAAAAATCGGTATTGTTTATTATATTTTACTTATGATATTTACACATCAATTTCAGCAATTCATAATTACAGTTTCCAAGTGAACAAAATTCTTTAATAAAAATGTCAATACATTTTATGAATATTTTGGAATATCACACAAAAAAAAAGACGTCACATGCTACATAATCATCACAATTCGTCAGGTGGTTTCCGCTTGATTTTACCTGATAAGATATCACTCTGTACTCTTTCTTTCTTTTTTTGCAGCGATAAATACCTGTAGTACAATTCAATAACTCTTCAACTTATATTATTCAGTTTTTTTTCGTATTTTATTTCTTCAATATGTATGCATATCCACGATTAATCGTACATTTTACACGCACGTTTTTCTTCTTTTTTTTAATTTTTTTCACATCAAGGTAACATAGTCATATGATCGCAGTTTAATACTTATTTGATAATCTGAGTAAACTCTTCTTTCTGGATGCTAAGTGAATTAGGTAATAAGTTTTTTTTTGTAGATCTAAAAGAGCTTTCGCTATTGGAAGATTTTTGCAGCATAGATTATGATGAATTATGTAAACTTTTTATAGGATATGGAATCTTGATTTATTAGTTACTAAGTTGTGATATTAATTCAATAATGCTCTTGTGATCTTGCTCTTTAACACTAGAACTACCGACGATAATTATGTTTTTTATGTTAAAGTCTAAGCTTAGGTGTGAGCCTTTATACTTGATGGAAAAAGGATCTGGGTTTGAACACACACTTTAAATTTATGGATTTTTGATCTTGGCTGTTTTGTAACTTTTAGCCCAGTTTTGTGCAAATAAAAGAATATAATTTAACAAAACGATATTTAATACAATAATTAGTTAATTATTAACAAAAAAATCAAACAGTTTCTATTTGCATTTATAGCATAGCACAAACATATTTGTGTTATTTATTATAGATCGCTCTGTTTTTTGTTGCACAATCGGATTTGACAAGACTTTTTTCCATCCATCTAATCGCGCTACAGCCCAAATCGAGCCTTTGCCTCCTCTAGGACATTTTTTCAAGTTTGACAGTTTGTTGCAGCATGTCTCCAGTTCAGTGATGTTGAGCAGAGTCTATGCATATCCTCCTGGGCCTGCCTACTAGTATATTTGCCGAAATTTCTGCTACCATAAGCCGTTTTGGGATATTATTGTCCTCCATCCTGATGACGTGACCATCTGGTCTTCACATCATCAATAGCTTCACAGCGTATTATTGGCCTTGGCTTCCTTCAACATCCTCCTCCAGAATTGCTGGTGCCTGGCCTGAAATCTCCAATTTCTTATACCTAGGGTTCGTAGATCTTTTACGCTATCGGTATACCTTTTTTTGACGTCCCGTGTCTCTGTGTCCGTCTGGTCTTTTGTCCATAATAATTTATATTATGCTGTCATCACTGCTACCTTCAACATGTCCTGCCCATCGAATTCTGTTAATTTTAATTTGTCTTATTCTGGCGATCATTCTGTTTTTTAGAGATGCAATATATTTCGTTTTCTCTTCATTAATTGCTAATCCGAATTCTCTGCAGCTCTTTCTAGCTGCTTGAGGGCTATGAAGGCCATATACACCAGGCTAGTATTACGATATCATCATCGTATGCTAATAGTTTACCGAATTGTTGAAAATACTGCCCGCGGTGTTAATTCCTGCGTCTCTTATCACCTTTCCCATAGCTACGTTAAATACATAGTAAGCACGACAGGGCATCTCCTTGCCTTAGTCCTACTGTGGAGTTGAATGGTTCTGACAGCTCTCCTTTAATTCTTATTCTGCATATTATCTCTTTCATTGTCATTTTGGTCAAGTCTACAAGGTATTTGAGAAATCTTAAGTACTCCATAGCTTTATTTTATCATACGCGTTTCTGAAGTCGATGAATAGCGACTGTATGTTTATGTCAAATTCATTTGCCTTCTCTAGAATCTGCCTAAGAGTGAAAATATAGTCTGTAGTAGATCTTCCAGGCGGAAGTCGCTTGGATAATTTGTTGTTTTTTAGTTTTTTCACAGCGTCCTGTACGTCTTCTAAAGTAGGCATGTCTCCCGCTAGTTCTTTTGTTAGTTCCATGTTTTCTCTTATGGTTTGCTCCTTATCTAGCTAGCCGTTCTTTGAAGTGTTCACACCATCTAGTTATAACTAGTTCTTTGTTACTCAGGATCTCCCCAAGCTGGACTTGAAACTTACTCGTTGCTCATTTCCTTTTTTGTATAGTTTCCTAACCTCGTTTCGGTTATTCGCTTATTTTATTTTCAACATTTCGTTTTTCCAGTACTCCTTCTTCTTCGCTTTGTGCACTCTTTTCTCCTGCTTTCTTTTTTCTTGGTATGTCTCAACTGTATTTCACGTTCTGTGTTTCTCTATCATTGCTTGATCATGCTACATTATTTTCCTGCGTTATTCGTGCACAAACATTTTCGGACCATTCATTTCTTCTCTCAAGGGGTTCGTATCCTAGAGCGTTTGATGCTGATTCTTTGATTAGGGGTTTCAAGTTATTCCCACTTCTATGTCTTCGACGTTGTAATTATACGCATTTGTCACTATTTTATTTATTTCTTCTACATACTCTTCTTGTTTTTCTTCCACTTTTAACAATTTCACGTTAAATTTTCTTTCCCTGTGGTTTCTTCTTTCTTTTACTGTTGATATTCTGCTTCTCGCCCGTCATAATCAGAGTCGATGTTTGCACCACGATACGATCTTCTGAACAGTGACGTGCATCTATAAGTATATGATCAATTGAGTTTTGCGTTCTTCTATTCGGAGATCTTCAGGTCACCTTGCTTATGTATATCTTTCCGATGGAATCTTGTGTCTGCGATCACAATATTAATGATCATTGCAAAACTGATCAGTCTCATACCGTTTTCATTTGTCTCGTCATATAGACTAAATGCTCCTATTATTGGTTATATCCTTTCATGGCCGACTTTCGCATTTGCATCTCCTATGACAATTTTTACATCATGTCTAGGACAGTTTCTTACACTTCTATCTAAGGTTTCATAGAATGCATCTTTGACTTCTTCTAGTGCATCTTCAATCGGGGCATGTATATGTATTACGGATTAATTAAGAATCTTGCTCTTATACGTATTGTACATATTCTTTCGTCTAGCATTAAACCCCCTTACTACATGTTCAATTTGTTTTCTTACAATGAATGTCGTCCCAAAAGTATGATTTTTATCGTTGCAGCTATGGATTGGTGCTCAAATACTTTTGCACAACAGTGTATATATGTATGTACATTACATTTTGCAAATTAATAATAAAACAGTACCTGTTGCCGTGATTGTTATTCATTAGCATGATTCATCTTTAGTATGCACACGAATTGTTTTTTTTCGTTCTAAAGCTCATGTTTTGTCGTAACTGGATAATTTCATAGAGAACACTACCACCTTTTATATAATTTTGTATGCAATTTTCCAGATTACGATAATCGGTTCTCATGGAGTAGAAAATGTTTAAAAATATTAGTTTATAACCGGGAATAATAAAAGGTGCAATTAATTTTTTTTATTATTTATTATCAAATAAAATGATTAGAATTTAAATTAGTTTCTCCTTCCGTTTGTCAATTTGTCAATTTCGAATTATATTCGGTGCCAAACATTTGTGACCACGATATGAAACAGCAGAAGTATTTCTCTAGAGAATTATTTTATTAAAACATCTTTTGGAAAGTATCACAGAAATCTTGTTAATTTGATCATCATCATTGCTATGAAATTGGTTGTAGGAGAGCATTTTTAAGTATTAGGAAAAAAGCAGGTGATAGAATTCACTCCTGTAGAACAGTAGTAAATATGGTGTGGAGTTTAGATGTCTTGATTAATTGGCCAGAATCCAGTTTTGACAGTTCAATCCCGTTCTTTAGAACTATGAGCCGATATTAAACGATTTCCTTCTACCGTTTCAATTCCTAAATAATTCACTTGACCAATGCATCTGCAAGAGCATATCACATAGAGAAGCCTGGCAATTTCATATAAGTATCGAATCACTTTCGCCAACGCTTGTATAGTCAATAGATTGGAATAATCGAACAAGTGGTTGGAATTATCTTTCTATAGTGCCTAACACTTCTTATTGGGGACCCTAAACTAGATTTTTTGTTATTTTTATCTTTCAGTTAATACAATTTTGTCCTTGTTGCCGTCATGTAATCATTTTCTATGCAGCACTTGCTCGCTTTGCTTTTTTTTGATTATGTATCTTAAAACATTAAAACAGGACATGCAATTATTGTTCTTTTCTCCGTTCCATTATTAAAAAGTGTGCAATAACTGTTTGTCCATGTTTATTTAAGATAACACAATTATTATCAAGAAAGTAGATATTATGGAATAAATACTCTTTTTTTCCACCTCATCATATTTATCTTAAGAGATAAGATATAAAAGAACAAAAATGATAATAATCCGTATTAAAAGAAAATATAATAATTTGGGTTTTATACATATATATGTAATATTTAAAAAATATAAGCAACGTTTGCACAATGGGTCGAGTCGTTCTTATTTTACTTTAATTTAACTTTGCATTTTATTTTTAATTTATGAATTCTTGGTGATAAAACTTTGTATTTTAAAGTCGAAACCCTACAAAATGTTTCTTAACACTAAATTAAGAAAAGAATTTCAATTTTCACACGGGGGTATTCTTCTATTCAATTACCCAATTTTTACAATTGTGTAAATATTTGATATAGTCTGTATGTATCACTTTTTTGGGTGAATCTAATAGCGACTAAATGGTGGTTTTTGACTTCGTGTTTAAAAATAGATGCAGAAATGAAAGATGTTTAGTTGTTTACTTAAACATTTGTTCCATTTTCGCCGGTGGATGAGAATTTTTAATATGTAATGCTGTTGGGATATAGGGCTCAGACTTTTCTAATGTTTTTTGGTCGGTCATTTCATTGATTTTAGATGTTAAATATTTCATTTTTTGCGTCACAATATTATTTTGTAACTTAACATATAAAAAACAATTTATTATCATGAATTATTGTTTTTATTACTATTAATGCCCCAGAAACCTTGACAGTCAAATTCTCATAATATTTCGTAAATGGGAATGCTATTGGATCAAACGACCGCAAATAATTATCCTTTCTGCTAGCCAAAGTCAAGTGACAATTAAAACGAAAAAGTCTCGTAGGACCAAATAGAAATTAGTATGATATTGTTAATGTGCCGTTGAAGAGCTCGTTATTTCTTCGGCTCCGAGTCATCAGGGTATCGAAAGCAATGATAAGTTGGGCATCGTTCCCAGACATACCATTATACTGGGTTCATCAGTTCGAGAACCAGTATTGAGGCACTAACCAATTTGGTAAAGACCTTCCTAGACTGTTTTGAAATATGCCGAATGCGAAGGCTGGTCCACAACTCGCCATGAGATCTGTGTTGGAATAGACGCATATTTCAAATCGCTAAACAAGCATCACAATGCTTGGTATTTTTTAAAAGAAGTAATTTCCTCCTTCATACGTCGGTCAGGTGTTATAATCTACATATCATACATTCGTCCCCGCCTTGAATTGAACTCGTATATCTGGGCCGGGGCCCCTAGAACTACCTTAGCGTTGCTAGCCAAGGTGCAAAATTGCGCTTTCCAACTTATTGGCTCTGACGAAATTCTATGCATTTACCATAATGACTGTTCCACTGAAAGATATAATCTTCTGCCTCCACGGTAATGTTTTTCCCGCAACACAATTATTTTCGGGCATACAACAGTTGAAAAATTCGTTCATTACTAGAACAACTCGACTGTGGAACAACCTCCCACAGTCAGTATTCCCAAACTCATGCATCATCCAGAAGTTCAAACAGAAGGTTCATCACCTCATGCACCCGCCAGACTCCCCTTAATCGATCTTATCCTTTCTCTATCCTTCGAGCTAAGCTTACTAGATATTGGACAACTGAGCTTAGAAGCGGCCAGAGAACTAGGAAGGAATACTGGCTGGCTTGATTAGGGGCACTCTATAGAGAATCTCATAGAGGAATTGGAACATAGGAGGATCCAAGTTGTAGGATTTGCTACGAGTAAGATACGTCTTCTCTTGATATTCTCTTGCACCGTAACCCGCAAAAGGCAAAGCTCGAACAGACAAATCGAAGCGACCTGAATTAGAGTTTGTGCAATGAAACTAGAGAATGTATGATCGTATTTAAATAAATTGTCATCTTTTTTTGGTAGATTTTAAATTTACTTAAAATTTAGCTTAACTAGTTGGGGACAAATATAGCGAAATTTTTTGATGGATGTGGCATTTCTTGTCGATCTGCTCTCATAGTTTTATTATTGGGCTTTGGATCTGAATGAAGCTTGCTGAACGTAAAGTCTCCACTAAGCGCAAGCTGATCACAAGCTCTGTTATTGCCGAAAGAATGAATCTCTGAAAGGTTTTAATTAGTATTAGTATGTCACATGTCATACTCCATCAAAAATGAAATATACTACAGTGTGGATTTGAACTTTGTGTTTGAAAACAAATTCTTTTTCGCGATCTCCCCTTTTAGCTAATACTACTATCGACGATGTGAAAAGTACACTGTTTAATTAACTGATTTTTTATTTACATAATTGGATACTATCAACTGACATGAGTAACATAAACAACGGATTTTTCTTCTGCTCATTCAGCTTTAGAAAAGAGTCATCGGTTATAAAAAAATCTGTGAAAAAGTTTGTTTTTATTTATCTTGATCAGATTTAGGCTCCATTTTACACAAAAGAAGGATAAACAAAATTCCCAAATGTTTGAATGCTAAGAAGAATGTCGCGTAGTTTTTATGTTTCCTATGTCCTTTCCTATTCGTTCGAAATTATTCATTGGTTTTATTATAATTATGTCAATGGCCATTTATTGTTTATTTAAGAAATTTGATTCGTGCTATGCGTCATCTCTCTTCCTTGGTTCTGTTAAATTCAAAAAAATTTCCAGAAACTTTCTGCTTGCTTGTTGAAATCAAGAAAATGCAAAGTATGTTAACCTGCATACGGATATAAACTAGTTTACCAATAATTTATTAGAATTCCCCTTTTTCGGTTTATATTTTTTTTAAAGAAAGATGAATCGAAATTTATTTTTTTCGGGTTATTGTTATTACTTTGCTCTAATGAAATCAGAAAGTTTTTATTTAGTTGCGTTAATAAGTGTTCATTAATGGACACCAGAAAGAGTAAAGGTGGCTGTTTATAGCCCACCAAAAATAGCGTGCCAAAATCAATGGAAACAATGGGGGTGATGATATAATTCGCACGAATATGGTTATGGAATATACATTTTTTTTAAAATTGCTAAGTAGTTTCAGATATTAGATTAACAAAAATTGATAAATCTAAAAGAAGTTGTTATCCTCCAGCATATAAAATGTACTTACTACTTGTTAGTCTAATTTTTAATAAGTCTGTTCGGCGACACGCTCCGGCTCAACCTGAAGCACACGGCTTATTGCACTAAATCCCCGCAAATTTCACTCTGATTCGGCATATCAATGACGTTGGAATTGAGTCAATGCATTGAGTCGTGTATCATGTGTACCCTTGGACTTCAGGTTGAGCAGACCTAATATTATATTCATGCCAGAGTCCTTCATTCAATATTATTTTCTAAGCAGATTAAAATACATTTTTAAATTCATTCTGAAAACTTTGTTAATTAAAATTATTGATCATCCTGTTTTTTTATAAACACAAAATTTTGTTCTTGTCATACATTTTCTATTGAATCACGAAACTCGTTTCGGTCGCGCTGATTTTAAGAATTATTAACTGACAGTTTTTTTTGCACGTATTTTATGTAAATTTTTGGGAAACACCAGTTTTTTTTATACAAGTAAATACTATATGTAAAACAAGAACAGAAAACGCTGAAAGTGAACGTTTTAAAAAAAAAGAAAAATATAAATTGTAGATTGAAAGAGACACGCGTTTGTTGTGAAAAATATAATTTCATGTATTTTAATTTTATTTCTTTGGATAATTGCATTTTCGTCTCTTGAATATAAATTTGAATTTGCTTTTAATGAAGGTGATTGATAAGACAAGGTCGTAAATTTTGATTACTGCCCTTCAACTCAAAACTTGATTAGTAAATTTCATTTTTAGTAATGGCCCTGGAGTACGAAATACTCTGACATACAAAACGAATTTGTTTAATAGCTATTAAAGTATAGCAAAGAAGCTGCAGTTATGATTTTGAGATTTTTTTGTAATCTGTTCTGCGCTTTGAGAGGACGCTAAATGTCATTACGTGAAATACCGATTTTCCTGCAAAGCATCATGAGAGAAATACGCACCGAGCAACCAAGCAATGCCAGCCAAGGTTGTACAAGCTATTTCGTCTCAGTAATGATTATTTTTTTGTATAATAACACCCCAGGGGACTGCTTAGTGGCAGATACTAAAGCCTCGGCCACGATGCGAGCGGCTAGCGGTGAGCGGCAGAGCGGCGATTCTGAGTTTTATTTTGTATTGTTTTATATGGAAAACGCTCGAATCCGGCCGCGATACGAGCGGGGAGCGTTGAGCGGTAGATCGGCAATACTAAAGTGCCGCTCGCCGCTAATCCGAGACATTAAATTTGTCTGGTGCCGCTCGCCTCTCGTATCGTGGCCGAGGCTTTATAGTACAGCGGCTCTTTAGGGAAGTACAGATCTTGGAAGCCACTCTGAAAGAAGCTACCCAAGGAAAGAGCACGGCGTTTCAACAAGCATCTTAGAAGAATATAACAATCTGGCTTTTGTGTAAATCGACCATACTTGCTTTGGGCGGCGTCAATAGTCTACATAGGCTTAGCGTTTCCAGTTTTTCAATCTAAATAACATTCCTTCTTTCTTGACTTCCCTCTTTACTACAGCAATTCTCTGCATTCTCCTACCACACTATAAGCCAGAATACGACCTCTTATTCGATCGCCGAAGTCAACGCTCTGTCGTGACAGTATTGAATGTATGTGGAGCCGGTGGAACAGAACCGCATGTCCACGTTGGCAGTTTTTCATACTTCTCTCTACCTCTACTATCTTACCTACTAGGACTTTCTCTTTGAAATTGCACTTTAGATAGAACACTATCTACAACATACAACATGCACAAACCGGTTTGAGGTGAGTACAGAGTTGTGGATAATGTAACTTGCCCTATTACCATCCTTATCATATAATATCACTGAACTATTTTGTATAGCTACATATTTCAATTTTACATAATTTTGTGGATCATACTAACACAATTAACTGGAAATGATATTATTAATCACATTTAATTTTTATTTTAGCTCTCGGTGCTGCCTATGGAACAGCCAAATCAGGTACAGGTATTGCCGCTATGTCGGTGATGAGGCCTGAACTGATCATGAAATCCATCATTCCCGTTGTCATGGCTGGTATCATTGCCATTTACGGTCTAGTCGTGGCTGTACTTATCGCTGGTTCATTAGAGGATTCTTCGAAATATTCACTTTACAAGTAAGAAATTATTATTTAGAAATTTTTGATACCAACAGTATCTTACTAACAATGTTTACCATAATTTCATTTTTACAGAGGTTTTATTCATCTGGGTGCTGGTTTAGCAGTAGGATTTTCAGGCTTAGCAGCTGGTTTTGCAATTGGCATTGTTGGTGATGCTGGTGTACGAGGTACAGCACAACAGCCACGTCTCTTTGTCGGTATGATTTTGATCCTTATTTTCGCTGAAGTATTGGGTCTGTACGGTCTTATTGTTGCTATTTACCTTTACACAAAGTAAATAAATTTAAGACAGAAAAAATATATATCATATAAAAAAATCATTGGATCATAGTTCATATAAACAAAATAAAATAAAAAAAAGAAAGAAAGAAAGAAAGTAAAGAGACAAGAAGAAGAAATAAAGAATAGACAAAACAAACAAAAAACGCTCATAATATTGCATTACAAACAAACACACAAACACAAAAATTCATTGTTATCATCTTTAATAAAAAACAACAAAAAAAAGTTAAAGAAAAAACGAGAAAGAGAAAAGATATGTATGAGAAGATGAAAAAAAATCCATTATTATTATTATTATTAATTATTGAAGATGAATAGGAAGAAAAAAATGTGAAAATCCACCACTCTTTTTACCACCAATCCCATTTATAATTAGGCCGACATAAAACTTTTCCACATTATTGATATAAAAAAATGTATTAATTATTTTTTTCTTTTTTTTTTTTGGGAAATATTTGTTTACAAATGTTTTTTCTTTTTATGAAATTTTGTTTTTAACTGTGACCGTGCTTGATGATAACTACTATATATATAAACGCTATTTAACATAATATATGTAATAATAATAAAATGTAAGAACCAAGGCTTATTTGCTGTTTTTTTTACAGACTTTAAAAAAAAAATTTAGACTGTGTTATTTAAATATAAAACAAAAAATAAAAATATAGTGACCAGTTTGTATATTCATATTATTCTCGGTCACTTATTATTTGTGTCTGTAAAAAAATGGTCAAGCACTTGAGGTTTTATTTATATTTATATATATATACATATATACTTAAAAACTAAAAAGAAAAGTTAAAAGATTGTTCCACCTATAAAAGTATAAAATGTCATTTAAGCGTTTATAGTGGTTCGGATATATTATTATTATATAAAAAAAAAAGTTGCGCTTTAATTGTTTTTAATCAAGTTTTTTTTAATTCCAAATCAAATATAATTTTCTTTCACCACCCCCAATCCGGCTCCTCTATTTAAGTAAGTTAATTTAATAAAAAAAATTGTGTTTAAAAAATGCCCTTTAGTGTATAATGCCGGTTATTATCCTTGTTTTTTTTATGTAGAAACACACACTTTTTTTGTAGAACACTTAATAAATAAATAAAAACACCCCTTCTTTTTTTATAATATCGGTAATTTTAGTGACTTGAGGATGGCTTAACGATAATAAACAATAACAACAACAAAAAAACTAATAAATTTAAGACAAAATATTACCAAAACATTTTTTTGATGCTGTAAAATGCGGAGGTGATATTTTCTTCTTTGAGATTATATATGTAATAGAAATCCTTGGTCCTAAAATCGATTTAAAGTGTGCTTTTTTTCATTTTGTATCCCAAAAACGTATGGAAATAAGCAGATTATATTAAATTTATAAAAAAAAATAATTTGATTTTTGTTTCCCCGGTCCTAAAAAAAAATTTTTTTTTGTATGTAGAGAAATAATAAATTCATATTTTTTTTGTTTCTCTCCATCACCATCTCGTGTCATTATTAAAAATAAACTTAAAAATAAAATTTAAAAACAAAAAATATAACCCCTCGTCATTAAATAAATATATATAAATATTATAAAAGAAAAATGAAACAAAAAAACAAAACACAACAGCAAAAAGGAAAAGGGATCTTATACAAATTTATGTGTTTTTTTGAATAAAATAAATAATATTGTATTTGAATAAATTAAAATTGTTTAAAAAAAATAGCACAATTCAAATTTCTTTTTTCATTTTTTTTGTTAATTATTATATTATTTTTCTCTGTGGTGTTATTTAGTTAAATATATATAAAGAAAATCGACTGGATTTATTATATATTATGTATTTTTGTTTGATTTTGATGAAGATGAACCCTTTTTTTTCAATTAGACAAAAAAAAATATATAACCAAAGTCGTCGTTTTTTTACGTTCGTATTAAGTTTTACTTGTGGTTATCTCATATGATTTGTTTAATATTTTTATTAAAATGTTTTTTTTTCTGTTTGTTAAATTAAAAAATTCCCTTCTACCTCCTCCCGCATATACATTTATGAATTTTTTTTATAAATATAATAAAAAAAAAGGAAAATATATTAATCTACACTTTTGTCGTTGCCCCCCACTTTTTTCTCTTATTCTCTTGTTTGTAAAGGTCAATAAAAGATGTGACGAGATATAATGGTTATTAAATTTGCTTGCAAATTGCATTGCAAAGAAAAAAGTGAACATTAATAAGAGAAAACTCTCGAAAAAACAAATTTCTTTTTTTTTATTTGTTTCAAAATTTTGTTTTTACACAAAATACAAAAAAAAACAAAAAAAGCTTTCTTTGTTAATTATTATTTTTTTTGTCATATTATATATGTAATTATTAAATTTAAAATAAAGTAAAGAAAAACAATAGATTATTTCTAGGTAATAAGGTAAAACAAAAAAAAACAGAACTATATATATAAATAAATAATAATTATAAATTAATTCAATAAATATATATGTACAGAATTTTTAGGAATTAGTGAATGATTATTAAAAAATGAAAACTTAAAAAAAAATGAAATTAAATAAACCAGAAATTTATTTAAATTTAAAAAAAATAAAGTGAGAAAACGTTTAATTTAATAAATGCAAACAAAAAATGATTGTGAGCCAAGATATTTGTTAATTATAAAAAAACTTTAAAAAACAAAACAATAATATTGGTATTATACAAAATAAAATAAAAAAAATAATAATTCCCCCCTCTTTTTACACACTCGATACACACAAAACAACCAAACACAACAGAAATATAAATATTTCCATTGTTTAATCTTGATTTTTTTTACATTTGGGAAGTATTAATTTGATTTTATATATGTAACTTAAGAACTTGCCTTTTAGTTTATTGTTTGAATAGTAACCATCTTTGTATTGCTTTAATTTTTCATAATAAAGAAAAAAACAAACATAAAAAAACACGCGTGGGTCTCGGGACCCTCGATAGAAGTGAAACTTCATAGAATTATCCACCGTTTTTTTCAATCTTTCGAAATAATTAGTTTGGAAAAATAAATAATAATAATAAATGTTTGTTTTTGTATAAGTATTTATTTCAAAGAATTGTATTTATACAAAGTTCATACAATCACGTTTACAACAGATAGTAGCAAAAAGTCTCGTGACACGGCCTTGTAATTTTACTCCTAGCGCAGCTAAAGAAGTATTACTTCAATCATTACGATTTCATTGAAATTGTTACGTTTCTGACGTTTTCGTTACATCGGTCTTGAGGCCCATTTACATCGCAAACGCAAAGTGGGCACTTTCGTGCAGCAGAGAGAGAAGCATACAAATTTCTGTGCAATAAAAGAGCTCCAGAGCTGCGTTTCCGCTTTGCGTTGGGTTGTAAAATGGTCTTTACTCTCTATTCTTACGTGATGTATACCCAGCTATAGAAGTTTCGCTTCAACCACGATTTACATCGGTTTTAGTGCCCATTCTAAAGTGTTATAGAAGTTTCACTTAAAAAAACGAAAATGTTATACGAATAAAAACAAAAAATTGAATAAATTAAAAAAAATTACCTCCAACTTTCTTCACCACTATTACTCTAATTATATTTTGTTTACTTTTTTTTTGTAAACAAAAAAGTTTAGTAAGAATTGTGAAATAAAAAATATCAAAACTTCCTTTATTATTATTAAATGTATTAATAGAAAAATATGTATTGTTGTTTATATACAAATCAAAAACACCCAAAAATCAAATGAAAAAAAGTAATCGCTACTGCAGTGTTATACATTTTATTATTTCTATATTATTTTTTCTTTCTTTATTTTATTATATCCATCTTTCTTTTAAAAAAAACTTCAATTTATAAATATATATATACATAAAAAACTGACTACCGTGCATGTGTAATAAATAACTTGTTCACTACATATAAATATATATAAATAATAAATAAATTTGTAATTAAGAAAAGGGAAAGTAAAGTAATATATTATCATATTATTAAAAAAATTATATATATATAAAAAAAGAAGCAGAAAAAAATAATATTAAAGAAAAAAATCAAATTATCAGATGAATTTTAATTGTTGGTGTAAATAAAAGAATAAAAATTAATAAACATTATTTAAAAAATAAATTTAAAAAAAAACAAGAACGAAACAAGTAATAAAAGTGCATAGAATGCCAAAAAATATATATATAAATAAATAAAAGAACCCGTTTCATATACATATATTATTTTTGATTACTTTTTACATTTTTTTATATACAAAAAAAACACTTAAGTATATAGTTTCAATAACAACAAGAAATTTGTGCTTTTATAATTTTTCTTTCTCTTGAAATTCTTTATATAAATTTTATTTTATTAAAAAATATGTATATTTTCCTCCTCCCTTTATATAAACACAAAAATATATTAAAATTTATTAATTTTGTTTCCCCCCTTAATTAATTTTTAATATTATTTATTGTCATTTGCACGGTTTTGATGATGAAAAAAAAAATATTTATTAATATATAGAAAAAAGCAAATAAAAAGATGGTGTGAAAAAACAAAAAGAAAAACATTTAATAAAACTAGGGAAGAAAAAAAACCATTCACACAAACACCCCCCCCCCCTACACACAAAATATAAATACCATTCAAAAGAAGAAAAAAAAATGTATGAAGATTATATAAAAAAAGTATGTACTGTAGTTCATTCGACAATTTTAAAATTAAAAATTTAAATAAAATATTATATATAAAACAACAACAACAAAAAACAAACAAAATTGTGTAACATCAAGAACAAGTATATATTTAATTGAGAGTAAACAAAAAAAAATAAAGAAAAGAAACAAAAAAACATTATACAAAAAAAACAAATCGTGTAAAAGATTGTCAGGGGTTTGATTATCTTGAAATAAAAACAATTTGTACATTCCAAATGTAAAATTTATTTATGTTTTCCTTCTTATCCCTGTGTGTGTGTGTTGAACATAATGTTTTTGTTATAAATATTGTTTGGTTGTGTTTTTTTTTATATAGAGTGTTTGTGTAAGAATGTGTTCTACGATAATTTTTGGTCTGTAATAATCTTAAACTACAGACAAAGTTCTGTAACATATTTTATTAAATAGACTGAAACCAGTAGTAACGAAGAAAACCTCCTGGGATGCTTTAAAAGAAAGATCCTGCGCACAATATATGGAGGAATCAACGAAAACGGTGTTTGGAGGAGAAGATAGTAATCACGAACTGGATCAGTTGTATAAAGATCCAAACATCATAAAAGCTATAAAAATTAACAGAATTCGATGGGCAGAACATGTTGAACGTAGCAGTGATGACAGCATAACAAACATTATTATGAACAAGAGGCCAGACGGACACAGGCACGGGACGTCTAAAAAAGAATGTACAGATAGCGTAGAAGAAGATTTACGAACACTAGGTATAAAAAGTTGGAGACCAAGCCAGGGACCGACAGTTCTAGTTAAGGATGTTGCAAGAAGCCAAGGCCAATAACAGTTGGCTGTGGAGCTATTTATGATGATGAGACCATACATGGAGGATAAAGTAGGAGATTTCACCAACCAGGATTTAGAACTAACAGATTTTCATAATGAGTCAAACACTTGAAAAATGCTGGATAGGAAGGATTGATACTACATCTGGTTTTTGTAGACTGCAGAAATGCTTATGATCTGCTTTATGAAAGAGCTGTGGAACAACATGAGTGACATGGTTTTCCCGAAAAAATTAGTAGAACTGCAAAAAGACTACCAAAGACTGTAGAACACAAGTGGGAATACAAGGTTGTAGCTCGAGAATCCAGGTCTGCGACAAGAAGATGCATCTCACCAATACTTTTAAACAAAGCTCTGGAAGCAATAATGAGAGAAGCAGAACTTAATAAAGCAAATAGCATCTTCACAAGAAACATTCCAATACTAGCTTTCGCAGATGACAGAGCCATAATTGGACAGCAGTTACATTCATAAAATTGAACAGACACGTTGTACGAGCTTAAAGAAAGAATGCTAGCCAAGATTTTCAATGGTAGATCATAAGGAAAAAGAAGCGTAGGACGCCCTAGAAATAGGTAGATGTATGAGGTGCTAGAAGATGTAGGAAAATTTCGTATAACAAACTGGGGAGAGCTAGGAAGACGTATAAGACTGAATAAGAGACCGCGAGGGGCGAGTGCATTGAAAACACAACGAGTCGGAATTTCAGTTGCCTGTACTACAGACAACAATAGTGAAGGCATTTGGAGGAATACAAGGCAAGATCCTATAACCTGTTCACGTTTAGGGAACAAAAGAAATTCAACCAGGCAATGAGGTCACAATTAATTTGCGCGGAAGGATTACAAGGCCAAGTAAAGGGAAATGAAGGAAACTACGAAAGACGGCCGTGTGAGAGCATATCGGAAGAGCAAATGCGTTCCCTCTACCCCCTTTTTGTACAATTAGTTTTTAACGGCCTATCGGTTGGCAGCCGATTGCCAGGACTCATATCGTCTCAGGAGGAAGTGCTTTCCTTTACCCGCAACTAAAGTTACAACATTACGCATGCGAAGCCATGATACATATGATTTTTGTAATATTCGTATGTTTCATGCGAATTTTTAATCTCACAATAAATAAAGTCCAAATTTTAACCGATACTGATTCCGAGTTCCTAACGTTGCAATATCGTGTTGCCAAATGCCATTTTTTGTTTATCGGCAGAAGTCGATATAGACTCGAGAAACCAAATACTTCCCCAGGCTGGCAAGTCTGCAGGAACGTCGCTGTTGGAGGTTAAGCGGGCACGATTGTAGATGTTAAAAGTGCTTCGATAAGATACAACAGTTTCAGTAAACTGAAAACGCTAGTGAAGCGTGAAATAAAACCCTTGGGAATGAGGCAATTAGTATTCCGCCGGGGAACTCGCTGTTTCGATGAAAGGGTAACAAATGATGCCCAAAAAGCGGGTTCTGTAACTTTCTCTGTAGAAAACATTGTGTTTTGTTGGGCTGCAATGGGAAGGATAGCAAGGCACTAGTCGGCTTGGATCTTGAACACAGTTTTTAGTTACTGTCCCGCGATAGTAAGGAATAGGGTGACGTTGTTTGGTGCCACCTTGCTCAAACAGACATGTCCAAACTATAATTCTCTAATATAATTGACCTACTACTGATGCGCTTGTTTAAGCGATCTGCTCTTGAAATCTGAGGTTAGGGGCTACTAAGAGTAAAATAGGTTCACGTGTCCGCCGCGGTTCTCGTAAACCCTCTGCCTGACTAAAAGAAAGTAGGATCGAAAGAAGAGTTCTATAAAATCCTGAGTGAGTTCGCCATTTTCCGGATAACCTCGCACGAAGATATCCGAAGAATTTTCCGTTGAGGGTTTGGTCTACCTTTTCTTCAATCTGGTGCAAGAGAAAGTGATTCGAGATTCGGGTGTGCTGGCAACAGCCATAATAGACTAAAATACTGGACAGTATTGGAAAAAATCAGCGGTAAGCAGGACGTTTTCACCCATATTCCTTGGGAGAGGTTTCGAAGCTTAAAATGAGAGATATGATCAGAATAGGACAGGTAGCACTCCTAGTCTATGGGTGCTTAAAGGTTTTTCACGAACGTGGTTACAAAACGATGGTCCTTGAGCGCCAATGGTGTACCCTGTACCAACCTACAACGAATAGCATGGTTTTGAAGTAGTACAATCCTTTTGTTACTTTGAGTCTTACTAATGCCCACACTTGAGTCCGAGATTTTAGTGCTTAGGCCGGTTTTACACGACCGGACACCGAACAGACAAAACGAACGAACAAACTGTGGTTTATAGGGAAGAGGGTGTGAGAGGGGCCGGTTTTCCATCGTCCTCTCTCACCCTCTTCCGCATAAACCCCAGTTTGTTCGTCAGTTTTGTCTGTTCGGTGTCCGGTCGTGTAAAACCGCCCAAGCAGCACAATTTGGTTAGAATCCGGTTAATTAACCAGAAACTAGCCAGAGTTATTTAACCATCATAACTTAGTAAAACGTTTGTAAAACGTTTCCTAGACATTTATTAAACCGTAAATGGTCAGTTATTTTATAACTCTAGTTATTAGATTACCTATGTCTAAGGTTTATAGAACTTCTAAAATATACCTCTACACAACTTAGCAGTTACAAAATAACCTGAAGCAAACGTTTCTAAAACTTCTATCATTAGCCTGATGTAAACGTTGTTTAGTAAATAACCTGAAGCAAACGTTAGTAAAACCTCCATTATCAACCTTTTATAAACATTGGTTAGAAAATAACCTGAGGAAAACGTTTTTCAGATATTGCATACTTACCGTTAATTAACCTAAAAGTGATTTTGTAACAGAAATCTAACTACAAATTTGATATTTTATAACTGTTATATAAGAATGCAATGAGTGAAAAAAATGCAACGAATTTACGTAAAGAAAGTATGTTTTATTAAATAATAATAATAAAAATACAAGTATTGTTATTACTAAATTAAACATTTTAAAAAGATATTTGTAGATGGTTCTTCCTGTCCTATTCCCCCAAACCTGTAGAGCATTTTTACCTAAAAATGTAAGAAAATTAAAAAAATATGAGTTTTAATAAAGACTTTAAATATGTACATAGAATTAATAGTAATTAAAAACTTACCCACGTTTACTTTCTCCAAAA
Source organism: Thereva nobilitata (assembly GCA_963855945.1). NCBI lineage: Eukaryota > Metazoa > Arthropoda > Insecta > Diptera > Therevidae > Thereva > Thereva nobilitata. The sequence goes on from OY979694.1 coordinate 231,272,755, forward strand.
AAATATTAATTGTAGATACTTTTTACGCCCATGAACTTCTTCACTTCACTGATGCTTGGTTGTAAATGAACACGTTTCGGCAAGCTTGTTCTTACATATATTTTACTTTTTCGTACAATTCTAACTTATAATAAACCTAAGCATTAATAGCGAGTATGTTTCTAGCTCGCAATAAACTCGTATGTTACGCTTAGGTATATTTCCAACTCGGCCTAACCCATGCATTAATAACGAGTTATATTTCGAACTAGATATAAACCCTTATATTAATTTCTTTACATCGCGAAATACTGCTTCTCTTTTCCTTACTTTCAGCGACGTCTGTCTGTAGGCTTTTTCACATATTCAAAAATTTTGTTTCATTTCAATCATCGGGTTATTTTCGAGTTTATTCCCTAACTGTTATAGGAGAGTACATTTTTAACTCATAATATGATCATACGTTGTTTTGAAGAATATTTCTAACCTGCAAAATTACTTGTTAAATCAGAATATATTTCTAACTTATAATAAACTTATACATTATTTTTGAGTTTTTTTCTATCCTCTGAAAAACGAAAACACGTTTGCATGGTTAAGTTTGTGTATATATGTAACCAAAAGTATTAAAAATTAAAAATAAGTGCTGAAGTAACTCAGTAGCAACGGAATTTTGAAGTTATATTCTAACTTAAAAATTAAGTAATATTCTAACTTAAAAACTAAGTTAGAGTTTAGTTAGAAGGTAATCCGGTTAGATTATAACGCTTAAGTAACCTGTTTTTAACAAAAGCGAAAGTTATAAAATAACCTAGGTTAGATTTTGCTACTTGGGCGGCCTTACCAAAAAACACTATGACCTTTTACCTGTGTTTGAGAAGAAGGTCTTTCGAATAATTGTTTGCCCCTCTTGTAAGGTAGGATGATTCCGGATACCCTATAATGATCGGTTGCTAGTTTGTATGAGGAATCTGTTTGGAAAATTCTTATAATAGAGGCTACTGTCTCAGAATCGTGACTGATGGAGGAGGGGCCGTATTTGGTTTCTCGAGTCGATATCGACTTCTGTCGATAATTAAAAATTGGCATTTGGCGACACGATATCGACAATCTTCTCGTCTCGATCAAGACGTTTGACGTTTATTAAAAGGCTCAATTTATGCATACAATAAACTTTTAACAGTTTCTTTTTTAATTAAATATACGTGGTTTGGTGCACTTGGAGTAATATGACACAATTTGATGGTTTTCTATGGCAGCGCTTATCTGTCGATTTGGTCGTGATGTCAAATATGAAACTTGGAGAAAATCGAGAAGCTTTTTTTGTCGAGTCGATCCATCGACTCGAGAAACCAAATACGGCCCCAGGGCAAGGGACCAAGATTAGATGCCGGAAATATTAAGTTTTCCATAAAAATTACTTAGCCTCGTTTGATATCTTGAAACCAGTTTATCTTGCCCGATTACGATTAGCATCACAATACCTAAAAAAAACGTTAACGGTCAATTAAAAATGGACATAAATGAGTCAACAACAAATATATTTGCGCCAGAAAGTAGCTTTAAAAATTAAACCGTGCCATTACCCCTCGGAAAATGCATACTTTAAAGCTCACTTTTAAATACGATGATTCTGAACACTTGCATCACTGCCGGAATCGATTCTATTGTGAATTCGAGTTTGACAATTCTCATCCAAACACGTGCTGCTGTTTGTTTACAAGTGGACGAGATTGCTTGCACACGCATTTTATAAATAATTTTTGAAATAATAAATAACATGAAGTTTTCTTATAAGGTAATAAATATATTTATTGTAAATATGTATTCCTAAATTATAAAAATAAACAAATTTCAGTTCTCAAATCTCCTCGGAACAGTTTACCGCAAAGGGAATCTTTGCTTTACTCCAGATGGAAACTCTATTATTAGCCCAGTCGGGAACAGATTGACGATTTATGATTTAAAAAAGTAAAAAGATTTTTAGTAAATTAACGTACTTAAAATTCTCCTTGTTTTAGCAATAAATCAAAAACACTGTCACTAGAAAGTTTGTACAATTACACAGCAATTGCCTTAGCCCCGAACGGGAGCCTTTTGCTAGCTGCAAACGAAGTCGGTGAAGCCCAATTAATAAGCATGGTTTCTTGTACAGTTATCCACAGGCATAAGTTCTATACAGGTGTGAACTGTATAAGCTTCAGTCCAGATAGTAGACACTTTGCTGTTGCTAGAGAAAATTCAGGTAAAACCTGAACAGGTGTTCTAGAAAAGTCATAGATTTAAAGGGTTTCTTTCTTCTAGTCTTCATATTCAAAACTCCGGGAGCTATAACTGGAGAATACAATCCTTTCGATCTTGAACGGCACTTCTATGCCTCACATGACGATATCTTGTGGATAGATTGGTCTTCGGACTCGAGGTTCCTAGCTGTTGGGTCCAGGGACAATTCCACAAAGATATTAGCTATTGAGGGTTTAAATAACTTTCGTACTTACATTCTTGGAGGCCATACAGATTCCATTGTTGGGTGCTTTTTTGAAGATAACAGTTTGCATTTAAATACTATCAGTAAAAACGGACAGGTATGGGCTGCTTTATTTATATTTACTAAAGAAAACATTGTATTAACGCACAAATTGTTTCAGCTCTGCATTTGGGAGTGCAGTTTAGAATTATCTGATATAACAAGCAAAAAAGAATTACCAGAGCAGTCATCCAGCAAAAAATCAAGAGAAAATCCACCATCAGATTCTGAAGATGATATTGATAACGAAAATGCATTGGAGAAGAAAGAATTAGAAACAACAGAGAATGCCTTAAATGAAGACGAAAACGCTGTAGAAGAGCCCAAGGGACATCCTTTCTTCTACAAGAAACTCGGACGTCACTACTTAGCAAATGAACCAAGAAAAGAACACAAAGATGCATACGTAACCGCCGCAACATATCAAAGAAAAACAAAAATCTTTGTAGTTGCCTTTTCTACCGGAGCATTCTACTTATATGAATTACCGGATGTTAATATGATTCACTCGTTGAGTATTTCTGATTATGCCATAACTGTGGCCTGTTTCAATCCAACTGGGGATTGGATAGCTTTAGGGTCTTCATCGTTAGGTCAATTACTAGTTTGGGAATGGCAAAGTAAGTAAAACTGTTTTAAAAATTACTTCTGCTTCTTTACCGTGTTTTTATTTTAGGTGAGCAATATATAATGAAACAGCAAGGACATTCCAGCGAGATGAACTGCATTGCTTACTCTCCTGATGGTCAGTATATTGCCTCAGGAGGAGAAGATGCTAAAGTGAAATTATGGAATGTTAGCAATGGCTTTTGCTTTGTTACTTTTAGTGAGCATACGAGTGGTGTAACTGGGATTGAATTTAGTAGTAATAAGAAGTTTTTGGTGAGCAGTTCACTGGATGGTACTGTGAGGGCATTTGATATTATTAGGTAAGTTATTGTATCTTTTTTTACAAGCGAGTTTGTTAAGGGCTGGTGGACCCATAGACTCATACCAAAAGTGGGGATGTGCGTTATGAGGGAACATGGGGAAGTGAGCTACTATCTTACGCAGTTCCTGAGGGAGCATCGGGGTTATAGGGCATACCTTCATGGCTTGAAGTTACACGATGTGCGGAGAAAAGCTGAAGACCATCTGTCAGAACGTGCTAAGCAGTGCTAGGCTTAGAGAGGCAGGGAAATGCCAGGAGATGGCAGCTAGATAGCTGATCCAGCTCCGACACAAAATGGTGTAAGCCAGTCACGTGGGAAGAGTGGAAGATAAGAAGGAGGTGGTTAGAGATCCACAGAACCCATAGGCAGGAGTTTCTCAGTCTTCGGGCACTCTTGTAGCTAATGAATTTGATAGCAAGCCAACCTTCTTGACAAAGAAAGCAGAGACGATAGGTCGCTGATCCGTATGCCACGGCTCTGGTCAGCACTTCTCTTTGAGGGACCCAAAGATCACGTTGATGATGCCAGGTCGAAGTAATGCCTTTATGGCTTGTGTCGGTCTGGACTAAAATGTCATGGAAAAGGGTTGGTGAGATTAGTCAGTTAGCATCGGTGTTTTTTTCGGAATAACGGATAGCTAACAACGCCTTGGCTACTGGGCTAACCTTCCAAAGAGCTACCTCCATTATATCGCTGATTGTGGAGAGAAACTTTCCAGATACTAGGGGGTCTGCCTTTGGAATGAAGATCACTATCTTATACATTAACAATAGCCATGGACCAATAATGCCCTGCGCCTTCTCGAGCGTTAATAGGCATTATGTTTTCCACGCCTGGTGATTTATACTTGTCTGACATGCCTGGGACCACTTCTATTCAGTTGAAGCTCCAGCGCTTCTTCAGAGGATTATTTCCATGTACCGTTCCCTCTCCGTCTGGCGAAAGATGGTTGGCAGAGTTGCTTAAAGAGAATTTTGGTATATCTAGCCGCTTTGACTTGATTCTCTTTATGTTGGCAATGTTACTTCAATGTTTGCTTCCTTGCGGTTTTAATGGACTTCTTGTACTGGTTTAAGCATTCCCTGTAGGGTTTCCAGTATTTGTGTTTATACCCGCTTTCTTTGCATATTTGGCTGGCCACGACTCTGTATTTCGAATCCAGGCAGACTCATTAACTTCCCTACTCGACCTAATTGTCCCTAGATGCGTGTGACAGTCTGGCCTCTGTAATTTCTTAAGCTTTCCCTTAAGTGAAATAACGCATCCGATGATTTTTCTTTAAAATTTAATTTTTCAGATATCGAAATTTCCGAACATTTACATCGCCAAGGCCCGTTCAATTTTCATGTGTTGCCATAGACAGTTCTGGTGAATTCGTAGTTGCAGGAGGACAAGACGTTTTTGAAATTTATCTATGGTCTATAAAACTGGGAAAACTGCTAGAAATTCTAAGTGGACATGAAGGTCCTGTCTCCTCATTAGCCTTCTCTCCTGTTGCTGCATCATCGACTTTAGTTTCTGGATCTTGGGACAAAACAATAAAAATATGGAATTGTATCGAAAGTTCTGGTGATCATGAAACCGTCGATGTACTTTCGGATGTTACTTGTGTTACCTTTAAACCGAATGGCGAAGAGGTAGGAGGATTTATAGTATACATTCAACAGTTATTTATTCACTAGTAATTTTATTTAGGTGGCCGTCGCTACGCTTAATGGAAATATTTCGACATTCACTATTAAAAATGCTCAACAAATTGGTAGCATAGAAGGGAAAAAAGATTTGGGAAGTGGAGTTTCGGACACTGATGTAATAACAGCAAAAAAGAATTTAGAGGGAAAGTAAGATGATTTTTCTTAAATTTTCATTCTTGGTTATTTTGAATTCATTTGCAACTTCTTTTAGATGCTTTACTTCAATCATCTACTCGGCGGATGGTGAATGTTTGTTAGCTGGAGGAAAATCGTACAATGTCTGTATATATCACGTTAAAGAAGGAATATTACTGAAAAAGTTCGAGATTACACAAAATCATAGTTTTGATGGTTTAGATGTATGCTGATTAATTTTTTTTAATAAAAATTAATAACATTTAAATAATTTTTAAGGATTATATAAACCGACGAAAAATAACTGAATTTGGTAACATAGCTTTAATCGAACAAAGAGAAAGTTTGGAAGGTGGAAATGTAGCTATACAGTTACCTGGAGTTCAAAAAGGAGACATGGCTTCAAGAAGTTTTAAGCCAGAAGTTAGGGTATTTAGCGTAAGATTTTCACCCACAGGACAAGCGTGGTCAGCAGCTACAACCGAGGGATTACTTGTATATTCTTTAGATAAAGGTTCGTAAGATTTTATTGTTAAAAAAGAAAGTAATATTAATAATACATATTTCTTTTCCTGCAGGGGTTGTATTTGATCCATTTAATTTAACAATGGAAATTACTCCGAAATCAACCAAAGAGTGTCTTAAAAAGGGAGAATATTCGAATGCTCTGTTGATGTCTCTTAGGTTAAATGAGCCACAATTTATTCAGGCAGTTTTAGAAGCTATACCTAGTCATGAAAGTATGTACAATATGATTTTTTTTTAATTGTATTGAGGGTGGTGTCTTCATTATGAAATCACACAATTTCTCTTTCGGAAATCCTTCGGGCCAAAGAAATCTCGTGTTGTGCTTTCACAGCTATTGAGGATGCATTTAACAACGTTATTTTGGATGCGATAAATGAAACCGCAGCAAAAGAGGGCATTGAACCCCCACTGACTGGAAGATGGATCACGTAATTTCTCAGGAGTAGATTGATAACTGCTGCGATGAATGGTGAATCGATTATAAAAGGCAGGGGTCCTATCGCCTCTCCTATGCTCAATCGTAATCGAACTTCTTGTTGAACTGAATAAAGCACAGGCCTATGATGATGATATCATCGTATGGATTAACGGCGGTGACGATGGTACCATTTCGGACTTCATACAAGCCTCTCTTGAGCAAGAATATGGGCATTAACCGACAAACAACTGTCATCTTACCATTTATTAATAGAAGAAAACTAAATTTAATGGCATGGAAATTCTCTTCTCAAAGAAGGCTAAATATCTAGGCATAATCCTGGGTTAGAAGCTCTCCTGGAAATCTTAGATTGCCAAGGCAATTACAGCAATTTGTGGTCAATTTATAGGCAAAACCTGCGTCTCAGATCGAGGTTAAAGTTTTGGTTATACCCGACGATCATAAAGCACATGATCATGGTGGGTCAAGAGGAAGCAAAAGGGTGCCGTGATTCAGCTGGCCAAGGTTCAAAGGTTGGCCTGTCTTGGTATCACCGGTGCTTAAAACACCTGTCCGATTGCGGCTAGGAAAAACCCACTGAACTTCCCTCCGCTCCACCTGAAAGTGAAGAAGGAGGCTCACGGGGCTATTCTCCTTCAAGCCAGGGAACTTTGTGGATCATCTGGAGCCATTGCTTTCATTGTCCGATACTACCGTATCGGATACTGCCATTCTGGAGTTCGAAAAACGGTTTTTGACGATTATCAGAGACCGGTCAGACTGGCAGGGTGTCATCAAAGACTGTCCTGGATCGTCTCCTATCTCTAAGATCCCTGAACAGGAGCAACAATGTTACGCTGATGTGGATCCCAGGTCACGAAGCCACATCGGTAATGAAATTGCTGCTGGTCTGGCAAGAGTAGGGCAAACTCATCGTTTGTTTGTCCGGAACCTTTCTGCAGCTTAGCCAGCCGCCATGCAAGATTGGCCATCAAGAATTGGGGTCGACCGATTATTTCTTCATAGCTGGACGAAGACCCAGGGTGTCCGTCAAGCCAAAATATTCGTTAAATCGACAAAGCTAAAGCGAGCGAGAAATTTCAATAGGTGGGAGCTAAAAAGAATAACATCTCCCGGCGGCCCACTGTTCGCTTAATTATTATTTAAATAGAAAAGGGCTGGCAGTTGATTGTAGCTGTCGGTTTTACGAAGCCGCTCCCGAAACAGCGAAGCACTTGCTGTGGCGATTGTGAGACTAAAGCGAGGAGGAGATTGAGTATCCTCCATTGCAGCTTCTCTACTTCCATGAAGATTTGGGATATGAATACTAAATTAATTTTAGGCTATATCAAAAGCCTTAACTTCGAGGGTTTTTATAATGACGAGATTGGCGCAATAGACCAAATACCTCGAAGTGCCTGCAAATACGTCCCCTCAAAGAATGTCATATATAAATGCAATAATCATATTCGGAAATTTGTAAATTATCACATAACCGCAACAACCACTAAATAAATAAAATTTACCCGCATTTTCACATGAAATTTATTGCTAAATTTCCAAGTTTTGGCTTAATTTTCCGGCAAAATGAAGGCTCATAAATTAAAGTGTACGATTCAAGACTAGTGGTAGAGGAAGAATCAGAATTTTCCTAGCATAAATGTTGCTTGCATGCAAGCATGCATATTACAGTAATTGCAAGGCTATCCTGTACAATAATTTCTTAGGGGCCTTGATTTTCACGCCATATTTGCCTTGAGTTAAGCTATCTTACATTCGATAAACTAACCTAAATTGAAGTTCAATTGTGTATCTTCCATAGGGAAATTAATCGATATATAAATAAAATGAGTTGCGGGTTATTTTTGGAATATTTTCTTTAAAAGGTAAATGGCACGAATAGAAAAGTTTTTAAGTATAGCAGAACACTATTATATTATATATCGAGCAAATTAGTAGTTTTGCATGTTAGTTTAGATGTGAATGTTGTTGAAGTCGCTTATCTAATCAATTGATGCTCTTTTATACAAGAGAAGCGGAATTAGTTTACCAAATAATATTTAATATTAGTTTATAAAATCGATTTGAGATTAATAATGGTGAGAAATATTTTTTTGGAAAATTGTAAATAAAAAGAAAAGAAATGTTTTCGCTAACAACAAATTATCACGATATCTAACAGAAGAGAAAAATACAACAGGAAACCGATATTGTTAATAAAAAACGGGAATTTTGCTTTAGCCAATAAAAGCTGAGACACAAATATTAAGGACGGCTTCAAGGAAACCTTAAAGAACTTTTCTTGCTCGTGAAATCTTTTTGCATTAATTCAAATACAAGTGCCCTTGGGTTGCTGCATATAAGTCCCACTTACTACGATAAAGAGAACTTAAAAAAATAACACAAATATGGTTGTGATGTAAAGGCAATCACAACCCGGGAAACATTCGACATGTATTCAGTTAAACTTGATGTAGTTACTGGTTTATAAAGATAAAATAAAACAATAAAACTTACAAACACTGTGAACTTTATGAAAAGAAAATGAATGGTTTCCGTTGTAAAAGGAAGGAAATGTTTAGGGAATGCAGTACAATGTACACTTAAGTGTTGCGACTAAAATGCCTTATTAAATCAACACTATAGTATTTAGAAGTTCGTGTGGAATTCTGAAAGTTACGTGGTAAGCATGGAAAGGTTAAGGGAATAAGAAAGTGGGTAATACTACATATTAGAAATGGAAAGGAATGTGTACCAAACGTCCACAGCAGGGGCATATATACCCATCCGTCTCAGTGGATGGTGCAGAACCTTAAATATCTTCGGTCATTATCTGCAAAATAGCTAAGCAGGCATCCCAGGGATTGGTATTACTTAAAAGATGCAAATGCCTCCTTAAATAATCGGCTAAGGCTAAGATAGGCTAATTCTAAGTTTTGCCTCTCCTCGAATTCAATTACTTTATTTGGTGTCGTGGCACAGAAAACCATCCTGGCGTGCTTAGATAAAGTGAGAAAAAGGCCCCTCAAAATAATAAGTGATGTCGAGGTTTTCTTCAGTCTTGAACCTTTGAACCAAAAATAGCAATATAGCGGCTCTGTCAAAACATCATCACTATTACCATACCGATTGGACACATAAGTGGAGAATCTACTTTCCCAGATCGAAGTTAGTGTTGAAGTATTTTTACCGGACTTGAAGCAAATTTCTACACAATTCTGTAGCACTTCTATGCCAAGGAATAAGAGAATAAACAGACCGAGTACTAGAAGTGCACTAGAAGTGAAATATTGGCCAAACCGCTGATTTGGCAGCTATGAAGAAATGAAGAAAAAGTGTATGCAACTTAAAATTAGGTGGGAAAGAACTTAAACTGAATTAAATAAGACGACACTGATCACGCTCCTTTGAGCTAATCTGAGGAAGGACACCAGTAAGATTGAGAACGAAATAGACGTTGACCATTCATGATTTGTAACACTTACTTCATCGCGCCTTCGTTCTGGCATAAACTCTACCTTTCAGTTAGTTGCTGAAGAGCGACAACAATGAAAAGAGTGAAGATTATTATGAATCTGCTGCTACATTTTGCGGACATGACGTCCCTGAAAAATCGCTTAGCTCCGAGTTGTGCCTTTTTCCTGTTTGTACTCTTATAACAATGCTGTTAAAGAAATCAGTTAGTTTTTTAGCAGGGCAATAGTTGACTTTTGCAGAGCACCAGCAATAGACTTTTGAAGAACACCGCTATTCTAACTTGTGAAACTGACTGAGAGTGGTATAGGACGCTGGGAGCTCGCGTGGCTCATAAAGGTATGTATCCACCAAGGCAAACGAACATTTGCTCGCGGGCAAAATGACGTCATAATGACGTATAAAGATGATATTTCAGATGTGCATAGCTGCGATGTGCCTTTCTGGGTGACGTCATTTTGCCCGCGAGCAAATGTTCGTTTGCCTTGGTGGATGCATTCCTTAAGAGCTACTTTTACCTAGTCCTGCTGTAAAGGTTGCTGTTTCTACTTTTATTTTTAGGGACGAATTTTCAAATATTTCGATTGTATACCAGTATGGAGGCACACACGATTACTCTTTCAACTTTGTCGAAACGGTTTTATAGGAGAGCGGAATAAAATGCAAAGGAGTAAAGTGAAATTCTCAACGATAAATTTTTTGATGTGTAGTCATACGAAATGTGCTTCATAACTCCTTGTATCTTCCCTATTAGCACACAAACAAATTGATATAATACTAGTAAAGTCAAGAATGTTATTCGTGTTGTAGGAATACCCGTGTATGCCAGGAGTATAAAACTAGTTCGACATCAGTTGAAGGAGTAATCGTGTGTTAATGTGCATTACGTCCAACTTAAATGCTTCTTCAAGGCTGAAATAAAGGATATGGCTAAATAATTTGAACTAAAACTCTTAAAATAGGAACATAAAAACTAACATAAAACCCAAAACTACTCATTACCGAACGTTTGTTCTTTTAAAATACAACATTAAAGATTCTTTCAAAACATCGCAATCCTTTATTAGCCATAAATCCTTTCTAAAATTGAAAAAAAATCGCATGTGATCCCAAAATAAAGTATAATTAACGCAAAGCGCTTCTCATTGCTATTTTTATTATAGGCAATATAAGTGCACTTCATGCCAATTAACATAACCACCACCATATCGTGATAAATTAACTCTTGCCAACTGTTGGTGTAAAACTTTCACATTTTACGACTACTGCGCTATCTGATTCTGCAGCTATAAGTCGGTTAGGAGCATTTATTTTACTTCATTAATCCTTTTTTTATGTTATTATCGTTACAGTTGAGCTCGTATCTGCATCTCTACCAAATGAATATGCTCCACGGGTGCTCCAAAGCGTGGCCAGATTGCTGCAATCAACACCACACGTTGAATTCTATCTAAAGTGGTCCTGCTGTCTACTGACTCATCATGGCAACAAGGACAACATTTTCCCACATCAGGCGCTGTTATCACTCCATGAGAGTTTATCTAGGAAATATGAAATGCTAAGCAAAGTGTAAGTAGTCGCGGCGCGGCACACTAGGCCCACGGATTGTGTTTTTCCGATTATCACGTGTCCCAGAAATTCCTAGTTTTTTTATGACAAGGGGCAATTATTTATGTTTAAGTCCTTCGCCCCTCTCTAGAGCGAAAGAATTTTTTGACGTGCTAATGAGTATTAAGCACGAGATGTTTTTTTTCTGGCTATTGACGTTATTTTGCCTTGATGACGTATGCAGCAGTACTATATTCCTCCCATTTGTATGCATACGACGGCGATGGTCCCAGCGAATTGTTTTTTTCTTTTTGTTTTCATGAATTCGCCCGAAATTTTTTATAAAAGCAGTCATTTTTTGTTTATTGCAGGTGCGACTTTAATAAATATACATTAAAGGTTCTAGCGAAATTACCAAAACCACAGGTGAAACAGAATGGAAATAATGATGGAGATAGTGACGAAGAAATGGTCCTCGTGCGGAGTTCTAATAAAATGGAGCAATCTGATTCAGAATTTCATGATAGTTCGCAGGATGATAGCGAGTGATTGTAAAATAGAAGCGAATATTAAATTTTTTATATAATGTTTAACACTTTTTTTTCTAGAACCGTTAATTCTACAAGAATTAACTTCCCATCATTCGTTTTATATTTTAATTTATTAGAAAAACTTTAATAGTTTTAACATATTTTTAGAGAAGTAATAGAAGCTTATAATAGGGTCCGCACCGGCATCAGTTAATGGCAAAGTTAAAGTGGTCCTCGAGAACAACCATGCAGCGCTGAAGAAAGATGTGATTGTTACACAAGAATTCTGACAGTGGCGTAACTACCGTTGAACAAAAAGGCAAGTGCTCTGAGCTCAGCGGGGTCCGTTGCCGTATCCTATATCCTATTCTAAGTTTGGAAATGTCTCCCAAGTCCTATAAGAAAAGGTTTCCAAATGCACAGTATCTTATATTAGCCGAAGCTGGACAGCTACAAACAAAATGTCCAGTTGTCTTTGTGGCCTGTTCACACCTGCGGTAGTGGGTGTTGTGTTAAATCTGTCACCTGGTGCCTGCTATTGAAAGAAATTGCATGTTGTGCTGAAAGTCGAGTCGTCACGACAGTTGAAGAAAGTGACGTTTCAGTCGAATCACGACTTTCAGTACAGGGGTCTAAACTCAACTTAGCATTTTCACTCTAGGTCCCTGTGCTGAGAGTCGTAATTCGACTGAAACGCCACTTTCTTCAACTCAAACGACTTGTCACAAAACACGACTCGACTTTTAGCACAGGGGCCGATATCTGTCTTCATCACACATAATGTCTTCCACATATTCTCTACTGGTGTGCCTACAATATTTGCTCCTAATCTGGTCAATTCATTTGACTTCTCGTTCGTCTTGATGTTCCTGTGACCCGATATCCAATAAAAAGTGATTTTGTGCTTCCTGCCCAAGAAAGAACACTTATTTTGACATGTTTCCATCAGTTTGCACTTTATTTAGATTGCGCATAGTGCCTTGATAGCCGCCATCCGATAACAGGATGACCCTGGGTCCTGGCCTTGAGTCCGTTTATATTGCTAGCTCGGCTTTGATGATTGTTGGCAGCTCCAAATGTCAAACGTTAGCAGCATTAGGCAAGCGGTAGTAGTTTTGAAGGTTTAGAGAGGAGGAGAAAACCTCAGCAGATTCACCTGACTCTTATTTGGGGTCATCTGTGTATCGATGTATATAGAACAATCTTCAACAGTCAATAATCGAGAACTGGTACAACATCCAAGAGTTCAAATGCAATATCTATCGCCTCCTCCTTCAGCACCTTCCAGACTCCTATTAACCTACCTTGTCCTTTACTCTTTCATTCGAACTAACCTTACTAGTAGACATTGCACCACGACATGTACGACTTGATTGACAAATAGCACAAAGGGTGGCTTCTTCTAAGCTTAGTTTGAACACAAAAAAAATTGGTCAGACTAGAAGTTTTCCCATTTCTCTCTGTTGGCGATCTGGACATTGAAATTTGAGTCAGGCGTCAGTGCTGTATGGACGGGATCGACATTGGCCTCCAATTGATATAAGAGTATGCGCATCTCTACGAGGCTTAAATTACTTTCTCCTAGAACACATCGCGGATACAATGGAACAAATATAGCCATGCAATTCTTTGAGATATTTCTTAAAACCGTCAAAATTAGTGTCATTGTCAGAAAAACTGTGAGACGGTATTCTACGTTGTGAAATGAAGCGACGTAAGGCCGCTGAGACGGAGACTGATTATAAGTTTTGCGTGAATTACCTTAACTGCCATACAAATGAATAGGGCAATGCAGGCTTTGAAAGGTCGAACTCCTCGATTACTGCGATAAATCGGGTTAAAAGAACCGGACTAGTCCATGCCCACTTTGAAAATGGGCAATGTTCACTCTTGGAGCTGGGAAATTTTCCATGAGTTGTGGTGTTTTGGGTGCATGATGGCGGAGGCAAGTAAGTCACCTTTGATACAATGCTCCGCAATACAATGCTTAAATTCCAGTATCGTTGTTGCAGCAGTCCTGACAGCAAGATGCATTTCTAGCATCAGTATTGCCAATTATAGGTGATGGTTTGGCAAAATTAGTGGATGCCTGATGTTGAAACTGAGGTCTCCGTTTTGTATTCGTCCCCCCCACGGATCAGGCTTTTTAGTTTAACAACACTGAACTTTGTACGCATTTAAGGCACGTAGGATTTGTATTCATAACTTCACTCGCCGACAAGTGCGCCAGACTTCTATTGTCCTTTGAAGACTTACTCGGAGCAGAATTGATAACAAAGTGCGAGCACGCGAATGAATTTTGAAAAGGATGAAATTCTGCTAACCAGATCAGCGAAAACTTAGCTGTACACAAGCTAGAGCACAATGCTTCCTTTCTTCTGGCTTTTATCTTTGAGGCTTGCTGTTGAAAGGTATTCGGTGGCCATTTGTTTGCCTTTCGGGCCTTGCCACCATATTTTTAAGTCCTTCAATTGATTTTGTGGAACGTGGAACCCCATGGAAGCTAAATCTGCCGAATTATCCTTAGAAGTGACATGCCTCCATTTTGCACTGGGAATAGTCTCCAAAATCTCGGTGGTTCTATTTGCGACGAAATTTTTTCAACGTCGAGGAACATCTGAGAGCCAACACAAGACGATTGACGATCGCGGACAAGGCTTTCATGATCTTGTCAATGAATTTAGCTAGCAGCCTCGTGGATTTTAGAAAAGATGACCTAAAATAAATACCAAGTAAGAAAAATATTAAAAAAAAAACACATAATAAATAATTAAAATTGTTTTGTTTTTTTATTATTATTTCTCAAGTCCAATGTATGTAATTATTTACAATTAAATAGTTTCATTGCAAAAGAATCCTTTAAATGGTGAAGTGTTATTTATATACAAGAAGCGTTTATTTTCTAAATATAATTAATTTTTTTTTGAATGTTTTTTTGAATATAGAATATTGAATTGTGATTTATATAACAAGTGATTGACTTTAAAGCAGCTCTATTTAAATTTTACCTTAAAGCACCAATTTAAACTTTTTAATATAAAAAATATTTTTTTATTTATTTATTTTTTCTTCATTCAATGCCTTTTGTATTTTTTTTTTATTTATTTAATAATGTATATAATTAGTTCTTGTTGTTAAATTTGGATGGAAATTGTTTTGTTTTTTTTAATATTAAATTTTATTTTTGTTAGTTTTTATTTTTTCAGTATTGCAGTTTCTGCTTTATTTATTAAGAAGTTTTAAGGATTCAAAGTATGTATTAAATTTTATATTTAATTTTGGTCTAGGTTGGTCTAGTATGTAAATGTTTCTCCGTTATTTTAATTTGTAATTTCTGGGGTAATAATGAAGGATGTTCTGGTTCGTATTCGAAAATTGTTTCATGAGTCATAATATGTAATACCATTATTTTTTCTTGTAGGAAATTCCCAATGTTATTAGATTGTTTTAAAGCAGCCTCCGAAAGAAATCAATTTATTTATTATTAACTGATCCAAAACATCTTATGAATCCTGAAATATTTCTGTTAACCAGAATTTCTTTTCTAATACCTTATTTCATTAAATAAGATACATATCCTTGTACAAACAGACAGTGGCAGTGGATAATGGATTCACTTTTGAATTATCAAACCCCAACCTTTGAAAAGAACCTTCAGAGTAACCCTGCCACCACCTACGACAAGCACTTGCATAAGGCATTAACGAAACCTAGAGACATGAGGTGGGCGCTTTAAAACGAAAATGTAAAGAGAAACACGGTACGAGTGTGTCGTGCAAAACTTATATTAGAAAATATTTATCACGAACTTTAAAAGAACTCAAAAAATTCGATGGGTGTCAGGATTTGAAGTATAGTAGAAGGTTGGAGTTAGCTCCCTTTGTTTGTGAGGAAAATGTACACGTTTATGGTGGTATAGAATAACAAAGACGATGGTGGCGATAGTACAGACTTTGTTATAGTATATTTTAGTTCCAGCTTGAGGGTATTTGCTCAGTGCGCTTTTCCATTGTTGGTTGCCTAACCGATTTGATATTACTATACAGATTCTTTAATTTTTTGTGAACAATACATCCTTGGTATCCGGATACCTCCATACATTTTGTATGAATTTTTATGATTTGTTTGTGTTTATTTTACTCCAAATTTAATGGGCGAGTATTTTATTTTTCAAAAGAATTATTCTTCAGATAAACACGAATATATAGATAACCCTGATCTTTAGACGACAAGAAGGAATAACTATTTGGTACAGGCCCACATTTCAATAGGATCTTATTATACTTATTTTTTTATGTCATCAGTATCTTTTACATTTTTGTTACATTGAGCATTCTTACCTTCCTGTGTTGTTTATTATAAAGCTTTGATTTCAGTGAAAATGAATTCGGATAAGCGAGGATTATGTAAACTGTCCATATAGACAGCACTAGCTAGCACATCTCTATCAATGAGACCTCTACGGAATCTGTACTTCACAGAAGAAATAATTGGCCGGAGGTCAAATCTTTGAGGGCACCAATTTTTGATTTTTTAGAACGATGTTGCCATCTCAACAACTTAAAATAGTGGATCTTTCATTAGTGGGCCTTTAGGTTTTTTGCTCAAACGATTAATTTGTTGACCTGCAACATTTTTTTTGGACGAATGGTTTCTGTGCAAAATCTGAACTGACAAAAAAAATGTCCAAAGCGAGGTAAATGTACTTACCAATGGCTTCCGCAAAGAGGGTTGTCTGGGTTTCTTCCTCTTTAATCTGACGTTGGAGAAAGTCATTCGAGATCCAGTTGTTGCATTAAGAGGCACAGTTCCCTAGAAATCCATGCAAATAGTGGTTCACGCAGACGACATCGACATCATCGCAAGAAAATCAAGAGCTGCACAGAACGGTTTCGCCATGGGCACAAACCAAAGCATTCTTGTTTTAATTTGACGGAAAAAGCTCTCAGATTTCACATTCAAAATATGGAGAATGAATAGTTACTTATTTGGATAACTGATAAGCCAAAAAGCCAAAGAAGAAACGAATAATCCCGTCCTAATGGCAAGCAGTTTTTTTAGGAGTATTGGTTAAGGCGGAAGATGGATATGGGAAATTAACGCTATATTGTACCACTTCTGAAAGGTCACGTCATTTATGGGATGTGGCAGGAACGTAGACTAACTTCCCCTGGAAAGATGGCATAGGCCAGGACTCTCTAACGTTAAAGATAAATAAGTAAATTTTTTATTTTTGTTGAATTTATTAATTCAGTGTAGAGCTTTCACTGCAACTTTTTAGTTATACATACGTTAGAGATTGTAACCATAGTCTGTATTTCTTGACTTAATAACATTACATACACATAATTAAATCCTTCAATTATTTTCGATTTATTCTTTAGTCCAGCACTGGGTAATAGCAGCTCTTAGAGGGAGCCACACAACCTCACGGTAGTTCCAGTACCCTCCTATCCTGCTTGGGAGTTCAAGTGAGAGGAGGTATAGGATAAGGCTTTGATTTCGAGTGAGAAGCATAGGCAAAGGCCCCTATTCCCATAGTCACGTCACCCATTGAAAAATGTGACAAACCAATTTTCGTATTCTTGTAGTCACCTGTTGTAGAAAAAGTGACGATATTTCTATATACATATGATATATTTCTATTTACATATCCTGTTCGTTATTCAAATTCTAGGATATAAAAATAATGTTAATTCATCAAAAATATTAAAATAAAACATAGTTCTTACCCTTTGTCACTATCGATTTTAAGAAAATCGTAGCGTCACCTACAAATTCCAAGTGATAAAAAATGACAATTATCAGTGACATTTGCAACAAAAAATGACTTCGAGAATACCACACCTAGTTTTGTGACATTTTCTCTCAGTAACATTTTCCTTGTCACTCGACTATGAGAATACCACTTTAAAAGTGACGTGACAAAAAATGTAACGTGAGAAAAAAGTGAGGTGACTATGGGAAAAGGGGCCAAAAGCTTTGAGTTCGAGTGAGAGGAGGTATAGGCAAAAGCTTTGAGTTTGAGTGAGAGAGGTATAATAAAAAGCTTTGAGTTTGAGGGGGCAAGGTATAGGCAAAAGCTTTGTTGGTGCTCTGGAAAAGTTAACTATTGCCCAGCACTGCTTTAGTCGATAAAATTATGTGATAGCAAACAGGCAATTCTAGATGAAATTCTTGGAAGCGACGCACTACGAATTTCGCTTATGAACTTCTTTTTGGGGTCTTAAGCCGAATTTTCATTAGTAGAAGTAGTGGTAAAGTGGCGTACTTTTAAGCCGACGGCAAGTGGTAGAGTAACTTTACCACGGTGTTATCCCACTCTACTCTACTATAACCGAGTACACTACTCTACCACTCACGTTTTCATTAGGTGAATTCACAGGATAGTTAGTACTCATCCAGTATACTCTACCACTAATTCTACTAATGAAAACCCGGCATTAAACTAAATTTAAAAATTGTATAGTTTTGTTTGCTTCTTACCTAATCAGTTTAGTGATTCGCTGCTCACATAAATTAGTAAGTAGGTGCTAGTCAGTGAAGTATAAACTATAATACCACTTCCGCGGCGTTGAATGCACTTTAGAAAATGCTGATGCAACAAAAGATCTCACAAGAAACTGCATTGAAGACAATATAGCTGTATGTACAAGTATATGTTTATGGAATCATTTTAGGCTTCTTGTACTGTTTTCTATCATGAAACGTGTTGTGTGTTAATTAATATTATTTTATATTTTTTTTTACGTTTCCCCAAAATTCATTTTAAGATAATTGCACTTATTTTTAAAAATACACGTTTTTTAAGAAAAAAATAGCGCAATAACCAAAATATAAATCTCCAAATTGGATTTATTTTTTTGTTTGTTATTTTGTTTGCACTCGTATAAATGTAAAACATGTATACATCAAAAATTTCAAAAATACTTTTCTTGAATAAACGATAAAAAAAGGCGATTGAAGTCGTTTATATTGAAAGTTTTTTTTTTTATTTTTTTAATTTTTTTTTTTATTATTCTAGATTGTTTTTTTTTTTCATTTTAATATTATTCATAAATACTCGAAATAATTTAGTTAAGATTTTTTATTTCAATAATTTTTCTCTCTTTTTTTGAGCATGATTATTGTGCAAAGAACTGCTGTTTTTTACATTTAGAAAAAAAAAATAAAATAAAAAGTAAAATATAAATGAAAATTATAAGTAGAAATATTTTTTCTTTTCTTCGTTATTATCGTAAATTACTTAAAATAAATTCTTTTTAAGGCATTTGTTTTTATTAACAGCGATTCGATTATTGTTCTACGGATTTTTTTGTTGATGATCTGAATTTCGCGTTTTCTTTTTTAATAAAGAAAAACAAAAACAGCGAGGCAAGAGATTTTTATTTTATTTTATTTTTTTTTGTATAGAAATAAAATTTTGTTTTCCCTACTTTTAATTACAATTTTTATTTTTTAAATACATTTTCTTTTAAATTTGATTTTAAATTTTTCTCTTAGGGATTTTCTTTTATTTTATTTTTTTTTTAAAAAAAACTTAAACTCTACGAAATCATTGTACTGCTCTGATATAAATCGATCAACAATTAACTATATTTTTTTAGTGAATTTGTCGCGATTTTGTTTTTTCTTTAAATTTATTTCGTACTTAAAATAAATATAATTTCTCTTTAAAATAAGATTTTATCTTCTTCAATTTATCTAAAGCCTAAGTGGATTTCATCAGGAGTATAGGCCAGTAAAGTATCACAAAAACCAAAAATAGTACTGGAAACACGACACGTGACATTTTATCGATTTCCCGCCACATGATTTTCTCAACACCTGTATCGGTGTCGGTCCAAGCGACGGATAGTAGACTTTGCCTTCTGGTAGGTTTTGGTGGACCCCCATTTCCTTGTAGTGATGCCTATACAGAAAATAAAATAAAAAAATAAAAAAAAACAAAAATAATAAAGCACGAAAACTACACATATTTGCTGGCCTTATTAAAACAATGAACTGCTTAAATATGCCATTTTTCATGCTAAATTACCTGTCCAGGAGTTGTTGGCGTTTGTGTTGCCTTTCGTGACCTTACTGCTCCCCCCTCCCAGTTAGCTACCGTTGGGCACTGACCTTTCTCCATTGCACTTATCCTCTGCAAGGACGAAAAGAAAACAAAATTAGATTTATTAAAGGAATTCCCATCATCGTGTATTTTTCGGGATTATTATTGTTGACTGTATCTAGCCGGCAGGTATTTATCTATCAATAGGAAAAAAACATACCTACTTCTTATCAACAACCGCCTGAACAGGTGTTAATGGCTGTTCAACCGAAACGGTTTTTCTGTCAACACTTGTGAATGGTGGGTGGGATTGTAGCTCGAAAACAATGGAACATGTGATGACAGAGCAAGAATTCATTAATTGTTTATTAGTAGGATTATCTCTGTTACGGTGGTTTTCACCTTTAAACAACTTTTATGGAACAAGAAGGTTAGTGGAGCACGGAATATAGAAAAATTGGGACGATGGGCCTCGCACTGTTAAAGTGATGTTCATTTTCCAGCAAATTGAATATTGCGGTTGAGTGTATGAAGGGTTGTAAGGATTATGGTTAAGGAGGAAGTTATCTGGGAAAGTGAAGTTCTTTGTTTCAAGGAGAATTTAAATAATACTTTAATTTGGATTGTATGCAGCTTTGGTATGCAGCTTTGATGATAAGACTATCACTGAAGACAGACCTTATTATTAAACAGCCAATGAAGACCGACCCAAATCTACTCGTCGTCCCTTTTAATCCAGTCAAGATAGACAAAAAATTCCAAACGTTGGAAAAACTCCTTCTTTTAGTGAGATATAGGATCGACAAGTATTTTGGCCGCCATTTGGACCTATTGTACCCTTGTCAGCCCCTGAACATCCGATTTTTAGGCCTGGCTGCTTGGTCTATACTGGTCTGTTCCAGCAAGGTCGCAACAAACAGCGAGATCTTGCTTTCCGCTATTGTGTGGCATTGGAAGCTAACAGTTTGGATCCTATGTCCTTTCGATCCTACATAGGTGCTAGTTTAGGACCTGGTTGAGTCAGTCAGTGTCGTGTCTGACCGATTCCAACAAACCTTGCCGCATTGCAAGGCCACTTGGAGTGCATAAGACCAAGGGTCATGGTGCAATGCATCGTAGTAAGCTTAGTTTGAAGGATAGAAGAGGATAGGATAGGGGTCTGGGGCTGCTCGACCACAAAGCATTGAACTTAACGTTTGAACTCTAGGATGTTGTACGAGTTTGGGAATACTACTTGCGGAAGATTGTTTCAGAGTAGAGCCGTGCTATTTATAAACGAACTTCTAGACGAAAAGGAAAAGTGTGGGCGAAAAGGAAGACTGTAGAGTGTGAGCCAGGCTTCTATTTCTATTTTCGAAAAGCTTCACGGAGCATGCTCGAGCTTCATTCTAGCCTCTTCTTTCTAACAAACCAAAGGCGGGATAGCAATAAAATACCTTGGGAGTTCCAAGAAGCAGACCCGCCCCATTATCGGACCTACCAGGGAAATGGAAATGCTAGTTCGCTTAGCCTCTAAGGGGAACAATACTATGCCGGGAACATTTCGTGAACTGCCAAAAACTAAGCGTCCAGATGGCGCCACAATAGAAAAGGGAACCCAAAAAGGGCATAGGAGGAACCGTAAAGCCCCTTATATCAGTAAGTTGGCGGGGATCGCCATAGCGTTGAGCGGGTAACTTCCGTAATGGCAAACTAATGACGAATCAAGGCTTTGAAAGCGATTGTTCACCTCAACCTTATTAAATAAAGGTTGGAGGTGGCCTCATAAATCTCACCTGTCCCAACAAATTGGTAGATACTGCCACTCAGCTGCAGGTTTGAGAGGCTTCTACTTCAAAGTAGTTGAGAAGGGGGTGTTGCGGATGTGGTACTCCTTGGACGTTGCGGCTGTGGTACTCCTTGGACCCTATACCTCACGGAGAGTATAATAATAAGAAGAAGATATCTTTAAAATAAATATATGGAAGGGAAGACTGAAGAAGAGGTGTAAAAGTATTCCGAAGCGACGAATGTAAGGAACTGGAGAAGTATTGAAGAAATTAGACGCCAATGGAAACAGGTTGTCGAGTGAGCCAAAGTCTACCAAGGCTGTAGAGCTAAACATGATGACGGTAAGCTATAAAAAATAAAATAGTTTGATAAAACCTCCTCTCTTAACCGATATAGTTCACGAAGTAGAAGATGATGTAGTGAACAACGTTTTCGAAATCTTTGTGTTTGTATCCTATCCTATACCAATTCCTCTATTAAAAATAATTGCCATTACCTTTTGCCGCTAGATTCATGATTAATTCTTAAAATGTATTCTTACCATTGGTAAAACTTTTGGTATTTTGTTGACTTGATACTGATACTGTACATTAAGAACTTTAACTACAACAAATTCGCCAAGTGCAGCGAACACAAACACCATGCATCCCGCCATCCATAAGTCTAAAGCCTAGAATACAAGAAACAAAACCTAAATAAATACATATTGCAGGTAAGATAAGAAGTAATAAAACAACTTTACCTTAACATAAGCTACTGGTGGAATATCCGCCCGAAGTCCTGTAAACATTGTTACTAATGTTAACATGCACGTGACAAGCAAGGTGACTCGTCCTGGTATTGCGTCTAGGCCCAACCAAAAGCTGAACCATGACAGCATTACGACAAGCGATGACGGTGCAAATGTCTGAATCAGGTGATGTCCAATCTGTCTTTCGAATCTGAAGTAGACTGTTAAACGGGAGAAATTGCCAACTTTCTCTGGCATGTAGCCGTCGCTTTCCTCAAGCTCGAGTGGTTGGCCAAGATTATATTGCAGCAGTTTTAGTTCAGGATTGAGCGTCACTCCTGAATCGGACCATTTTAATTTGACTTTTTGATTGCTATATGAAACTGTGGAGAGAAATGAGGTTTGGTTAGTATTATTTTTAAAATTTAATAGGAGATTTAATGAATTGACAAAATGTTTTTGGATGTGATACAAGTATACAAAGAAATATCGACTGCGGAAGTTCGTTCCATTTGGGAATTTTATGTTTAACTATCTTGTCCTTTATTCCTTCTTTCGAACCGAGCATACTACAGACATTGCACCCTGACGAGTACGGCATGTCGGACTGGTAGTACAATAGGTGATTCCTGACCTTTCCAATCTGTCCTGTCGATGGTCACACACAGTGCAACGTCTACAAGCTTACTTTTGGGGAAATATAGTATTTTTTGTACACAATGCGGGTATCTAAATTAGTATTCCTTCAGCAGCAGCGAACCCGGTTTTTGGAAGTTAATCTAGGTCTACGCTGGTATTTTTTCATCGCGGGTAATTTTCTTGGCTTTAAACGGAGATATCTGCTGTGCCGTCGATGAATATGCGCAGATTAAACTTTTGAGCGTATTTGGACGGTGGAGGCCTTCCTGAAAGTCAATCTAGGGAGTAGGTAGCCTGTTGATGTGGCAACTGTACCCTCGGGTAGCAAGTTTAAAATGTGGCTATGGGGCCGAGGTGCAGATAACGGCGGAGAACATCCCAACCAATATGATAAGGTCGGAGGATGTTTGGAAAAGGTGGAAGTGGCATCCACCCGAATCTTAAGGAATGCAGGGCTCAAAAAGGCAGAGAAAAGCAAAGAATTGATGGGGTAGATACCTTGTCAGCCCTGGGACGCAATAGAGTAAGCCGGTCAGGCGGGGAGATTGAAAGATAAGAAAGAGATTGGTCACTGATTCATATGCCTCACTGTTTCGACTCTGGTGAGCACCTCTTCGAGGGACCATCGACCATGGTCGACCACACATCTCTTACCATTCCCTCGTAAAAAAAAGGTCTTGTTTAACGCTAGCCACCAAACATTCGAGCCGTAAACGAGGATTGGACGCCGGTGTACATCTATTCCAACCATCTTTGGCTTCAAACCCCATCTTGTGCCGGAGGTATTTTTACGTAGGCGTAGAAAGCAATGCAGGCTTTCTTCACGCTTTTTTCGATGGTTGGCTTGCTTCTACTTGAGTTATGGGTCCAAGATTAAACCTAGGAATTTCACGCTGGAGGATACAGTGAGAGTATGTCCATACAACCTAGAGAAGTTAAAAGCGGAGATTTGCGTTTTCCCCGTGAATAGAATTAGCTTAGTTTTACCTCGGTTGATTGCCCCTGAATGTAGTTTGCTTTTTTTTGATAGTATGTAGTTTCAAAGCACTGTGAGTTTTTACTACCGATTCGTGCTCTGAAGATTTTTCCCGAAAACCAAGTGATTGAAAAAAACAAATTTACAAATTTGTCAATCTAGCGCCACTGAGCAAGAACGTGTATCAGCAGTGCACAAATTTCACCGATAACCAATATTCTTCGCCCAAGGTCAGAATCATTTCCACATTTTTACATAATTCTTTTGGTGTACTCGATTCATCCAGATTATCCGTGTCGTTCCCACTAAACTTATGACTCTTTCTTGAATCTAGTTTATTTATAAACAAACAAATATTTACGACCGAAATTCAAAGAGCAGGAGATTTAGTTCTTGGTACTGGTTTTATTCTTTTTGTAGTTGTAGTTGGATTAGATACTCGTGGAAACACACTTTTCTTTAATATACATGAATTTCTCACCTTTCTTTGACGTGTGTCCTAACAAGGACTTGCGTGCTAGTCATCGTGTTAAATAAAAATCCCTCATCTATTAGTAAAGGACTATCAGTAACACAGACACACTCTAGTTAAAATTTTAAACTAAAATTCTAAACAGGAATTATTTGTCGGCATAACAATTCTACTGATTGTGGTAGGGGAAGGACATAGCTAAGTTTAGAATCTATTTTTAGGCTCAATTTGTTGTGAGGACAAGCAAAAAAACATTATTCTTATATGGCATTAGCTTTCATATATAAAGACTATTTTCAGACGGGAACAATAAAAGCATACAATGTAATTTGTATCAATACAGTGAGTGGTTGGTCCCTCCACAGATAGGAAAAGGATCATTAATCATTGGCGCATATGTAGGCTTTGTAATTATGCCTTTACATCTTTTCACAACACATATCATAGTCATCGATTGTGAAATTGCTTTTCATAAATTTAATAGAGTTTGTAGATTTATTTGAGTGTCCATTTAGGTATGTTAACAATTTCTTTATTATGTCATATATAAGTTATGTATTAATTAGAATTGTTATAGTGTTAAAATAGTTCTGGTCCTAGTAATTTCTGTCAAGTTTCTTTATTAATAGCGCGTGTCCTAAATACGAGTATATCCTAAGTATTTGAATTTTGTGACAATTATGACAAAATTCAAAATGGCTGCCTGAATTTTGACATATGTCATCTGGACACATGTAAAATTAATCATGGATGGTTTTGCTAAAAAAGAGCGCAAAGGCATAGTGCAAAGTTCGATGATTCTGTGACTGTTCTTCCGTTTTAGTAGTCAAGTGGTGGTGATCGATATTTATCATAAACTCAAGCAAAAAATTCATCAAAAAATTCGTTTAATCCATCACAGTAAAGCTATTTATTTTCATTTGCCGTTGCAGACATCAAGCGTAGAGTTAAGTGATCTTCAATCAATAAAAAATAAAAATGTTTTTTTTTCAAACTGACTTAATTGATTGGTATTTCCCCTCGAGACTGTTAATTCAGTCTCATTATCAGACGGTTGCTCAGTATCATTTAATAAATTTTCTTTAAGCGTCTATTGGAAGCCGCAGTTTTGCGATCATTTTGAAAACTGATCAACAGGGAAATAGATGAGGATCATGTTTGAATTAAAATGACTGGAAATTTGAAGGCATTCATATATGCGGCGTTATAGAGATAACAATGTTCTCCAAAAACTTCTCTAATAGATCAATGCAATCATTCTTCCTCTTAACTCTGTAACATTATGTGGATGAACTTGCACGCTTTTTTGGGCTAGGCTTTTCAAAAACCAATACAATTAAAAAAATTAAAACTAGTTCAACTATTCCCGAAGGTCCTGTGAGTTCAGATGTAAATCTAGACCACGCTGTCAAATGATAAAGCTTGCTCGAACCCTCCAGTCGCGTCGTAAATCGTAGATCTTATCATTATTAAGTCTCCGGAGTCATTCTTCCTCATACACACTATCTCCCATGGACAGTCCTACATACCGAAGACCAATGGCTTTTTCAGGGGATGCCCAGCCGGTTTACGTGCAAATCTGGTACTCAGCCCAGATATTTGTCAATTGACAATAGTATATCATAAGACTATCGGCTATTATTCTAATCGTTGCCAAACGTTCTTAATGGAAATGAGTACGTGGATTTTGAGGACTTCCAAATTGAGAACTATACTTTTCACATAAATTGGACGGTCTTACACCTAATAACATAATATCTAAATCTAAATAATAAAAAACTTAACAAATACTTACAACTTTCTATATAAATTGGACAAACTTGTATGTCCATTGGATAAAGCTGAAACTCCATCTGGCAGGCGATGATGGCGTGCATCCGCGCAGCATATCTGACGGTCTTATTTTTGTACAATGTCACAGATGTAAATTTGTGTGTTAACGTCGCGATTTCTGTAAAATTTGGTGGACAAATCAATGTTAGAGCATTAATCAAACGCCTCAACGTATTTCAATTGAAATTTTGTAAATCATTGGTGCTTTATACACAATTGTGAATTATATTTAATATTATACTATAAGTAGGTCTACGTAAAAAATTTCAATATCAACTCAACTTAATACCTGGGGAATACAACGAGGTGAGGTTTAGTTTGCGGTTTTTTTTGTTCCCTGTAATCCAATCATAGTTGAAGTTTCTTTCAGAAGCGGTATTTTGTTAAAAAGTTATTTTTGTTTTTTTTTTATGTTTTTACCTCGCAATTGTGAAAAAGCGTGGAAATTGGTGATTCACTAATATTATATATATATGAAACCGTTGATGTTTAAAATCGTGTTTTATTTATTTAATTATTTTTTTTTGGTGAATATAAAAAGTGTGTTTTTTTTTAAAAAAACGAAAAAAACTCTTAGAACGAATGGAAAATGGGAAACGACAAACTTGTAACAGTGACTATTGTGAATATTTTTTTTTAATTGAGTTTGAATTTTTACTAATTGTGAAGTTGTAACTAAGAAAAGTTTTTTTTGGAGAAGCGTGGATTTCTTGTGAAAGTGGAAATTTTGTTTTTATAGTTAAAATTATTATTCCTTTTTTTTTATTTTAAATAAATCGGATTTTGTGCCTTCATATGAAAAAGATTGTTGGACATGCGAATTTTGGCCTTATTTTGATCTTACCTACAAGAATAGAGTTGAGATTTTTATTCTAATTTTTTTTTATTTTTGTAAAAGTAAGAAAATTAAATTTATTTTTATGTTTAAATTGAATTTGAATTTTTTTTAGTTTTTATTTATTACGAAATTCGAAAATACGAAAATATGAATGAAATCACACGATCGTTGAATCGTTGTACTTATTGTGATTTTATATTCAATATGGTTTGTGAATAATATTCCTAAAAGTATTACCAGGATAACAGATGCGTTCCTTTTCTTCGTTTTAGTACTTGGGAGTACATCGGAATAGTGACTTATTAGTTTGAGTAAAAACAACTTCATCCCGATTAGTTAAGAATTAAATCGAGCTTTCATAATATAACGTTCGTCCCGCTGTACGGGCCTACAGAAGAACAACCAGAACGAGAGCCCCAATAGCCAGTTCCGGACTATGATAGATTTAAAAATGCCGAATTAAGTTGTGAATCTACTGCTAACTGGGAAATGAATAGTTGCTAAACCGGGGTAAAGGGCGCCACTGAGAATTTCTAACTTATAGATGCAGAAATCCAATCGTAGATTGAGAAGGGAAAACAAAAGTGGCGAGATATTTTGAAAAAAATTCTTCACAGTATCAAATTATTCGCGGTGCAGAACCTGGCTTTGCGAGGACATGAGGAATCACTTGAATCAGACAATAGCCGTGTTCCTTTTCTACTTTTAAGTACTCCGGAGTAAAAAATTAAAGGAACGTAAAATTTGTTGATATGAGTAAAACCTATGAGGAGTAGTTCCAAGTAAATACGAGTAAAAAAGAGCAGAAAAGGAACACGGCTAATAATTCTAATCAAGGAAACTTTCTTGCTTTATTAAAACTACTGGCATTCTTTAACCCGGTTTCGGAGGATAACCTGGCGTTATGTAGAAAATTATCCAGTATCAACATCTTATCTTTCGCCACGTACTCAGAATGAGTTTATCCACCTCACGGCTTCAACGCATTAGGTGTGAAATTTAAAATACAGTTTCAACCAACCAATTTCCCATCCAAAAAAGGGCGGGTTCAAAACTTTCTTAAAATCGTCAAAAATGCAAAGGGAACAAAAGCTCTTAAAGCTTAAAAAAGCTTTTAAAGGTAAAACAGAAACTTTTAAAGCTGAAAGAAGAGCTTTTAAAGCTGTTAAAGGTTAAAAAAAAGCTTTTTAAACAGTATTTGTTGAAGCTTTAAAAGCTTTAAATAAGGGCGCCGTTTTTAGTGTTTGCCATTGGCGCTACTTTGGCTAGGTACGCCTCTTAGTGTGTTATTAACAGAGGAACTTCGATGGAATGACCATCGCCAAACAAGCATACCAATGACCATATCTTCTGTTCATTAAGCCACTGTAGTAATGCTGCAACATTAGTCAAATTCTATCAATATCACCACAATGACTTTTCCACTGAAATGAAAGAATTCCTGCTTCCACAGCAATATTTTTCCCGCAAAACAAGACTAGTCCACTTGGCTTACTTGCACATCGTGCAGCCTGCTTTTTCTCTCTTCCTTCAAGTCATATTTTAAAAATGAAATACTTGCAACTACACACATACGTAATATGTATATCCGAACCACTTAATAGATTTCTTAAATCAATACAGATAGTGAACATGCACGTATACATACAGTCAAGATAAATGATTTACCTGTTATCTATTTTATTTCCTGTCCATTTACTTAACTAAAGACTCATAATTAAAGGTATATCATTTGCATGTATCTAAACAAGCCCTGCGCTCCTGCCTAGCCCAGTCACGGCAGGGAATAGCAAAACCGAAAACCATTAAATTCGCTCACAAATCGCCCGAAATCAACTTAAGACATTGAAAAGTGTCAAGGCATTTGATTTAAGCGACTCACCTGAGTGGGCCGACCTTCAACTTGACTTTAACTAATTCACGATAAACGTAACGAAAAGTTTCAAAAGTACCTATCCCCACTCAAACACTATAACGCCATATGTACGCTATATATATATATGCTATATTCGCCCGTTATGGCGGCCACATTGAAAACGTAACGAAAGGCAAATTCCGTGACCGACATTCGATGCCAGAATGCTATGAGTGTGTATAGTAGTACACCCCCATCCTTAGGTGGGAACATCCTGATAAGATCTCGATTTTATACTTTCAATGTCACTGGGGTTAAATTTCACCGAGCCCCCCTTGCTATTTGGTCAGAGCTCTTAGGGCCTTTGGAGCAGTGATTTATTGAGTTCGTTAGGCTTCCTGTTGATAGCCAATGTTACCTGCCAGGTACCTGCCGGAAATTTATATTTTTCCTAACGCTCTGCATTTCCAACTTTGGGCACGCAATCCCCTAATGCAACCCGCAATTATTGCATTTCGGCCCCTCCCCGCCCTGCAATATTACGGCGAAAATAGCTTGAAGCGGGACTAACTCGGAGTTATGGACCCTAAAATGGCTTTCATTAACGTTTTGCTGTACTTAAAGAAATGTTTCAACGCAAAAAAGCTTCGAAATTAATTCGAAAATGGACTTTCGTGTCAATAGCTGAAAGGTTTGATTGTTACTGTTTTTATTTATAAGGGAACATGTCTTTGGATGAAGGTTAAGAAGGGATGTGCCAGTTCTTCGCCCCTAGCAATTAGACGAAGTCGCCCTCGAGGTCTATTAGTGCACGGTATTAGCTCATGTAGATAAAAGCGAAACGACGTATAATCCCCTTCTTCAAGGATTCAGTGATAATGGTATTGCTGGCACACATTTAGGTTTTTACTCCCAGAAAAAAAAGTCCCAAGGCGTTAAATCGCACAATTTTGGCTACCACTTCTGGCCATCCCAATACGAGATTACAAAACTACAGAATGTCCCGTGCAACAATGCCATGGTTTTCCGTGGTGTGCGATAAGTAGCAACGTTCTGCTGGAACCACATTATCTTCAAGGTCCATACCATCAATTTGACGCACCAAATACAGAGTTATCATGGGTTGACTCCGGGGTTCCCAAACTATGTTCCGCGGAACACTGATGTTCCGAAGAAGAACAACAAGTGTTCCGTGAAAAAACACTACAAATTTACTCCTGAGAAAAAATAATTTTTATTTTCGTTCTTTTATATGAAGTTCCAGAAAAAAATAGGAGTAATATGCACTAAAACGGGAATCATTTTTTTTTTCATTAAGGTTCATTTTTTCATAAATATTTTCGGTATATTGCATTTGTTCTGAAATTTCTCTCATAAGAAAAGTAATTAAGTAATTAAGTAAATTTGTCTATTTTTTGCAGTAAAAATATTCGGTATGAGTTTTAACAGTGTACGGTTTATAATCTACTTTCGTGGTGTAGACTTGCGACTCTCACTGCGCCACTAGAGGCTGTTACTGTGGATGGGCATAACGATTTTCAGTTTTCTTTATTTTTTGGTGAGAACTCGAACAGTTTCTATGTGTAAAATTTAGTTCAGTTACTTTTATTTTTAGTTCAATTACTTTATTTTAACATCCATAAGAATCCAGTTACAGATAAGGCAGTGGGTTTCAGCGCAAGTGATTATGAAAAGTTAATTGATTTAATTACTGACTCTGGCTCACGTATACAGAAACAAGGTAATGTAAAAGACTGAATATCGTAGAATATCGTATTAGTGCGACGTCACTCGGCAAGTCTTCTCCATACAAAATCGAAATTGTTGTTGTTGTTTTCTGTATTAACCTTGCCGGGTGACGTCGCCTTTTTCTACGATATTCGCACTTACGATACGATATTTCGTCTTTTACATTACCTTGTTTCTGTATACCGTGACTCTGGCTTAAAACAAAAATACAATGAACGCCCATTATACCCTGGCTTCACAGGCCTCAGTTTAATCAAGTTCAATTCAATCCGGCTAAAGTCCAGTTCAGTGCTTGAAATTGCTGTTGCTTTTTCGTCAGAAATGCAAAAGCTTCCTGGAATGGCATTCCACTATTCCAGTTGATTAATCTCCTTTGAGCGAGCTTTTACTTTCATGTTCTGTTGGGCGAAATAAGACTTTATTTTCCCTGACTTCAAAATGTGAAAATGTATGGGAAAACAGGCAAAAATTGAAGCTCAGTAAACTAATTTGCTCGAACTTGCGCAGTTCAGCCGGTGAAGCCGGGGTATTAAGTGATTTTTGGTTAAATTTAACAGAAAAGTATTCGAACTTGTCAAAACTAGCCATTCATGTTTTACTTCCTTTCTCAACTACATATTAGCTGCGATCCATTGGGACTGGTCAACTACTCAAAACTGCTGCTAGCTACTCGCAACTACCCTTGTTTTTGTTTTTGGGCAGATACATTTCACTGGTAATTGTCAAAAATCGTGTTCCATTGGTGATGTACTTGCAAGTAGTTGCGAGTAGAAAAAATCGCCCAATGGATCGCAGCTATGGTGTGAGGCTGGATTTTCATATTATGCAGCAACCAAATCGAAATACAGAAACCGACTGAACGCTACCCCAGATATATGAATTCGGCGGTCTAATATTAAGCCTGACATTAAAAGAATTTTGTTAATAACTGCGATTTTGAAATGTTCTTTTGGTGGGCTTGGAAACACATTTTTCTAGACAAGTTGTCCTTATTTAATTATACAGTCGTTATACAGGTGTTTATGCGCCCCATCTTTCTATTTTGGTCTGTTAAATGTCCCAGATTATTACTAAATCCGCTGACGAAGCCACACAAAGTGCTCCTTGGCATACGACATGAGAAGACAGCACTCCTACTATTGTACGAATCTCAAGAAGCTCCATGTTTGTGTTCTAATTATTTTCTAGTTTTTGGTACAGCTTATGATTTAAAAAAAACCATTTAACTTAAAAGTTTCTTTACCTATTGTTATTGTATTACTTTTAGTCTTAATTCAGTCATTTTTGGATTTTAATTTTTACAAAATTCTGGTGAAGTAATTTGTAATGCATACCATATTGCCAGCGCCATTTTGAATTTTCTAATTTTGACAACAAACTCATTATTTCCGACCTTAAATACCCCCAAATAGCGATTTCCAGTGAAATCGAATCGTAATTGCCAAAATCGTACAGTCATATCGGCGCCGCCATTTTTAATTTTCAAATTTTTACCACAGATTCATCATTTGTGAACTTAAAAACTCCCGCAAAATTCGTCCGTCAACTTGGAACCGCCATCTTGATTTTTTTTTTACAAAATTGCCAGATTACATTATCACGGGAATTCAGTGTGTGTGTGCAAAGTTTCATAAGAATCGGTTTATTAGAAGTATGTAGTTGAAAAGCTGTCGCAAGATTTGACGCAACAATATAAACAAACAAATATACAAGGTCAAGCTAAATAAAACCATTACAAACAAGTGTTCCTCTGGAATCATTAATTTTGGGAAGTGTTCCTCGATTTGAAAAGTTTGGGAACCGCTGGTTGACTGATGGTATTAACCTAGTTTTAAAGAAGTGGATTGAGAGTCAGGAGCCCGTATACAGGCAATATGTCGGCACCCACAACTTGCATCAAAATACTAATGACAATGGACAACGAGTTATAGAGATGGCAGCAAGTAAGAACTTGGTCGTTGCAAGCACCAGATTTGCGCGTAAAGATATCCATAAAGCCACTTGGGTATCTCCTGATGGAGCCATTTGCAACCAAATAGACCATGTGTTGATAGACCGGCGCCACCTTTCGGGTCGGCTGACGGTACGAACGTACCGAGGTATCAACTTTGAGTCGGATCACTATCTTGTTGGTACGGGGCTCCTAGAGCGCATTACGACACTGAAAAGATTTATATCTGCTGATCAGGCTCGAATCAACACAGCAGCACTACCCAATGAAATGGCCAGAAACAGCTACGGTCATACGTTAGAACACGCGCTCGTTGAGGGAAGAGTAAGACCTGGAGACGAGATGCCGGGCCGCGAAAGACGAAGAACGATACGGCTGTATGGAATAGAACCATAGATCTGAGGGTGGTCGTGACGCAACTTAAGGCCCAATTACAATGAACGGATGAGAGCGGAACAGAATCGGATTGATCTGTCAAAGTGGTTTTCCGAGCATGCGTTTTCCATTTGAGCGATTACAATAAACGGATACAAGCGCATTTGATCGGATCTGGGCGGATTCGTTTTCGTTTGTTTAGAAATCGGCGGATTGTCAGAATTTTTGTAAAGAAGTCAAGTTAAATTTTGTTTTCTTTTTTTTTATAATTTAAAAAATATTTTCTGACGAATAATTAATAGGAGAAGTAAAATTCGTATTAATTATTATATAATAAGGCGAAAAGTGGTTATAAAATTACACAAAACACTTTGACGTTTAAACGCGAACAGATCCGTTCATTGTAATCAGTGCAGTTTCCTATTAGTCTATTGAAAATGTCCAAAATTAAATGGTAGAAAGGAACAATTGCGTTCAAGCACTTTTATAGTTTAATATGTTAGCTTGGCACCTAAATTTGCTAAAACCACAAAGTGCCCCCCTTTTTTAGGGGTGCGTTTTTGAGCGGCGACCCTAAGTACCTCTTTTCAGGTTTTCAAAATAACTCGAAAACAAAGCGAAATTCGAGATTTTTACTAAAATACTTTTTTGTAGAAAATTAAATTTCCTATCGAAATATGTTTTTTAAATTTTTTTTTACCAATTGTAATTCAAAGAATAATCGAAAAACAAAACCAAAATTTTTCGAAAAAACAAGTTTTTTTTCTTTTTTTTATAAATTTGGTTATAACTTTTTTTACGGCATCCTGGGTATACATAAATATTCACAGAAAAGAAAGGTAATGAAAAATTGAAGAAATTTCATTTTGTAAAATCTCCGTACGACCAACGGTGACCGAGAGATAGCGATTCAAAGTTGACCGTTTTGAGCCATTTTTTAAATTATTTGCTTTAAACCATTTTTTCTTTGTTGAAGCCTGTGTTTTCTATCTCTATATTCCAAATATACACAACTTTAGGCAAAAAATATAATGAGTTTATATAAAGGTAGGCTAAGAAATTTGTGGAATAAAAAACTAATTATGTTTTTGCAATTATTGTCTCGTTTTTTGATGAAATCGGTTAAAATAATTTTTACAACGTGTTAAAATCGAAAATGCCCAGAATTAAATAGTGTGAGTCCTACGGCATTAACATTCTACTCACCCAAAAACAGATCACATTTTCGTGCGGTGTTAGTGTTGTTTAGTTAATCTCTGGGAGATAAAAATGGAAACGTGTTTTTTTTGTTCGAAAAATATAAATAGTGAAACAAACCGATTGTTACAAAAAAAAGTATTCAAACTGTAGCTGCTGCAAGTATTGAAAGAGATGATGGAAAACAGCAGCTTTTAGGTAGTGAAAACAGTCTACAAGTACATGTTAGCTGTTACAAGTCATATATTCGACAGAAGAAATTGCGTCAGCTAAAAAAAGAAAAGAAAGCGACAACAATCTTCCCGTGTACCAAGCAGAGGACATCAACATTTTAATTTCGAAGGACTTTGTGTGATTTGCGGCATGGAAGCAGGAGAAGTATACTCTACGCGACAACGTAAAAAAGGACGCTTAACTCTCGGTAAGGTTTATATTATTTAAATGGGCACATACTCATTGTTTCGGAAACTGACCGTGTGTATAAAATGTAAATGACCGTAAATCAAACGATACGTGCTTAGCTAAATGTCGCTTACGATCGTTTAAACGATTATCTTAGAATGTAACGATTACGCTATCCCAGTTACCCCCAACAGCTGATACTATAAGATTACATGGACAACGAACATATTTTCAAATCCAACAATGGAAGGGAAATATATTGAATGCCCTGCAATGGGGTTGGAAGATAACCCAAAATGAATTAATGCCAATTGTAATGACTATGCCTCCTGCACCGCAATCTCTACTACGAAAAATTTCATGTGGATGTTTAACAGG
Organism: Thereva nobilitata; assembly: GCA_963855945.1. NCBI lineage: Eukaryota > Metazoa > Arthropoda > Insecta > Diptera > Therevidae > Thereva > Thereva nobilitata. The sequence continues at coordinate 231,307,738 of OY979694.1, forward strand.
CTGTCACACTAATTGTAGTTGCAGAAAGTTTGGCATCAAATGCTCCATATTTTGCAAGTAATGTGCAGGCACTGATTGCGAAAATACAAATGTCGCTGAAATGTCCCAAGAAGAGGTAAGGATATTGTTACTGAAGTTGATATTGTCATCGAAAGAATGAATATTGAAGAATAAACCTCTTTACGTATCTATGTATATACTGTTCTGTTTTTTGTGCCTTCAGGAAAAAAATTAGTATTTTTGTTAAATCTGTACCTCAGAACCAGACGAACGTAAGTCGAAATATTATGATTTTCATATTTTCAGGTTATTACATCATTGTACGTAAAATTTGATTCTACATTAAGCCATAACAACTTAAGTCCGTTGAAAAATCCCCTTTTGCGTTTTCTAACGATTGTAAGTTAGCTCTGCAGCCAGAGATAGAGTACATTTTTTACAGTTTTTGTGCTCTCCTGGAAAGTTTGCCTAGTGTGACTTACGTTAGTCTGGTTCCGAGGTACAGAAATTACCTTGAAATTGTTGTTTTATTGCACAAGAACAAATTTATTTGCTGAAAATTAAAAAAAATGTTTAAGAGCAAATAATTTTAAAAATGACTCAAAATGGTCACTTGTGGCTATCTCTCGGTCACCGTTAGTCGTACGGAGATTTTAAAAAATGTAATTTCTTCAATTTTTCATAACCTTTCTTTTCTGTGAACATTTATGTATACCCAGGATGCCGTAAAAAAAGTTATAACCAAATTTATAAAAAAAAGAAAAAAACGTGATTTTTCGAAAAATTTTGGTTTTGTTTTTCGATTATTCTTTGAATTACAAATGGTAAAAAAAAATTTGAAAAACACATTTCGATGGGAAATTTAAATTTTCTACAAAAAAGTATTTTAGTAAAAATCTCGAATTTCGCTTTGTTTTCGAGTTATTTTGAAAAACTTGAAAAGAGGTACTTAGGGTCGCCGCTCAAAAACGCACCCCTAAAAAAGGGGGGCACTTTGTGGTTTTATCATATTTAGGTGCCAGGCTAACATATTAAACCATAAAAATGCTTGAACGCAATTGTTCCTTTCTCAAAGACATTTTCAATAGCCTATATCCGCTCCGGTGCGTTTCTTTGACATTTCAATCCGCGTAGATCCGTTCATTGTAATTGGGCCTTTAATCCCTAACACAGCGTCTACACTAGCCATGGCCATGGCCATTTCCATATGGCATGGACCGTGTAGACCCTGAAAGTTGGCCATATTTGATGGCAGATCTTATGGCAAACTCGATGGAAAGCCATTATGGCCGGCCATCAAATCTGCCATGAATTTGGCCATAATTTGACGTTTGTTCACACAACTATGGCGGAAAGTTTAAAATTTAGTTTGATTCGGTGTAAATACATGTACGCATGTTTATAATTCTGAAAATATTTTTGTCTCGATAACATTTGTGAAAATGTGCCATTTTTTCCATGAAAATTCATGCCATGAATTGCCCACCACCATAACATTTGACAGCTCAAGCCATAAAATATGGCAAAGTCGATGGCGAAAAATATGGAATGTGTAGACGCAGTGTAAGCTGCATAGGCCATATTGACAAACTGATTCCTGAGCTGATTCCTAAGTTTAATAATGCCATACAAAAGCATGTCTTAAGGAATCAACCACCAAGTTTGTTAGATTTTTGAAAATAAAGTATTAGGTTTGTTTCTTCGACAGAAAAAGGAAATTAAAACTAGAAACCGAATCTTTCAAGTACAAATAATTACATTGTCCGTACACGTGTACAACACCCATATTAAACCCTAAGTTGCTGGGGTTTTGACACCGCTAAAGCCCTCATTAAATCCCGCCTAATCTCATGCGAAATCTCCCATTGTTCTTGAGAATGTTATTCCCGAAACGAAAAGTAATTAATTACAAATTAGATGTCAACCCTAACAATTCACTTTCCATTCAATTACTTATAAAAATTAATTTCGTAATGTGAAAACTTTTTTTAGTTACATGAATTCAGTGGCATTTAAGTGGTCAAACAAGTCCTGTGTGTGCCGAAAGGAACACAATATATTAGCGCAATCAAGGTTAAGCCCTGCTAGGGCTGTGCTCGTTATTCATCGTCCTTTTCCATTATGTTGGGTACGTCAATAAGTTAATATCTAAAGAAAATAGCAGCAGAAATCAAATCTCTTTTGGGCAATCAATTACCATATTGGAAGAAAAGGGACTCGGTAATTGCTGCGGGACCGTTGATGAATTACTTTTATCGGTTTACTGTTGAGCTGGTTGCTTCCGCAAGTGAAAATTAAGTAAGAGCTTTCAGGTAAATTATGAAAATTACTTTTAACGGCATGTTATGGATTTCTAGTTTCATATTTTTTTTTTAGTACACATGTGTGTGTGTTCAACAATTTCCAGATTATGAGGTGCTATATTGCCCAGAATGTGTTAAGAACTTTTATGTAAATAGCGCTATGAATAGCAATTTGATATAAAAAGCAGATTAAAAGGCTTAGGGATTTAGTAAATGTGTCTATAGTTTATTTTTAGATTTGTTTTAGACGAAAATTGGTCAATTATTTTCTGATCTTTTTTAGATAAATACTTTCAAAAAAAACAGACCTTTTCCTAAACGATCTTATCGAGCTCCAATTAGACACTATAACTTCAAAAATACAAAAAGACATATTTATGATAAAAACTAACTGCAAATTTATTCAATTATAAATCTCGACAATTAGATAAAAATTATTAATTCAGAAAAAAAAAGAAAAAAAAACGGCATTAGCTAGCATAATTTTTATAAAAGTGTAATTTGTGCCTTACGAAAAAAAAAATTCCTAATTGAAAAAATTCACTTTTATACGGTTTTTAGCGCAAAAAAACTAAGCCACATTACCAATGTTAAAATGTCTTCATTGAAGCTATTAAAAATAATAAAAGAAAAATTGAAATAAGCAAATTTGACAAGGGTTTCTTACCTGCTATTTTCGAATTTAAAAAATAAGGATCTGGTTGCCATAAATTATCGAAAAATTCTGGCGGAAGAGTTACATAATCGTCACCTTCTTCAAAGATGTCGTCTGGAAGTTTTAATCTCGATTCCATCCACCTTTGGTGGACGAACATATCTACTCTGGAAATAATTTTTAATTTATTTTTTTATTTATTAAACATTTTTTTTTACAAAAAAATATTTTATTCTTTACCTAAAGTCCATATCTTCTACATTAATTGAATTAATATCTACAACAAATACACTAAATTCTATTATCACTGGTGAACCTTTTGGTGTAGGCGGTCGGATCTCTGTAATTGAATAGAGAAGTAATGGTAAAAATAAATTTAAAAATTAATTTCTTTTGATATTTTATTTTATTATGAGGTCTCAGAGAATAAGTAAAGAATAAAAAGGAAATCGCATTTATCTCAAAACAACCAATTCCTAAACCGAATATCATAAAAGACCCAAAAATTTACACCTTTTTGAAACTCGTTATCTCAAAGCACAAAATCTCAATATTCAGATTAATAGTAAAAACTTAAAAGCTTTCATTTGTTCCATGACGTCACAAAAGCTTAACAATTAAAAAGCTTTTTCGTTTTTCATAAAATGCTTTTGAACATCACCAAAGCTTTGAAAGCTCTCATTGTGCTTTTTCGTAATTGTATGTTGACGTCATAAAAGCTCTTTGTATGAAAGCTGAATTTTCGTATTGCGTTAAGCTTTTTACATTTTTTTTGTAGTTTTAAAATTGTGGTTGCAATTTTTATTTAAATTTTTGCTGTGAATGACTAAAGCTCAAGATGGCGCAAGACTCGCAATTGTAATTTCTATAATGGCACATATGATTACTAGGGCATATGTGACACAAGCATTTAATGAAATTATCGCTTCTAAATACCACGACTTTTTTATGTATTCAGTTAGAAAATATAAATTTTAGAGACAACTTGATGAATTCCTTCTAAACCACGCGAAAGTAACAAGATATGATTGAATTTCATTAAATTAATATAATTTAAAGAAAACAGTTTGGTTGCTAACAACAAAAATGAGGGATCGAGTGCTTCATTAGAGAGTTTAAAGAATTTGCTGGTGAGTCGTGCAGTTAAAAATTATAAAATGGGTCATTAGACGTGGAAGATGATGTCTTTGATCAAGAATCTTCAGGTTTATTTCGCGTTGATGTCCTAAATGGAAAGATGTTTTTTAATTAAATTTTTTGCGAAGCCCGTCATGAAGTTCAGGATAATGAGAGGTCAGAACATTTCCCTAGTGAATCAAGTAATATTGCCTTGATGAAAAAAAGTTCTTTCCGGTTTTTTGACAAAAAATTACATAAAAATGCCTCTATTGAAAATTACAGTGTAGCGAACCTCGATTCGTTACTAGAATCCCTCTCTAAAACTTCAGGCAGTAAATATTAAAGCCATAGGACTAAAAGAGGTTTTCCTCTTTTTAAAAAAGCTGAAAGCTTCCCCACGGAAGCTCCTCAAAGGAAAAAGCTTTCTTGCTGGCTATAAAATCAACTTGCCTGTCAATCTGAGTTCAGTTCTTTACCGGACTCGTTCCGGAGAAGTCACCTTCTCCGGTCGTAGCAAACCATGGCGAGGTGTAGACCCGACACCAATTCCTAAACGGTATCGAGGTTTAAACTCGACAATATTTCCTGAGGCGTATCAAGATGTAGACCCTAATATATTTCTCGAACCTTTCCCGAAAATGTCGATCTGTAAACCCGACAATATTTCCCATCGTGTATATAGAGAAGAGATAAGTAACTTACCATTATTTGTAGAATTAAGAACCATGTAAAGACCTAATGAATAGGTATTTGCATAGAATTAAGAAAAGATAAGTGTTAGTAAGTAAGCCATTCTAATAAATAAAAGAAATATTATTTTGTAAGGAGGTGTTTGGGTAGTTTTTGCACTGGCGTTTAACGATCTCCTCTAGATACCGCATACGGGGCGTGATATAAGGCCTTAGCCTGATGAAGGCTCTGTCAGAATGGACGTTACCCCTTTCCCACTTAACAAAGGTATTCCAGCAAAATTGTGCATAGAAATTCCTTCGGTTAAACAACATCAAAGAGCAACATGCTTGAAGCGTACCGTGCAGTCTATTCGGATGAACTGCTTCCCTTGCTTACTCGTAGTGGGCCTTGCCCTGGTAACACAGAAGAGGCAGGAAGATGGACCAATCATCTGAGGTGACACCAACCAAACAGATTGCAATTTTTACAAGAAGAATGTAAAGTCGGACGGATTATCTCTTGACCAACAATGGTAATAATAATAAACGAAGCGGAAATGCTTAAGATAAATTCAGACGGTATAAGTGAGGTGCATTTGAATGGAATTGGACATATTGTATGTAGTAATATAGATAGTTAGAAGACAGGAGACGAACTTAAGGCGAGAGCACAAAATCATTTGAGCTGGTCGAATCTGGAATAGGGAACACCATCATCAGATAAGATCAAAATTTTGCACGTATGAAGTAGAACACTTTGGTTTTATGAATTAATGCCATCAGTTCATCAGTGGCGTAATAGAGTAGGTAAATTGCGGCAATCACTCACTAAATTTGGTTGGCGTACACGCAACCAAACAAGATGTAACGATGGTTACGTTTTTCGGAGTAATTCGGAATATGTGTCAGCTTTGAAAGCTTTTTGTTTAAGCTTTAAAAGCTTTTGTTTAACTTTTAAAATTGTTTAAGCTTTAAAGCTTTTTTTGCCGTTTCAGAGCTTTTGTTCAACCTTTAAAAGCTTTTGTTTAAGCTTTACAAGCGTTTGTGAACTTCCAGAGCCATATGTTGAATTACGATTTTCTGACTTAAGTAAGATTTGGGAATACAATACTAATCTGCGTTGACCGTGTTCAAAAGAGATTAAAAGATAAGATCATGAATTTCCACGAAAGTGCCAAGGATTTTAAAGCGGTCAGAGATTATTTTCTATATTCTTTTTTAACAATTACAAACTACCCATAAGAGTAGGATTTACGCAGTCCTTAAGCTTTGCCCGGGAAGTAGAAATAGGAGATGTCATGGTGAATGTCGGATATAAAATCCCTAAAGCTTTCAAAAGCTTTTAAGTTAACAGATTTTTAAAAATGTCCGTAAAGCATTACTAAACTTGAAAGTTTTTACATTTTACGAGGGTTGACGTTTAAACAAGTTTAAAATATCACGGATTACGGATAAATGTAATCTTGGATTAGAGATATTGAAAATCCTGGTTGATGTTTACGACCTTTGGAATGTAGAAATTTAATCCAAAATACATTCAGGTATTCATACCAATATAAATCATCAAATATTCTCTAAGGTTTTGGTAGAAACAGAAGACATTTCACCATTTCATTTTCATTAAAGTATTAGAATACGTAAAACGTGAAACGTAGCTCATTTTTGAATATTAAAGGAATGTATACGAACAACAAACTTCCCAGCAATAATTTAGAGACGAAACAAGAAAAAAAAACGCAAAATGTAATTTCCCCAGTGACAAAAGGTAAAAGATAAACTGTTATAGGATTTTCCCATGATATGATTGTTGAGCTGTTATATAGCTAATCCACATTAACCGCCATACATTTCCTATATTTATACACAGAAATCTACATTTAATTGTACCGCTAGTTACAGGGTTAACCCCCAATAAATAAACAAAGCCGACAAGGAAAAGGCATTCGTCATTTCCCTATACATGGCTTCATCGATTTCCGGAATGACTTTGGATGATCAAATAAAGGATAACGAGTAAAAATGCTGTTCCTTTTTTCTTCTAGTCCTATTCGCAATCGATTCCATCCACAATTCCAGAACTATACACAGAAACCACTCTGGGTTCTGGGTTTGCCCTGAAAATGTTGTGTGTGTCCTGTATTTATTTTCTCGTGAATATTGAAGAGGATGACTGGCAGCTCGATTGGCTATGGCGAACCTGCGTCATTCATGGGCCGCCGTGTGCAAGGTAGGTTATGTTGCACCCAAGAGGACCCAAAAGCCTATGGGAATTTGCAGCAGGACTCCTCCGGACTGCAGGGATAAATCTATGACGTCAAACGGAATGTGAAGTACTAAAGCACGCAACATTCGTCCTGGCCAAAGGGAGTTAATGCCCTAACTGACATGTTTATGTGTGCCGTTGCTAGCTGCAATTCAAATGCAAGTAACGGTGTGACTGGTGAGAGAGGGATACTGAAAGTGAATTACTTACCCTTGACATAATTATCAGGAAGAACCACTCTGGGTTTTATTGTGTAGTTCATTCGAGCTTCTGTTTCCTTTGGTAACCTGAAATACAGGATTATTTTTAGTCAGCGAATTTTTATGGCAGTTAACTTATAAATAAGTAAAAGGACTATGGGTTTTTTATGAGTATATAAAAGTCTAGTAAAGGTGTGGGGATATTAAAGAAAAAAATATGTCTAGTGCAGAGTTGGGGATAGCTAAACGAAAATCAATTGGTAAGTATGGCTGCGGCTAATAACATTTTCTATTGTAAAGACAAGACATTTTACGGCGTTATGTAACAAAAAGTCATTAGAAAATTGTTTCTTTTATTAGGAGGTGCAGTGGTCTATTTTTGTTCATATGTCGCCAGAGTAATACGAAAAATCACTTAAACTTGCAAGGTTTTTGCAACTCCCTTATCACAACGTTCAAGCAACTACAGAAGTGTCCGTGGAACTTCTTAACGTGAAACCAAAATTTCATTGTGGAGCCTACCAACAAAAAACTGTTAAAACTTTATAATATCATCAAATAGTGGTCAATAGTTGGATTAGATCAAAATAGATCCTACTTGGTGGTGATGCCATAAATATTTTAGTTTGCACATCCTGTTATATAGTCAGCTTAACGTGCTTTATTTTGCCGACCAGAGCGAGAGAGAAGTACATTAAAAAATTTAAAAGTTCAAAGTAGTCTTTTTCAACCCCAGTTCATAATGTGGCCGACACCGACAATTTCCCGTAAACTGTCGGAGAGAACATTCACACTGATACCGACAATTAATTTTTATTATAACAACATAACCGAAAACGCACTGGAACGACAAAACAATGTACGCATAGTCAAGAACTAGATGTGAAAAGAGCGAAAAAACAAGAAGCTTTTGTTCATGAAGGGTTTTCACCGACAAAATTAAATTTAACAAACCATCACCGACAGGAAAAAAATTTATATTCAAATTGTTGATGTCGGTCTCATTGTGAACCGAAAGGTTAGGCCACGTCCGCCTGTAACACAATTTAATCTCCGGAAATACTGCAGCTAAAGACAGGACGCACATAACAAATCGTAAGTATCGATTAGAAGATCTAAAACTAAGGATATGAAACGAAAGTTCAACCGGAAGTTTGGAGCTTTGGTAGTCTAGGGGTAAAGGCGTCCGTCCCAGAGGTCTATCGTTGAATATCTTTAGCCGAGAATCAAGGATTACCTTTACTCGCAATCGGTGATATGTTTAAAATGCTTAAACACCAAATCACTTAAAACATGAACATTTTGAGGTTTGGTAATTTTTTTCTAATATTTTCGCAAATCACTGGGATTTTGTATCGTGACTTTTACTGACGTTTTCACATATGGATCGCTTGCTCCTACTTCTATACATCTATTTTAATGTAAAGCCTAATCTTAGGATAAAGCTTATGCTTATGACACACATGTGGTACCGATACCAACGTATCGATACCAGGATATGGCGAATACCGGGGTATTGAGGAACCCCTGACACACATGAACGAGGGTATAATTTGAAGTTTGTCGACAGCTAAAAAAAATTTCAAATCTAGTAAGCGAATTTTGATAAATTTAAAGTTTTAAGTGTTAAGTGGCATATTGAATTTGATATGGAAATGGAACGTTTAATTGCTTTATTCCTTGCCAAACAAGAGGAAATAAATGTGGGTCTGAGGGCAATTAAAAATTTCGAACGAAAAAGAAAAAAGAGATGAGAATTCTTGTTATAAAAGTATATATTTAGACGTTTTTGCTCGATTTTCGCACACAGGTGGCGCTGTGCGCAGTGAAAAGATCGTATACCTACTCTATACCCACAAAATTTTCGTGGTATCAATACCCAGTTCATAACCACTTGTTTTCCTGGGTATAAACTGGGTATAAGGTGACAGACATGTGGTATAAGTTGGGTATACGCAATACCGCGGTATCGATACCCCATGTCTGTCATAAGCATTACTATCGCTCCCCGGCGAGAAAAATTCTAAGGGAATTTTGAGTGTTGCTTTAAGAAATTATATAGGACGAAAAAAACTGGCAATTATTTTGATGACAATAAAGGACTCATTACGTGACATTCTACGGCGTTATTCACCAGATTCATTGCTTGCGTTCAGCGCCAAAGACGCGAGAAATTCATGTCACATGATGATCCATTACCAAAACAATATTTCTGGTTAGTAGTATGGCTATGGCGGTATCAGCTCAGTTATGTCATTGGTTGTGGGCTCAGGTGTGAGCTTTGTCCAGGAACAGAACCTGTGCGGTAAGCTTTGGGTGTGAGCACCACCTGTGTGAAACTAGTTGAACTACAGATTGGATTCCCAGTGCGAAAGCACGCCCAGCGTGAAAGCTCATCCGCGCACATCCAAGAATTGGAACCAGGATCAAATTCTCCCACAAAATCCCACCCAAGGCCGACGATTCGCACCCAAGACTCACCCAGTTGGTCTGCCTGGTCTGACTAGTCTATGTGGTCTACCCTGTGTCTATCTGGTTTTTCAAGAGTATCTGGTCTGATCTGACTGGCCTATGTAACAGGATAAACCAGAAGCTCGCCCTAAAAAAAGCTTACCACACAGGTTCTTGTCGCGGATAAAACTCACACCCGAGCCCACAATCGATGACGTCACTGAGCTGATACCGCCTGCTTGTCAATCAGTAAAAGCTACCACAAATGGTCTCGCGATCATATTTTGGTTATTAAATGTTGAAAATTTCGAAAGGAGACCACATTTTTTATCCCCGTTCTACATCTAAAAGTCTACGGACCAATTATACAATAATCATAGCTCAGTATAAAATATCACGGAATATATTCGTGTAAATTTGATTATAACACAATTAAGGCGTTTGTGAATGTCCTTTAGCCTTTCATTAAAAATTGAGAGCTACCAACACACAGTTTCCCGAAACTATAGTGTTTGTCACTGATCCCAAAAGGGCAAATGCCCATAACGCAAGGTGTGACATACACACTTATACATAAATTCACCATTTTCTAGCCCCCCCCCCCCCAATGGCCATGAATTTTAATATTCCACCAACAAATCTCCTGGCCATGGCCGAAAAACCTATAAATTAAAAAGGGAAACGTCAATATTTTCGCCATTCCATGGGAAATTATGGAGGGACCCAGACAGAAGGATTAACGATGACGTCTATCCTGATTAGAAATACTGAAGAGCAGCGCTATCTATACATATTGAAAGTGTATTAAAATGCCTCCATTTTGGCAGTCAAATATTAAGGTTCGGCCACGAAAGTATTAAAACCCATCCTGGGTTGGGTTGGTGGAGGGCGCTATCGGAAGGATCTATCAATTTAGTCGAAGAGAATAGGAAGAAGAAGCAACTATTTTTTTTTTGCTTCTTCTTATTTTGTTGTTGTTGTTTTTGTTTCTAGGCGCTTGATTGAAAGTTACGAAATCATGAAAAAAAAAAAAAAATCTTATGCATAATCCCCACACACAGTTGCGAAAATGGTTGAAAGCGCGCATACACAGAAATTTATGTAACAGTATCGATGATGTCCTTACGCTTACGCGAAATTTATAGCATAACTTCGACGCTGACAATTCAGGATTAAATCTAAGAACTTCTGAAATTTTTTTTATTGCAGTTGCTAAAGACTTCCTCGACATAAAATCAAAAAAATAAAAGTAATTTTGCGTAATTAATAAAAAAAACTACTGAGGCAACGTCAAGGTATAAAAAGGACCACGTGGGCTGTTTGCGTAATTAGTCCATTAATCCTGTTTATAGCAAGACCGATTCATACTTCCTTTTAGCATGAAGGTCCTCGTCTCGATTAACGATAGAATAAATTCGTGTGTATATATTTTAGCCTCAAAAAAAAGGACTCACCAAACCTACAATCGCGTTATCCTCGAGGTTCCGCAGCTCAGCACCACTTATCTGCAGTAATTAGGCCCGTGAAATACTGGTTGGGAAATCCACTTATCGAGGATTGGTAAGCAAAGGATTTTTTGGACGCGCAACCAACACATACACACAAACACACATAAAAAATACACCATGCCAAGGGCAATTATCCTGGCTGACAATTATTCACAGGTCCTTCTAATGGACTCGAATTGTGTTCGTTAAAGGTAGGAAAAAAATTGTCGAGAAAAAAAAAACACCACGTGAAATACTGGTAAACAATCGACGAAACCTGGTAATATATTCGCTACACGCCATCCTGTGACATTTTGGGGATTATTGGAAATTTTTGCTTATTTGGGTGGTGGTGGGGGTGTCCTGGCGAAAGTCTACTACTGAATACTGCTGTGTCAGCCGAAGCTTTTCTAGGCTATTTTTGGACTTAAGGAAATCCTTTACATTATCCTTTTCGATAATTGCAGTCAAAATTTGTTTGGGTTATTGCTCATTAGTGGTAAGTATTTGGCTGACGAAAAGTGGGGGTTTATTTTATGTTTTTCTTGAGGTTTGATTCGCATAGTCTTGTGGCTAGGGCAACGATTTACTTGTGTGGAGCTACGCACTGGGAATGGAAATGAAAATGGCTGAAGAACGTATTTAAGAAATTGTTTTGTCGCGCAATTATCATTTTACCTCCTGGCAATTTTTTTATTCGGTCCAAACCCGGCTTTTGGTTCACACACCAGAAAGGGACTCTTAGACTATTCGACTCTGATGTAGTGTTGGGTAGGACACGATTATAAAATGAGTTTGTAAGAGGTGCCTCTTTTTTTCCTTTGAGCCAGTACAATGTCATACTTCAAATGAGGCGAGGTGCCATTGTAATGGCAAAATGACAAAAACAAGCAAATTAAAGAAAGCAAGAAAATAAATACCAATGAAGACCTTTTTTACGAGTTAAATTCTAATATGCATTAAACTGCCTTAGAGTATGAGTAAGACTGTATATATTTTACAATCTCATCTCGCCTCACTTCAAGTTGGAAATTTCACTGCCGCAAAAGAAGTAAGAAATGTCTTTCCAGTCGAGTAGGTATTTACAATCACACATCGCCTCATTTATCTCGATACACGCTCATATACCAGTAGGACATTATTTTTGAACCGGGACATCTTCTATCTATTTTAATAAAAGAAAGTTTCTGTATGTATGCGTGTATGTATGTGTGCGCTATAGCGGGCGCACCAGTCATCGCAGAGCTTCGAAATTTTGCACGAAGGTTCGTGGGGGTCTCCCATGATACACCTCGAACCACGATTTTTTGATTTTTGATATTCAAAATGGCCGCCGAAAAATGACCGAAATTCAAAATGGCCACCCAAATATGAATTTGCAAATTGTGTTCCGATTTCAATGAAAGTGGGTATATAGGGGTTTTTAATGTCGCTAATAACGAATTTGTGGTCAAAACTTATAAATTCAAAATGGCCGCGCCAATATGGCCGACAAATTTGCCAATTGTGTTCCGATTCCAATGAAAATCTGTATCTAGGGTTTTTGTGGTAGCAAATAACGAATGTTTGATCAGAACTTATAAATTCAAAATGGCCGCTGAAATTCAAAATGGCCACTCGAATTTGCCAATTGTGTTCCGATATCCATGAAAATCGGCATCTGGGGGTTTTTAAGGTAGTAAATAACGAATTTATGAACAAGAGCTATAAATTTAAAATTTCGGGGTCAATATGGCGACGAATTTTACCAAATAAGTGTCATTTCCCGGTCAGCTATATGTAGGTTGTTCAAGAGTTGCGAAATCTGAAAATCTTCACATCCTAGCTCCAAATAGAAGAACATTGAACATAGTGTATCTTGGTCATTTCCCCTATTGTCGTGAAGGTTGCCACGCTATCGAGTGTACTTATAAAAACCTCGACGAATAAAAGGTGAATCGCCAAAATTACAAAAGAATATGGGAGGGCCCCAGGGCGAGTAAACTTGACTTGCTTTCATACTAATATCTTTTCCTGAGTAATTCTAATTGTTAGACTACTCCTACAACCCCTCAAAATACATCGACAACTACAGTTTACAACCCTAATAACAACCAAAGTCGATAGCGAAATTGTTCTCATGTGGCCATAAGTATTGATTCCACAAATTTCACAAGATGCTAATGAACTTGAGCTAATCCGAACTTCACCAATGTTAGCTTCTGAACGAGGCTTGCTCTAAAAATAGCTGAAAAAGAGAGTTATTGTCGGAAGCTATATCGATTCGTGAAACTTTAAACCTTTTGCTCTGCGGTTACCCATAAAACAGGATTCTAACTAACTAAATCCAGTGCGTACCTTCGTGGACTACAACAACAACAACAAAAAACGAACGAACCTCCTCCTTCCACCGACGACGATAATTTTTTTCGCTTTCGTTTGCTCTAATCACCTCCAAGCATGAAATTAAAGTGCAGAAATAAAACTAAAAAGTACCCAGTCCTCGATAAGGACGAAATCCTCTCTCAGATTTATTACATATATTTTTTTTACTACAAAGCAAAATATGAAGTGTTGTTGCATGAAATGTGTGCTATTAAGATAGTCTTAACTGCTGTGCAATCAGAGCTGCTAGATTAATGCTTTCCGTTTTGGGCTGATTAAGTTGATATATTGGTTAACCTTCAGCGGAATATTAATGGCGGATTTTTAAACTTATCCATCACAAATTGTTTTGTGTGTGATTTAATTAATTGGTGTTTGATTTGAATATTGAATTTGCGATTGTGAATTAGGATTATTGATTGTGCTGTTTCAGTTGTTGCGGCAAACAATCCTTAATGTTTCAAGGTGAAAACAGAAAATCGAGTACGCATCAATCTTTAACGAGAACGTATAGGAGGTAGGGTTTACTGAATTTGTTACCATAGCAGATCGGCATATACAATGGTGATAACGCTGAAGCTGGCTTTCATTTATAAACCCCAGAGCAACCAAAGTAGGATTCGAGGCTAATTCGACGCAGCTTTAGTACTCGGTACGTTCCATATGCGAATGGCAGACTGAGAACCTGTGTGCTGGTTGAGCATAAAGATCAGGCTGTCTTACTACAATTGTGCCGATCTTCGTTGTTGAAAGATGAAATAAAATTCATAGATGCCACTTTCTGCAGCAGGCGCCTACATCATGCTTTTTCATGACCACTGAAATCACGCGCATACTTTTTTTCAGAGTCAGAATAAATTTGCATTTGAAAAATCACACAATCTTTCGAAAAGCGTATAGTAGAGGGAAATTGTCATATGATAGTGATGTAGTTGGGAAATTGGATTTTTTTGTTTTTTTTTCTTTACATATGTTAAGAAAAAGCGAAAAAAAAAATTTCTGCAAAATCGGTCCGGTGCTGCACGAGAAAATTGCATAAATGTACATTTTTGATGCATTTTGAGTGCGTTGCTACACTATTTTTTTAATTTCTCCAGTTCTGTTGGTGGTAGAAAAATAAAAAAAATTGGAAAATACTCGTGAATGAATAGACTATCGAACTGATTCGGTATAAATACTTTAAAAATGAATCCTAACCTCAAAAAACCAAAATGTATGAAATTTTGTTTTATTTTACTAAAAATGCAATAAATAACTGCAAAATAGTCGGATTTTGATAAAAATTGGAGAAAAGATGTATTTTGATGCTATAAATACGTGGTTGAAATTTCAAAAAAAAACTTTCGATTTTTACGGTAACTTTTCAAAAAAATTTTAAAATTGCCGCCTTTTTATGCCAAATCATCGTACGGTAAATTTTTTTTTAAATTGTAGTTTTTTTTATGTACTTTCTTGTGAGCATACGTAATACTTCGTTACTTTATTTAAATAGTCTAGGACTTTGAAAAAAGTAAAAAATTTCAATTTTCAATTTGTTGCCTTTTGCCAACTATGAAAAAAAAGCAAAAAATTTAAAAATTTAATCTTTTTACTTTTTTCAAAGTCCTAAAATAGACATTTTAAATAATGTAACGAATTATTACGTATGCTCACAAGAAAGTACATAAAAAAACCTACAATTTAAAAAAAAATTTACTGTACGATGGATGATTTGGCATAAAATGGCGGCAATTTTAAAATTTCTACGATGCAGAGTAGGAGAGTTAAACGAGACAACTCAGAAAGTTTCACATCCCAGACATGGTGACGACTGAAACAAAGTGACGCGCTGTAATGCCTCCTATTTAACACTGTTGTAGCACAGATTTAATGGTTACTTAACGTATTTTCGTAAAGTTTTCTCTGAAATTGTTCTCTTAACTAGTCATCGGTTTATTCTACATAGGATACAATTGTGTAGCCCTTGAAGAGCGTCATATAGATTTGTCTCAAAATATCCATAAACTTCATAACATCTTAGCAACAATGTTTTAACCTTTACTCCAGAAAAGAACATTTGCAACAAGGAAAGGTCTGAAAATGCATCTACACAATTCTACCGATCAGGGAAATGTATGCTGGGTTGGTAATAATGTCTATTCATTGAAGCAATCTCCTCACTTCCTTCTATAGCCTATAATCATAAGTGAAGAAGCCATCTCCAGTTCGATCACAGGATCTGTCGTGGTAGTATTGGATGGGAGCCGGTGAAATAAAACGCTTTTTCTTTCTACCAGCTTTCCGACTAGAGTATATCGTTTCCTTACTAGAAGATAATCCAAACAATCTCCACTTGCTTATCAAATTTTTTTGAGGCCTAAAAATATCAGCGATTGAATTGCCTTCTTTAATAACGACATTTTTATAGCTTTTTTTCCTTTATCATAATACTAATAAAAGAAATACTATAAACTCATCTATAGATCCGGGGTAAATTTCTATGTTTAGGCCGTACCTCCCGCTTAGGCCGCACGCGAATAGTTTTTATCTTTGTTCAAATTCACATAAACACCATTGACGTAAACTTCTCGATTTCCTTCTGTTAAAATTTGATTAAGGTGTTATATTAGAACATATGAAACATGAATACCACACCTCGATCATTACGATTGCTGGGAAAAATCCAAAGAAGCCCAAACATAGCAACAATAAATGAACAAACTCGTTCTCGATTCAGTGGAACGATCAGCCGTCTTTTGTCACCGATCACAGATCTTTAAGAATCTTCGAGAGTCCATTGTATATATTGTCCACAACCTTTATTGTTCGATGGTATTTAAATCATTATGAATGATTACAAAGTGTCCATCGTGTCATTATTATTAGATTTTTTATAGTTTTTAGTAAATGGTTCAAAGTCTGGATGGACTCTATAGGCGTTGTCCTTAACATTCCCAAAAAAATGTTGCTACGGTGCCGATCTTTCTAGTCAACTAGCAATATTGTCCAAGAACAACGTTATTTATATAAATCCGCATATCGTTATCATTGCTATCGTCAATTGCTTATTGTGAATAAAAGACGTGTGCAATATTTTCTACATTATTTATAGATAATCTTTTATATTTTTCTATATTTCTTCAGTTTTGTTGCTTTGCCATTTATCGCCCGTCGAAGGCTAAGAGCTCGAAGCGCATTTTTTTTAAAATCCATTATATTTCTTTTACTTCCATTGTTGACAAGCATTTTTATTGGTTAAGGTGTATCACCTATTGTGCATTAACAATTGTTAAATTAAAAATTTCTCGCGAAACGATCGCACTCCGTACAGAGATGAAGCTGCACATTAGTTTACCGATATTTTTTGTAATTTTAGTGCTGACATTCAGCGATGGACAGGGATTTTTTTTTTGAAAACCTGTTTATGAAATATATTGCAGTTGTTATAGAAAAGCACCATATGTTCGAGGTGGGTTTAAAAGGCAAAAGAAAGATAAGACCTATAGTTACCGGCCACCACGGCCATATACACCCTTCGCGTACAAAACAAATTTAGGAATAACTTTTCAGGAGGTCTGCAGACGGTGCGTATCGAGGTGCTGATCAGACCACTATCTTCTTACCAACTCCGAGAGCGAATGGCAGGGCATGTTTCTCATATGTTTAAACAGATTAGTAAGCAAGTGGAAATGTGTTGGATACTATTTTAGGGAGGAGTAAAATACTATTTAGTAAAGTTGGTTGTTTTTACAACGATTACTTTTAAACTAGTTTTGTTTGATATCTGCAGAAGTTAGGAGTGATGTTTTCTCACATTTTAATAAATATTTAAAGCAAGAATATTTGAAAATTATAACACAAATTATAAGATTAGATAAACTATAACGTAGACTTCATCTAATACTATTCCCAGGCCATATTAAGGATATGGAAGTAGCCTATTAGTCCGGGGAAATTAGCATTTTAAGGAGACAAAATTTCAAAATGGCTGAAAATTGGACCACAGCTTCCTTGGGACTTTTTAAGGAAACAATTTCGGAATCACAAAAAAAAACAACATGGCCGCCGGTGATATCAGTTTTTGGCAAAAAAATCACTCAAAACTTTATTGCCAAAAAGTGATATCTCCGGCGGCCATGTTGTTTTTTTTGTGATTCCGAAATTGTTTTCTTAAAAAGTCCCCAGGAAGCTGTGGTCCAATTTTCAGCCATTTTGGAATTTTGTCTCCTTTCGTGCGTTTTTTTTGCTAATTTCCCCGGATTATATTACAAGATCTAGTTTCCTTATGATATTTGGCCAAGAAAAGTGATTACCGAAGTGCTTAAAACGGCGCCTCTCAAACGCATTGATATCTACTATCATTTCAGAAGCTATTAGACAGTAACGACGGTTATTGTAAATTTTTTTATTTAAAGGACTAAGGCCCCTGAAAATACACATCATACAAGATAACATTGGAAATATGGTGAATAAGTTGAAATTTAAATTTGTGCCAGTAAAAAAAAGTAATCTGTCGATTTCTTCAAATGGAAACAAACAATAACGTTTCCGCGAATTGGGTTTTGTTGACGCAAATTTAAATATATTCAATGCCTTAACAAATATGTTGTTTACACTTGGACCAAATCACTTTATCTCATCTCCATAAATGACGCTAGGCATTGTTAACGAAAATACGAATACTTAAAGCCTAATGGCAGTGTTTTCGTTTAAAGCTTTCTTCGGTTTGAACAAAGGGACTCGTAACGCCATCTCTTATAAATTCTTTAAAAATAAGTTTAGTATATATTCTGAGTTTTGTGATATGTACAATTTAAGTGGTTACTTCCTAGGTACTTAATGAAGTTATAGTAACATCTATCATTTTTGGGTGATCTCTGTCCTCGTTTTGTTTATATAGCAATCATATCAGCCGTGCAAAGGACAAATGCCTATATGCATTATAGGTAAAAATGGCTTTGTATGCATTTTATGATATAAAATATTCATATTTATCCTTAAAAAAATTTCAGACTGGTTATACTTTTTAATTAAAAAGTATCACTTTGAAAAATTATTTTATTTGCTTCGGTTTCATGTATTTTGAAAACTTTGATCGCGTTTTTCTCGAAACGAGCTTTTTGCAGATAGATCTTTTGCCCTTTGCATGGCAGATATATTTCGATATAACCTCAAAATAAAACTACTTTTAACGACGTACATATCGAATCGACACAACAAACTTTCATAGACCTAAACATAGAAGCAAGCGTTGTGCTAGAGACAGACTACGGTGTGTAATCTGGATTAAGTGATTGATCTGGATTAACTTTACAATGTGTCAGTGCAGTATATTGCAGTTAAAAAAGAAGAAGATAAAACTGACATAATCCTTTTCTTGTCAAAAAGTGAATTGGTTTTTAGGTATAAAGAAAGAATTTTTAAGTATAAAGGGATTTAATAGGTGTGCACACCTGTATTTTTTTTTGTTAAATTTTTTTTGTTGCTTTTTCTTCACACCGAAATTGCTGAGCTTCTCCCCGATTCTAGCGAAAACTTTCGCAGTTCGTTTGGTTCTTCTGAGCTCACCTATATTACTACCCCATACGTCTAGCAACTGCTGGGTTTCGTCCACCTCTCACTCTCTTCTTTTGTGTATTATTTTCACACATTTTAGCAAATATAGTGATTTTGCGCTATTTTCATAACACTCAGAGTGACGTTTCTTTTTACATCTTCTTCTTATTTAATTTTTACTCATCGATGGCGCGTCATATTTAACTCGGTTCAATAGATTTTAATATGGTAGCCCTAATAAGGCATCCCGCCGGCTTAACCGGTTAGTAATAGGGTACCAAAGTTCCGCTTAGGTCTAGTTTTCACCTAGCGGATGGTGCACCTCTTTATTCACCTGGTAGTCTGGTACTGCCTGGGTCACAGCTTTTGTCGCCTGGTTAGCGGGATTCTCTTGTTTCAGGAGGCATAACACTCTGATGAGGCAGTCTCCTGCTTGCCCCGACTGTTGTGGCTCAGCCGGCTGCTAAAAAAATTAACTTATACAACATTCAAGAGTTCAAACGCAAGGCTCACTGCCTCCTCCTCGTGCATTCTTCAGACTAGCGTTAACCTATCATATCCTTTTTCTATCTTCGAGCTAAGCTTATTAGTAGACATTGCACCATGTCATAAACGACATGACGGACTGGTATAAAAGGGTGACACCTAAGCTTAGAACCACAGAGTTATCAAGCAGCACGGACACGGAAGCAATGCTGCATCTCTATTCAGAGACCGAAAATTCAAAGAATAGAAGCGAAATTATAGTTCGTTTTAAGTACACTACTCCGTTGCCATGTACCTAAACCTTAACCTTGCTTCCATAGTAAGTGATTTTTTCCGGAATATGTTAGCCATATGCCTAACCCCAGCTTCGAGAGCCAGGCTCAACTATTTATGTCTCCATTGAGCCTTATTATATTCCTCTTTGTTATAATAACTATGTCATGATTTTCATGTTATTCAGTTATAAAACTTAGCGACAAAAATACTTTTTAGCATATATGCCAAATAAAAATGTCGTCCATACCTAAAACAATAACACACGCTTGGTCCCATTTAAGAACTAATTACCCACGGCCGTAATAAATAAATAAAATATGTCCAGCGATAACTTTTTTTTTAATTACAACTCTCCTTAATTTAGGATACCTGAAAATCTGTACAAAATTATTGAGAAAAAAAAACTGGGCCACAACAGACTTGAACCAGATGCAAAAATAAAGCGGGTTAAGCCTTAGACCAGGCCATTTATAATAGCATGTTCGTGACAGAATGCATTCTAAAAATAAAAACGGCTACAAAAAAATACGGCAGCTATGAAAGTTTCGTAGCCTTTATTTTCTCCCCTTTTTGTGAATTTTTAAACCATTGAAGTCCACATTAAAAAATCTGAAACAAAAAAAAAATGATAAATAATTACGTGCTATCACGAACGGAAACATTTAAACTTCATACGAAAAGCTTCAATTTTTCATCGAGTTTATTTCGCTGTGTTTTTTGCATTTTAGCACAGGACTCAGGTCGACCTGAGTGCATTCAAATATCTCTCAGTTGGGTCACTTGTGGATGATAATACTATATGAAAAATCGTGGAAAATGTCCTTTGTTCTTATCGGTGATAGAGTAAGCGTAATTATTAGGTATGCGAAAATGGGTGTAGAACGACATTAAAAATGCCTTTAATTGGGCCTAATTTTGTGTGACATTGAACGGGGATAACAGCGATTACGAGGAATTTATCTCGTGATGAGAAGAAAAGGACGAAGCCTCTATTCATGGCAAATACATGGTAGAAGCGACGTAACGTCTAATTAGAGGTAATTTAAACTGAAATTCAAATGGCATTCCTATGATATTAAGGGGGGAGTTACTGTCCTTATAATTTATAAATTAGAAGCAGGGATTCCGCTTCGACTATGGCGAATTGGGTGTATTTATTGATGATTATGTTTAGTGCCGAAGCTTGGAATTTGTGAATTATTTACGATAGAAATGTTGCTATGCAATTATTGCAGAATGTAAAACAATTCTCCTCATGTTCAGTCCTTGAACAATTTTGTCATTTGCAGCTATGCCTAGACAGCGATTATTTCGCATAGAGATCTTCTGCTCGAACCAGCGCAGCTCTTCAAAGGAATGTGGTGCAATATAACGAAAAATCTATAGCATCCCGGGCTGTAATTTACAAAACAGCTTCAATTGCGTTGAATACAACTTGCATTTCTGGGCTGAACCTTCAAAAATCACCTTTAGCATGGTTTTAAAAGGTGTAAAACCGCACCATCACACTCATTTGTGATGACGCTTCTCTGTAGACACAGACCATAGACAGCCATCGCAGAAATATGTAAAGCACCACTGATAAATGACTGTTTATCCATCATGACAGTATTTTTCCTGCAACACAATCCTAGCCCAGTCGGTCCACACCCACATATTGCAGCTCTCTTGCTTGTGTACCCATTCACAAACGCTACGTTTATAAATTGAACAACACTACTGTCGAACAATCTTCTGCCGCTAGTATTCCCGAACTCGTACCAAAGCTATCCTAATCCTTTTTTAAGTCATAACTGCCAACGTCAACACCTAGTTTAATTCCACCAGTACCACACACCTAGTACTAGCACGATAGGACACATAGACTTTGGTGATCGAACAGGATATATCTTCCTCGTTAATTATGCTCACAGATGGTAACAGTAAAAAGGGCAAGGAGATGCTGTAAAGAAGAAAGACAAAAAAGAAGGAAGATTATCTAAATGTGACAAGTAGAAAGAGGAAGGAATATGTCGCGAAGTGGAATCGAACCACGGACCTCTGGGATGGTATTCTGGCATCTAAACCCCTGAGCCAACGAAACGGGCAACTTCGACAACCAACATCATATCTCCCATCTAATCGAGTTCCTTGCTAGCAGCCCTTCTCCTCTTCAACGCCGAACTATGACACACAATGTGTATATAACAGTTTCGGATTTCTTTCGGAACAGCGGGCAGATATCATCTTCCGGAATGCTTATTTTTGTCAGCTCCGGAACTTCCTTGTAGGTACTAAAATTAGTGCAATTAATCATTTGAGGTATTTTCGTTACATATTCAGTATCTTCATTCTTGCGCGGTAGCCTAACCCCCACTGAAGTTCGTCTACGCGTTGTCCCAGCATCTCACTGCTTATGATATTCCTTGGCGATTCATTTTTCTTTACCAGTCCGCAACCAATGACAGAACATGGTTCCGGATTGTCCAGTTTATGAATCTTCTCGTTCCTATTGATAGGTTAACGTCAAATTAGGTCTTTGTGGGCTTCTTACAGCTGTTTAGTGTTTAGACATACTCCAAAGCCAGTCATGTAATAAGCTCTGCCTGATTCATAACCCTACTCATTGCCAGATTGCCACAGTCAACTCAGCAGCATTTTCTGCTCGGTATCCAAGTGCCTCTTAACTGCTTTTGTTTGGTCTTAATCCACCAGGTCATAGAGACATATAGTATGAAGAGGCTCTACGTCATGGCGTATGTTCAAAGTTCTGACGAGAAACCCCACAAACCACGGACTCTCCTAGGTGTACACCAAATATTTTATCAATTCAGTCATATTAAACTTAGATCCAAAGAAGGTCAAAGACACTCTCTAACCGCCTAAGCAAAGAATCCACAATGACTCAAGGGCATGATGATGTTTTGCCAAAAATGTTGATCGACTATACCGAGCTGTAAAACCCGCTATAAAGTAGCTGTGTTGAAAGAAACCGAAAAAAAACAGAGGAGCTGAAGGCAGCTCAGAGTAGAGCAGTTGTCAAAAAATAGAGCAAGAATGTCCGAAGTTGCACTACTAAAAAACAGAGCAGAAAACCGTGCTTTAAATTGCTCCAGTTCAACTTAGAGTACGCTCATGAAACACAAATCAGAACAAGTTCAGGCAAATTATAGCACCCGAATTGCTAATTTTTCTGAGATATCTCAACTTAGCTCAACCTAGAGCAGCTCATTAAACACAGCTATTAAATTGCTATCCACAACTGTCAAAAAGGACAAAAAAATGACAGCCAAACGAAAATGGCGGCCAAACAAAATGGGCTTGAAACATAAAACGTATAAGTACAACGAAATTCGTACATTAGGCAAGTCAATTTGTCCTTCAGTGGCCTCCACAGGGCCCGGATCTTAATGCTATTGAAAATGTTTGGGGATTCAAGAGACATCAAACGACGTTCTAAAAAAAATAGGACACCATTGCTGAAATTAAAGAAAATTAGCAAGTTACCCAAAGAATGAATTCATACAAACGGTTTTATTTCGACCAGATTACAGCTGACAGTGATTGACGCCAACAAATCATTTGGATCAATTTTGAGAAGTCTGTTTTTTGCATAAGTATAAATATGCGCAAAAATAAATCCCAAGTTGCTGAACACTATCAGAGCTTAAACGCTATTGTTATTTCGATCGAGACACAGAGAACTACAAGTACTCTAGGAAGTATAATGGTGCATCGATGCTTTGATTGGCACTTGACATTGACATAAACAAAATATTTCGATGAATTTACAAACATTCTATTTAAAACCACCTTGGAACTTTCGTTTCGATCTCTATTTTAAGACGTATTTTGCAAGAATATTACGAAAAAGTCTGCGTAACTTCTCAGAATAAAAAGTGTTAAAACTTTAGTGGAAGAGAACTATTCAGCGGATAAAATCTGCCACGAGGTTGCTAAAACGTGCTTTGTGAGTCAGTTGCGAAATTATTCAATTAAAAATTATCAAAAAATTCAATTTTATTTTCAACCTTACAGAATAAAAGCTGGAAATTCTTAGAAGACTTAGAAGACGCTTTGTGTGAGTGCAAAAAAAAAGTAGTGGGGAACGGGGGAGGATTCTAAACAAGTACTATATAAATTCGGTATAAATGGAGTGGAGAGGTACTTACCAAAACAAAACGATTCCTAGTCCAACGGTGAATACGATAAAACATTTATCCATCAGCATTATTATGTCCTCTATTGCTAAAAATCATTTCACGCACACCATTTCAGGTAACTTCCGCCGAATCCGCGATATTCAAAAACTGCTCCTATGATATGCATCACTCGCGGTACTGAAGCACGTTAAGGCACTGATTAAGTACGTTTGTGTTTAAAGCTTCACACTACCGAGCTTTTCGTTGCATGTTTTCTTACTATTATTATTATTTTTTTTTTTTTATTTTTTTTTATTTTTTTAATTTAACTAAAATTTATGTTGTTGAGAACTTTTGCTGTTTTGCGGAACTGAACTGGAACTCTGCAATCGCTAAAGGTCAGCACACTTCACTACGGAATTGTGTGATGAAAATGATTTTATCCATTTTCATTCCTGCAATTTAACACAGATTTTTCACACTAGATTTAGCTTAAGTCTCTGCAGATGATGCTGCATCCACTGTATATACGGACATGCCTTAGGCATCACACCACCGATTTGGAATCTTACAACACTTGCAACAAAAAGGATAAAACATTTGATATATGTAGAAATAGTGGACGGAGAGCGGCGACGGAGGCGCTTTCGATTAGGGCAAGGCTGCGAGCGGGTCTAGCGCTCCGCGGCTATGGCAAATCCATGAAGTGGAGAATTCGAAATGAATGGCATGTGTTGGACATGAGAGTACGTGGAATGGGGATGTACAGTACATACATAGTTCGGACTGCGGCCGGTCAAGATAGCAAAACTTCCTCATTAGGCGGCGCGGCCGGCCAGTCATTTGCTCCAGTACTTAGTGATAATGATCTTGAATGGCCAGAGAAACTACGTGGAGAATTGAAGTAGAGCCGTGCCTCAAGATCATGGGGATGATGATCAGGGAATTGTCGGCTGTTCATTAAATTAATTACATAACTGCTGCTTGAGGAGAAGAAGCATAAATTCTTCACAATTTATCTGCTTGTAAAATTCTGTCACTTTGGGGGTATTTAGTTGGATGTTTATCGGTCTAGTAATGGATGTTATGTAGATAGAACCCACCTTTGCTACTTATTGGAATTGGATAAAATTTCCTAGGCATTTTTTAATTGCTGATTAATAACTTTTGTAAACTGGTTATAAAAATCGATTATTCATCCATCTTACTCTAGCAGACTAATTTTCTTAATATTACTGGAATGAATCGTTAGACGCTTGGCCCAAAGAAAATGTTTTATTGGAGACTAGCATAAAACCCGCAACGCCTTTAAATAAAAAGTAGGTAGGAAAAAAGTATAATGAAAACAACAAAAAATCTGGAAAAAATTATTTTGGATACCATATAATCACTTGGCAGCGAAATCTGTTTCCCGAAAATCATCTTTGCCGGCGTCTGACCGGTTGAACTGTGAATATCTGTCCTGTACAACGTTTTTTTTATTGAATTATATAGAGATGTTCTTCATATTAATTTGAAAACGTATTTCTACCGTTTCTACCGTTTTTACTGTTTCTATACTGGTATTTAAGAAATTTCCTACATTTAAGAATGTGGCAAACTTCACGACAATAGTGGAAATGACCAGGATACACTATGATCAATGTTCTTTCATTTGGAGCTAGGATGTGAAGATTTTTCGATTTCCCAACTCTTCAACAACCTACATACAGCTGACCGGGAAATGACACTTATCTGGCAAAATTCGTCCTCAGATTGGCCCCGAAATTTAAAATTTATAAGTTTTGATCATAAATTCTTTATTTGTTACCTTAAAATCCCCAGATTCTCATTTTAAATGCGGCCATTTTGAATTTAAAAGTTTTGATCATTAATTCGTTATTTCCAACCTTAAAAAGCTCTAGATATCCACTTTCATTGGAATCGGAATACAATTGGAATAATTTGTCCGCCATATTGTCGCGGCCATTTTGAATTTATAAGTTCTGATCATAAATTCGTTATTTGCTATCTTAAAAAACCTAGATACCGATTTTCATGGAAATCGGAACACAATTGGCAAATTTGGGTAGCTATTTTAAATTTTGGTCATTTTGTGGCGGCCATTTTGAATTTCGAAAATCGGGCTTCGAGGTGCATCATGGGAGACCCCCACGGATCTTTGCGCAAAATTTCGAAGCTCTGCGATCACTGTTGCGCTAGCTATAGCGCACACATCGCACATACACGCATACATACATACACGCATACAGAAACTTTCTTTTATTAATATAGATAAGACAGAATGAGTTCGATGTCCCTGTTGATTGAGTCGGACATAAATTCGGAATCGTGAAGGCAAGGATGCGCCTGACCTTGTTCAAGATTATCGAAGGCGTACGAGTAACGAAGTGTAGGTACTGTCAGCAGGAAAGCTGTTAATTGGATTAAAGGGGATTAAGAGAAGGTCGTTTATAAAGATTAAGAAAAGCGCAGGTGGTACAATTGAGCCGTGAGAGACACCAGTCTAGATGGTGCGTTGTTTAGATTTCATACCATCAAATACTACCCTGATTGAACGATCAGAACACTGCAAACTTAAGTGTTTAGTTTCTAAAAACTTCAAGTGTTTCAACTGTTGTGATCGACTTTTAAACGGTTAGCGGCGTTTAATGAAAGTAAAAACTTTAAAGTGTTTCACTAACGTTTGTAAAAAGGCCTTCTAAACCTTCCAAATTTATAGCGCCTATGAATATTTAAAACGCTGCAAGGTTTCAAAAAGCTTTTTATTTTGGTTCTCCTTTCGCATTGGCCTTTTTGTCCTTCTAAGCGCGAGTGTCGTTTTTCCAAGTGGTCCCCCCACTAAGTACTAACCAGGTTCAATGCTGCTTGACCTCCGTGATCAAACGAGAACCGCTCTATTGAGAATGCTAAATGGCACCCTTTGCGACTACCAACATAATTTTATACGTAGCTTCTTTTCACGAGAGCAAGAATTAATATCATAAAATATTTAAAGTGTTTATTTTTCCATCAGTTTTTATTACAACTAAGTGTTTACTATCCCAAATGTTTAATGGTTGAATAAGGGTTTTACATTTAAACGCTTCAATCTTTCATTTGGTAAACATCTTATGTGTTCAATTTCTGTTAAACACTTTAAGTGTTTAAGAACAAAACATTTTAGTAATTAGATTTTGTGTTATTAATCACTTATTCTGTTTTAAAAAAACACTTCCTAGCATTAAACACTTTACCGTTTAGAAAACTTATTTCTAAACACCTATTAAACACTAGGATTTGTAGTGGAAGGAATCCAATTCTCTGATAGTAATTGTTTGGAGTTTACCTAGGAGAGCATTGTGCCATTTTCTATCAAAAGACGGGTATATCCTGCGCGACAAAACCAGACTCACCGAAACGATGTATGCTTTGACTAATGTTTTCAGCTAAAAGCACAAGAAGTATGTCAGCACGGCAAATCTGAGCTTTTAGAAGTGTTTTATTTCAAAACGCTTAAAACGTTTTATTTTGACGTCACCCATTTGATTAACATTGTCGTCACTTTTAAAACACTTAAAAGCGTTTAAGAAATGTCTACAATGTAAATGTCGTCTCGTCTTCGGGAGTACAGGCCCTGATGTATGGCGGATTTTAGATATTCCATAAATTTGGAAAGAACAAAGTAGAATTAATTGCTGCTGGGCGGTAGTTATAGGGATTATTGGAGTCGTTTGGTGGAGTGAGAAAACAATAAACGCATTCCCACCCGCTGGAGGTAACGTCTACGGAGTCTGGAACCCTAAGGAATATGACATGGCTTCAAGCGATGCAAAACTGAGTTCAGTATGTTGGGTAGAAAGCATAACGTCAAAAATTCACCTCAAAGCGAGCTGGAGACAGTCCTACACCTAACTATTGTAAAATTATAAAATTCCCTAATATAATTGAAAAATATTTGTTTTTGTTTCACACCTCCCTCTTATACTATTCCAATATTAAAAATTCATCACCAAAAACACGCGTCTGGCTTTTCACCATACTTTTAGACACTGCCCATAAAAAAACTCTCAACTATGATGGAACTTCTTTGAGTGAAAAGAATTGCAAAAAATTTAAACAATGTGCGTGTCCTTCACCTCCACGGTAATTGTATATTATTTATTTTTCTTGTGACGTCAAAACGAAAGAAAAAAAAGAAGAATTCTGGCCAATTTTTCTATTACATATTCATTCGGCGGTAATATTCACCAATAGACCATGTAGACGCGGCCTCATCTCGCAGCGCCTTTATGGCTTTCATGAAACGTGCTCGTCTCGTACTGTCTTCGAAATTTTGATTTATTGCCTTCAAATTATTTGATAAAACAGAAACATGCACACGAGGCTCGGCATTGGCTGTTTCTTGGATTGTTTCTTGAGAGAGCATAGTACGAATATTAGTGATATCCTGAATATATCGTTTCATAGATAAAAGCTTCAGTCTAGAGGCAGCAGATATCTACTCGCGCATTCACACTATCACTTTCACCGAAGCGAGTCGAATTTGATTTGTTAATGTTGTTCCAGCGAAAGTGGTGTAGTGGTGATGTGTTAATCATCCAGTTGCTGATCATAGAAGTTGAGGAGTTATATTTAGAGACAAAGATTGGTCATGTTTAAAAAAAAATAAGCTTTTGTTACCTAGTGCTGATACATAAAGAAGGATAATAGTGTTGATACATAAAGAAGGATAAATTGTAAAGGTTTACTTTTATGAATAGAATTTTCAAAATCTTTATTTCTCTATTATTGTTGCGGTGAACTTAACTAACTTTGTCTTTACTTAATTAAGGATAATAAAAAGTATCAAAAACTTGCATCGACCCTCCAGCAGTACAAAGTGGGTTGGGGTACCTCACGGTGGACCCATATGGTAGACAGGCAGCTCTTTGCTTGCTATACTTTCATCTATGAGAATGTAAGAAAGGCCTAGCTAACCACTGAATTTTTATCCTTTCTTACACCCAGGCGGCTATCAGAGCGATAGTCCCATAGTGCCTGTTCACACGGGTGGTCACCGCGACCTTTCAACACGAAATTTACAGGTGCGGGGAGCGTTCGGGTGGGAAGGAAGTGCGTCTCGATTTAAAAGCGACTCACGTTCGCTTTTCTGACCAGCTGACTGTTTCAATTTCATTTTGTATCACCTTACTGTTCCATTTTATTTTCGTTTCACCCGTATTGGGAGCAAACGAGGACAATTTTCAGGCTTCAGTTTTGTTTCACAGATTTTTTACTAAAATTAATTATATTCAGGTAATCACAGTTTATAAAAATTTATGTCACTTTTATGAAAATCACAAACTTTGTTCCCGTACTGTATGTTCCACCTGCCATAAAAACGACAAATATTCGCCTTTTCGTTCGCTTTGTCGCGCCTCAAAGCGACCTGTATGAACAGGCACATAGCGTTACTTCCAGGGGCGGCGGAGCATAATCATTGTGGGTGGGGAGCCCGTAAACAGATGTAAAATGTTAATCGTTCAATTTATATACCACCCGTCTGTTGAGTTATATGGTTTTTAATTCTTTGGTTATGGGGCTATGCGAACTAGCATTATGCGGACTAGCATTATAACCTGCCTCATGTGGACCCAGTGTGGATTGCCCTATATGACCCACACATGGCATGCCTTGCCTCATTCGCGCCTCGTCCTAAAGAATGCCCTATTGGCCCCGTTGAGGAAAAATCATTGCTTCCCCCGATCTTTAGTGGAAAAAAGAGACCGAAAAATTTTGAGAGTAGTTTCGGCGTGGAAAAGTGAGTAATAACTGCGCCGGTGTCGAAAGCTTTATATTTTTAAACGCGAGTGTCGTTTTACCAATGCGGTCCCCCAGCTGAGTACTGATCACATCCAATGCTGCTTGACCATCGCTGACCTTCACTGTGATTATCCACATAGTCCCGACGTTGTCCAGTGACTAACCAAACCACCCCACAAGAGCTTGCTGTTCGACATTGCAATCAGTAAAAGAACCGCCAACAGTACACGTAAATCTCGATCTGATCTAGTATAAATCAGGCATCAGGAAGTTTGAACGGCGTGAGATTAAGAGAAGCAAGGTCGAGAATACCTATGAACACCGCAATGCATTAACCTCTAATGCATAGAGAATGGTAGAAGCGCCATTTGACTAGGTGACATTGCAACTTAATTCAGGTTTCGATATTCAGATCCTCACCAACGAGGAATGAGAAAAATTTTTAGTCTGACAAAGACTATAATACAGTTTTATACACGGATGGCTAACTCAACCTAAGGATCCACGGTATTACTCTTATTGGATCGCTAAGCGGCTAGCAAGGTGCTATATGCAGTCTGAATAGCCGTCAAACTTGTAAAAAATATCTCTCTTCGTTGGCTAGAAGGTACAATATCACTTTTCAGTAGAACACGAATTTCGAGTCCAACGAAAAAGCAATTTGGAATTTTGTCAGACTAGCAGTAAATATTGTAAACACACATGTACAGAACGTACAGAAGCCGCTATGCGTGACGAAGAGAGATGTCACCATGCATTTTTTCGCACTTTCTGTTTAGATAAAATGTCAATAGTCTCTTAAATAATTAGTCATATTTGAGAGACTATTTTCGGTAGAATGAGTTTTTACCCTTCTTTTGGTGCTCTTTTTAGAAAAAAATTAAGCTATTTCGGGATTAGTTGTATGGTGAAAATACCAGTCATCACATTAGGCCAGTCCGTTTTGGACTTACCTTTATCATGAAAGGACTTTCCAAGGCTCTTACGAGGATTTTTGAGCATCAGCTTCTTGCACTTGGCGATATTTTCGTCAGTGTGAGTATTTACACTTTGATTTTACATGAAGATATCTGTGTGTGCCAACATCCAGAGGTAAGAAAAAAGGAGTACGCAGAAGCTCATTGTGTATGTGTTAATTAAGTTTTCACGACATACTTTGGTGAAGAGGTTACTACACTTCCCTCTCTCTTAAAAAACTGGTTCGGTAACAGTTGAAGAAATACCAGTGTAGATACTTCGCAGTTTTTGAAGGTCGGCCAGGAGCACGTTTAAAAACCTTACTATGGTAAACCATGAGGTAGCTGTGATTATGTTGCGTCACTTCACTTAACTATGGAAGTTTATGTTTAACTACGGCGGTTTTTGGACGCACCATGGTTAACTACGAGTTAAAGAAGAGGAAGATTGCCATTTTCCATTTAAATTATTATTGGTTAAATTATTTCGAATGTGTCCTCCAATTTTATTTAATTAATTATTCCATTGTGAAAATTACAGAGCGCTTAAAAGTATAAACAACAGCTGTAAATATACTAAGTGACAGATGGGGTGAAGATTCCGCATAGTAGTTTCGTACTATGTAACCATAGTTTACAGGATATCAATATATTTTATGCGCGTCTTTTAAAACATAAATCCGGGTACTTTTTTTATACAGTCTATGTAAGAACGAACCAAAGACTGGAGATTGAAGAGAAGACTAAACTGGTTTTTTGCCATTTTTGGTGATACATAAATCACATTTTTATTGTTAACTCCTCATATATCGTCCGGTGAACTTCTTGTAGACAATTTCAGCATTCATTCAAAATCTTTCAATTCATATCCTTCTCGAGGGATTCCCCAACTCCACTTTACTGTATGACATCAGCATGTTTTTACGTTGAAATTTTACATCACATATCCGAAACCTGCCATTGCCCAGTAATCAAGGTTATCAATAGCCGTTGTAAAAAGTCCAATACACCGTCGACCTCCCATTCGTTTAACAAAAACAGTCATTTACGAAATTTCCCAAGAAAACGAAAAAGGAGCTGGACTATAGCAGGATTCCTTCGAGCTAATTATCCGCGATGTATTGGGGGCTCTAAGTGGCACGTTGCCTCCAAACAGATACCATATAATCATATGGCTTACCTTTGACTGGCTTCTAGTGTGCTTGCTCGGATTTAATTAATGTTTTTGGGGGCTACTCCCGCCCCAAGGACACATCCCTGATACGAATTTAATCTCTCTGCCCCCCTCGAAACTAATTATCGCTAGTGATTAACAAGGTCAAAGCGAGAATTGATGAATATTTTGCATGTAACCCCCACAATCGAATTTTGCGCTAAAATGAATTAAGCCTTTGCCGTTCTCGCCATAATTATTATTATTATTATTAATATCATTATTATTATTACAGTTATTGTTATTAACATTTACTTTTTAAATATAGCCGCTTACATATTCCCTGTGCATTCGTGGGTTTCGTGGGTGGTTGCTTCCCAAGTGAGAGATTCCTCGTTCAATCAACACTGATTTATAGGGCGGAGTTTTTTTTTGTTATTCGGATTTGATCAGGAGTGGTGGAAAATTTGTTTTTCTATTTCTTTTGTTTGTTTGTTTTGCTTGTTTATCACCAGTCTGGGCTATGATATATGCATAAGCTTGAGAATAGTTTGTTGATATGACGAAAAAAATATTAATTTATTAGTGAAAACCAGATATTATAGAATCGTCGATATTTCAACTACTAGCGTATTTGTGTGTGTGTGAATTATAAAAATTTGCCTTGAAGTAGCTTTAATAGCAATGAAAATTACTGGGATTTCTTAAAAAATACTGGTTTCTACCAAAAAATAACTTTACTTTCAAAAAAAGAACAATAACACAACACCTAGATGGACGTATCAAGATAAACATTGACTTATTTTGATTTGATATAAAATATACAAGAGCAACACTGATAGACTAGTGGAAACCTTCTTAGAAAATTTTTTCACTTACTAATTGGTCAATCGATAAATTTTTTTTTTTCATTAAAAAACTGTGCCGACCTTGAATTATGTAAATGAAAATCGTTGAACTCTATATCTGCCCATTAAAGTGGGTACTTCTGCTGTAACTTTCTCAAGTATCGACAGCGGCAAATAAGGCGCATGTTGAAAGGGGGGCTTTCGCCTTAGATTCCTCATGAACACCACACAAAGAAAAATCTGCGATACTGAAGTGAGGTATGCCCTATCAGTTTCTCATCAGGGACCTATGAGGCAAATCATATCACAAATGAAATGGGGCAATCCCAACATCTGCCTTCCGTATTCGGAAAGCTTTTTAAAAAGTTTTAAGCTTTAGTTTTACCTATACTCATACAAAACTTTAGTTTTTGTTGTTGCAGTCGTCTTCATCGTAAAAGCGTCAAGAACAGTTCACGAATCCACGAAAAAATATAGGCCGATTAGCCTATCTTACTTCATGCTCAAGCCACTGGCAAGAGTCATGGGCTCTCACATCTGCCAATAGGTTATATGTGACTTTTCTGTTCCCAGCTCAACATGCCTTTCGAAGTGATAGATCCACAGAAACAGATTTGCTCGATGTGGTGGGAGTTATCGAAAATACCCTACATTACAAATAATACACACTGGCAGCCTTTTTAGACATAGAAAAAAAAACTTTAAAAACTTTCGAATCTTATAGATTAAATCTCATAGTCCTTATAGTAGAAGGAAACCATAGACAAAAATAACTGAAACGAATCTGGAAACCAAGATAGTAACGAAATACGCTAATATAAGTTCACCACAAGGAGGAGTGGTCTCCCCTTACTGTGGTAAGTAACAATGAATGACGAAACAAAGGTGACCTGACTGAGAACACCTCTCATCAAAAGCGTGATCATAGACCTAAATTAATTTTGATGTAACCAGGGACGGCGAAGCGCGGGGATGGAAGGAAAACTTCACACACACTTTCAATTTGGATGGGGAAATCCACACCCAAAATATTTCATGTACACCTAATAACCCAGAAAGTTAGAGGACCGTCTCGATCGATGGCGCCGAAAAAACGTGGTCGAACGGCAGCACACAAGCAAGGCTTTTCATACGAAAACTAAATATATTATGTTAGAACTATTAAGAACTCAAATGTATAGACTAAGTTTTTTAAACCCCACCCAAATAACATTTAAAAAGGAGATTGTCTCTGGTGTAGAACCCCACACAAAAAAATCAGCTATACTGAAGTGAGGTAATGCAGTTTCTCATAAGAGCTCTATGAGGCAAACCTCATTACAAATAAAATGGGGCAATCCCAACATCTGCCTTCCTATTCGGAAAGCTTTTTAAGAAGCTTTAAAGTAATATCCTTAGCTTTAGTTTCCCTCATACAAAGTTTTAGTTTTTGTTGTTGCATTGCTTCATATTTCAGGCAATTATGTTGGTGATCGTGAAAGGTATCATTTACCAAATACTCAATAGAACAGTTCTGGTTCGATTACAGATACTTATGATAGGATACTAAGAGAAGACAGTACTTCATTTTGGAGGCGTTGAATTCGACACGCTTCTTGTGGCCCTAGCCAAGAATAAGTTTAATGTCCCTGTTGATCGAGCTGGACATGAGTTAACGATCGAACAAGGTTCAGCACGTGTCTGTCTTACATTTTCGAAGGCATAGCCCAGAGTGTAGCCATAAGCACATTTGTGAAGTGAATTGGAGTACATCGAAAGTAGGTAATTTATAAAAACTTAGAAAAGAGCGGGTGATAGAATTGAGCCCTGGGGAATACTGGCGGAGATGGTGTGGAGTTTAGATTCGACGCCAATGCCACAACCTTGATTGAACGGCGAGAAAGAAAATTCTCACTCCAATTCTTTCTCGACGAAATTCTCAAATGGTGTAGCCTATTTTTTCCAATCGGGATGGGGCAAGGCGTTATATGCCCCTTGTGGGCCCTACAGGGCAATCCAAATCGGGCCCACATGAGACAGTGGGGCTAGCCTCATAGGGGCCCCCCTCAAAATGCTAGTCGGGAGGTGAGGCACATTTTTTTAAGGACCATAGGGGGTCTATTATCAGGGTCGGTGGATTAATTGGGGTCAAGTCTTTGAAACACCTTTACAGTTCTAAAGAAAATTCTTTCCATTAAATGAGAAGAATACTCAGCGGTGAAAGATGGCATGGCAGAATTAAGAATTCGAGGAGACAGAGACGTACCTCAGTCGGCCTTGAATTTGCTTGGTGTTATCACCCCCAAAACAAGTGGAAATAATATTGTTCTTGATTGAAGTTACCAACGACCAGAAGTTGTGCTTACTAGGAATAAGCAAATGCATTCCCGCCAGTATAGTTTTGGAGGCCAAGAAAGCCACAAAGCTAACGTAACTACTCCAGGAACGCAAATCCCAGTCGATTTCTTGAAAAAAGTTAATAAGACTCAGCCAAGTGATTTTTTAAGCGAGAGAGTTTTTTTAATGTCGGGGACTCCCAGGTAGGATGATCAAAAATTTGGTTGAGTGGAAGACGACTGCATATTGGGCTGACAAAAAAAAAATACTATTGAGTTTGAAGAAAAGTCACATGTATGGGAGAGGGAACATAATACTTTGGAAAAATTTCAAATACGAAAGAAAATTGTAGAACTTATTTCATTTATATAAGAATTACTCAAGCTTACAAGTAATAAAGTAATTTGGTTGTTCCTTTTATAAAATTCCAACTCCATAAATCCAAAAAAAAACTATCCAACTACAAAGGGTTAATTTTCTGCCTTCCTTCGTCCATCCCAGCTTTTATAGGAAGTGATAATTGGATGGAAACGATTTCATAAGAAAACAAAATATAGTGATTAACCTTGTCCAAATTAGACTTGATCCAATGGAAAATCACACTTGAAAACAATTAAAATTTCAACATTTTCTAAAAACCCATGACCCTAAACTGTAGTAGAAAAAAAACGTGTGTGTAATAATTAAGTTTTAAAAAGCGCGAAGAAAAATGTCTTTAGTTTTTTTATTCTTGTTACTTGATCAAGCTATAAGGTCATATGGCGTGGCGGAAGCAGTTCTATTATCCGTTTCCAGAAGGTATAATTGCGATAACACGAGAAGCTCAACGTTGACAACATTGTGTGTGTCCACGAATAAAATCGGTCGCGCGTTCCGTTTCATCTCATCATGATCGTGAAGATGATGATGATGATGATGATGATGATGTTCATGATCATCGCGTCAACATCATCTCACCAGAGGCACAGGCAGGCAAACAGCATCGCACGACAGACAAATGGACTTTAATTAACCACCGGAGCGCATTTTATACCGTAAATTGGACCAGAGCGGAGGCAATCCGACAACTTGAACTTGAAGTGAACGCAAAACTGCAATTTATCATATTCAAAGAAAAAAGAAGATTTGAGTTGAAGACAAAAACACAAGACGAACAGAAGTGAAGAAAAAAAATTAATAATAAGAAGAAAAATGATTAAGAGGCGAGAAGAGTGAATTCTCCCCGCTTAATTAACCCCGAAAATATTGGATTAATTTAAGCCACCTAGAGAGAGAAAATCGGCTCCTCAATACCACCATCATGCGTCTCGGTGTATGGCTCGGATTTATAATTGGACGTGATTATCCTTCGCGCGCGCAAAAAGAAAATGTTTTAAATCCTTTTTTTTAGGGAAAACCTTCACTCGAACGCAAGTTATGTGCATAATTACGTACGCATGACTTCATGCCATTGCCATCATGTATCATGTTTCCGAATATTCTGTGGGCTTCCCCGGGGGAAAGATGTGCGGGTGTGCGGTGACAATATCCCCAAAGCCCCACAGTAGCGGCAGCAGCAGCAGCAGAGTCCTGCACCAGAATCATCCGAAAAGGATATTCCTCTAGCCATATGTTGTGGCGTGCGGAGCATCCAGCGGATATATATAGGTCCACTGTCAAGCGGTGAATACTTGATAACATGAAACACTCACACAAACGCAAAAACTAATATAGAATCACATCGAATCACTTGTTTTTCACTTGGGTCCGATTTCAAAGGACATCATCCCTCGAGCCGACATTCAATTGGAAATCAATTAGCAAACACCCGGAAATGGTCACTTTGTGGCCAGATTATTACCACACTGCGGGGATCTGTGCATGGACTCGTATGTCCAGCAGTGTCCTTAGTCCGATTATCGTGTTGAGAGTGCGGTCCGTTAATTTAAACAAAAAAAACCCCGTTAACAAGTTTCGATAATCTTAAAGAATCTCAAGAAACCCTCCTTCAGCCCGCGAGAGAGAGAGCGGCATAGGAAGACTACGACCCGTGGGTTTCACAGCTGACTAAGAACTGATTCGTGGAGAGTTCTCGAGGAGCTCTTTGCGAGTGCCTTTAGCATACCACGGCGAGCGGCCTAATATCGACTAACTTGACTACAACCAATCTAGCTTTCTGTTGGCATGTCGCGCGCTAAGGGTAAGCTAGTAGGTATCGCACAGGATCTACCCACCCATTCCGAGCTAGCGCTGTCTAGAAGGACGAACGACGAACCATAGCAGCATAAGGCTCGGGAATTCGATGGGAAATTTCCCTGTGCAGGCAGTTCCATAGTATCAAAAGCACAAACAAGGGAATTCCGTGCGGACGACTAGAAGACGCTCTCGACACCACCCACACCCGGCCAAGGGGGATGACAAGGGAAAAAAGTGGCCACTGACTACTACGTACTACTAGTTTCGGTTTTTTTTCATTTTTTTTTTCGGTGGAAAACACTCACTCGAGAAAATGTAGGGTTGGGAAAGCTTTTGCGGTAGTTACATGCCAGCACGGGGGCTTCGCGTGCCTCACAACTAATGGGGCCCTCTCTATTCAACTCAGTCTCTCAGTAAAGAGATTTCTTTTCCTTTTTTTTATTTTCTTTTTTACTTTTTTTATTTATTTTTTTTTTTACTTTCATGTCGCACACATCGACTTTAATTTTCGATGCGCTTAAAAATTACAAGACAGAAAATTTTCATGCTAGAAGAAAATAAGTAGAAAGATGCTCGCGAAACTTTTCGTGGATGATATGTAATTTCGCGTAATTAGTGAATGAAAATTAGATTCAATCAAGGATGTAACCAGCCCACGATGGATGTAACCAGCTTGTTGCCTGCTTAAGTGATTAGATTTGATTTTTTTTTGTGTTTTGGTTCAGTTGTTGGTAGGAAATGGTTTGTTGAAGTATTTAATTTTTTTTCTTGGATGTCTATTAATATACACGCGATTTGTGAAGAACTTTATGAAAAGGCTAAATTTTTTAAGGATTTTAGCTTTTAATAGAGGATGTATGTTTTGTTTTTATAAGAGACTATGGATTTAAACGGATGTAGGCTTATAAGTAATAACAGAACGTAACTTCGTGGTCATATTTACAAGATTAGTTCAGGATCGCATGATTCAGTTTATTAGTAACAACCAAAATTATGCAAAATGACTCGAAATTAAAATAAATAAAGCTTAAAGCGAAATTACCGAACCATTTTGCTTAAATATAAAAACCCACGGTTTTGACGCAGCAAATTTATCAGATACAGACATATACTGCTCTGTATATGACTGTGCTGGTCAATAAGTTCGTGTGACAATATAGAATTCAATATTATAAATAAAAGAAAATTTCATCCAAAGTGTTACAGTAAGTCAATGAAAAATGGCGAATTACTTGATAGACCTTGGTTAGTTTATCAAATTTCAAATAATTCCGTATTTTGCTTTTGCTGTCAACTTTTTTCTGACTTTTTCCAGGAATATGTTTGTTTATTCTTCGATTCTAAAACTCTTAAACCTAGGCCGATATAATACCTATTCTTGTTATGTTCTGCATTCTTCCTAAAAGAAAAAAAGAAGATAAGTTTGGATGACTTAATGAATGTTATATGTGACTTATCGTTTACCTGTTTTCGGGCAACGGTCCTGATGGTCCATTCTTCTTTCAGGTCCTGCTTAGTTAAAGGCCATCAGAAGTACCCTGATGGAATGGATCCTTCGCAACGGCCGGTTATCCCTATTCGGAGGATAATGTATGAATCCCTGGAAGAGCGGATAAAATAAATATGAGGAATCGCCAACTAAATTAAATTAAGTTAAAAACTTTCTTGTTCCATCCGTTTTTTTACATTAAATGTGAACACCCAGCGATCCTAATTGTGATCCTGTTCCTAATTGCTTATTTCCCTTTGTGTGTGTATTGGTTCGAGCCCCAGAATAACGACGTGGTGCCCTCATATAGCCAGACGAGCGATCATGCCCCCTCACCAAGCTACCGGGCACCTATGTGCAGAAATTGTCACGTAAAACTCTCAGAACGTACAAGGGTTGCCCGTTCGAATCACTACATCGAAAAAATCAAACATCAAGAAAGTTAAATTATTATTTGATGACACGTTAAGAAATAAAATCAGCAACACCACTGCTGCCAGTAATCATATTTGTCTTTGGTAACCACTAAGGAGGTGATAGCTGGCATGAAAGCCAACGCTGCTTTATTGTCATTTCTGTTCGGCTCGAATTCTTCTTTATCCGACCACCACACTCAATGGACGGAGTTACCTTCAGGACTTGAGAGGGGTATGTCCGTCTCAATGAGCTCGATTGTAAAAAAAAATACTGGACTCACTGGACCCCCTATAGTGCAGACAATACCTCTATCTAAATCTTGGCGCAAACGCTTTCCCTTTTTATACTTCTTTGGAATTTACGTAGATTATTGACAATTTGCATAATTCAGCCCAAACCGAATAAAAGGTGGCTCCAACAGCCACAACAACAACTATTATACTCTCCAAAACTATATGACCAATGATCATTAAAAATCACAGAATATTTAGAACAGTGGTGGCCAATATCAGCTTTTGGGATCCGCACCATCTCCCATGGCAGTTCCGGAGCTCCCAAGTAAAAATAAAACTCGCCCGCTTCTAGCCTGAACTGGGCTCGCAATCGCAACTCAAATGCGCATGCCACATTTTTAGTCAGGCTCCTATCCTGATTGTGAGTTCGAGGTATAAGCAAAAGCTTTGAGTGAGCTTTGAGTTCAAGTGAAAGTGTTGTTGCCCACTCTGATCTAGAACCTAATTGAATCGGTTATTTGAGAAACGCCATAAGTCACTTTTTTGTCGAAATCGAGTTTTCGGTAAAAATCTATTCTTCAGAGGTAGACGCATCTTTTAGAAGCGAAATCCCACGAATCAGGTCATTTTACATGGAGTTGGACCGTACGAAAGTTTTCGTTTATTCGAGAAAGCCCATAAGTCATATGACTTATGGGGTTTCTCGAATACACGTCCGCATCTCATGCGACGAGAATGCTCGAAGTTTGCTTCCAGGATAAGCAAAGGTTGATCCGTGTACATTCATAACGCGTGTTTTCTTATTAATGGTACACGTCTTTTGTTATTAATGGACGTAAAGTTCCAAAGGATAAGAAAGTAGCTTTTAAAATCTCGCAGTTCATGCACTTTTCACACTCTTTCAAACATAAGGATGTTATAATCACCAAACCTTTTATTGGTGGGTTGTGCAGTTACACTTGTAGGCTAAACAACAATAAAAAGCAGCTTCTATCACTCCCAAATGAACTAGTATATCCAAGAGAGAAAATCCCCATCAATAAAAAAAATTCAAGATCTAAAAAAACTGATGAAATACATCCTAGATGAAGAAAACATTCTAGCATTCTACAAAGAGATAGGTCACCAGTGGCCTACATCTGATTCTGAGTTGTCAGAGAACGACGGTAATGATGAATAAATTTTATTTTTATTTATTTATTTTATACCATTCTTTTTCATAGAAATAAATAATCTTATTTGTGTTTCATATTTAGTTAATAGTAGAGGGAAATTGTCATATGATAGTGATGTAGTTGGGAAGTTGGATTTTTTGTTTTTTTTCTTTACATATGTTAAGATAAAGCGAAAAAAAAAATTTCTGCAAAATCGGTCCTGTGCTGCTTACTATGAAATGCTACTTGCCAACTATGAAAAAAAGGCAAAAAATTGAAAAATTGAAATTTTTTAGTGTTTTCAAAGGCCTAAAATGGGCATTTAAAATAAAGTAACGAAGTATTGCGTATGCTCACAAGAAAGTACATAAAAAAACCTACAATTAAAAAAAAATATTTTGCCGTACGATGATTTGGCATTTTAAATTTTTTTTCGAAAACTGCGAATTTTTGCCGTAAAAAGCGATTTTTTTTTAAATCCACGTATTTATAGCATCAAAGTACATCTTTTCTCCAATTTTTATCAAATTCCGACCTTTTTCCCGTCATTTATTGCATTTTTAGTAAAATAAAACAAAATTTCATCCATTGTGGTTTTTTGAGGTTAGAATTCATTTTTAAAGTATTTATACCGAATCAGTTCGATAGTCTATTCATTTACTAATATTTTCCAATTTTTTTTATTGTTCTACGACCAGCAGAACTGGAGAAATTAAAAAAATAGTGTAGCATTGCACTCAAAATGCATCAAAAATGGACATTTATGCAATTTTCTCATGCAGCACAGGACCGATTTTGCAGAAATTTTTTTTTCGCTTTATCTTAACATATGTAAGGAAAAAAAACAAAAAAATCCAACTTCCCAACTACATCATGACTTCGCTTTTTTTGTTTAATTTCCTTCTACTATAATGTTTCTACTTCCTTTAGAATACATTTTTGAGGTTT
The DNA here is from genome assembly GCA_963855945.1 of Thereva nobilitata. NCBI lineage: Eukaryota > Metazoa > Arthropoda > Insecta > Diptera > Therevidae > Thereva > Thereva nobilitata. Next base: position 231,349,142 of record OY979694.1, read on the forward strand.
ACTGAGTGTACTTTTTATTTTATACAGTTTAGAATACAATTCCTTTTTGACAAAAGTATATGTATTTGAGAAACCCCATAAGTCAAGCGACTTTAAAAATCCATAATAATTAAATTCTTTAACTTTTGAGAATTCCATTGATCACAAAGATTGTATTTAGCTTTAAACAATATATTTTATTGAAAATAATAATAGTAGAGGTTGCCGGTTAACGTAGAAACAGTTCTTCTCGATTTCCCAAAAGTTGCTCTCACTTGACTTATGGGGTTTCTCAAACAACCGATTCAATTATAATCTCAAACCACAAGCAGTATAAAATTAAACAAAAAAGCTCTAGGAAAACAGTTCTCTCTACAAATGAATTAGTAAAAATTTCACCGATTTAACTAGTGAATTGAAATATATGTGATTCATATTCTATTATCTTTAGGGCAGTAAAGGGTTCCATTTAGCATACACTAAACCGGCTCTTGTTTGATCACGGAGAACAAGCAGCATTTCAGTGCTTTGATGGGGGGCCGCTTGGGAAAACGACTCTCGCGTTAGAAAAAAGCTGGTTCACCCAGTGAACTTTCAATGTTTCCTATTGGTTGATAAAGCAATGGTTCAACCAGTTAATTTTCACTGGAAACCAGTGAATAGATACTGATTCGTTTTTAGAGTGTAGGTTTCCAGCTCTGTAAGGTAAACTCTAAGCTATTCGCACTGACTCAGTTCGAAAGGACTGGATTGAGTAAGTGTGGAGGAAAATTGTCTAAATGAGCTTTTTACATCTCTTCAAACATCCGCATGTATTTTGGCTACGAGGAAGCATACTTCGAAAGCAAAAAGCTTCTTTTCGCTAAGTGAGGCGTTTGGATATGGAAAAACTGAGCCCGTTTTCCAGGGAGACGTTTATGCTTCTGCTTTTGACGTGAAAGCATTGGCTCCGCGAACTTAAACACATAAGAAATTAATGGTTTGGTTCGCGTTAAAATGCAAGCTGGTTCTATGCTATCATAGAGTAGCTAAACGAAATCTGCTTCACTAGCATACATTCACAGCAATCATTGTTTCCTCCTCGTGTATTTTGGGCCAATGTCAAGAAAATATCAATAATTATCTCATAATATTTGTTTGATAACAGCACTGGGACTATTCTTTTCAATTTTCGAGCTACTGTAATAATAATTTTCCTCATCTTACTAAATACCCCTTGAATATATTAAGTAAATCCCTGTGGCACAGAATTTAATCTACTTTACAAATTCCCTTTTCTTACCAACTGCACAAACTTCAAAGTCATTTCCCTCTAGAGAGTTTCACCGTTCACATAAGAATTACATAATCGTTTTCCACACAAAGTGATGATTTTAATTTAATTCCTCTAAAACATGTCATTCATCCATTTCCTTAGATTCACTCCAGTTTTTTTTCTGTGTTTCATTTTAATTTGTTTTTTTTTCTTCTGTAGTTCTATCAACAACCAGCTTTCACCGAATCACTCTCTTCCACCTATTCCCGCCCTGCCTTTTTTTTGGTTTTGTATGTCATTCAATATTCTGCAATTAAAAGCCCAGATTGCGTGATGCGAGCATGTTGTAAAAACACCCTGAAAACATAAAGAACATAGAAAAACATGAAAAAAACAACAACAATAAACAACAAAAATCAAGCAAGATAGAGACGGAGGGAGAGAGAGAGAGTGAAAAAGAAAATCTATAAGGACAAAACATTTTTTGCAAATTAATATCGATTTTAAGGATTGTTGCATTTTGATAGTTGTTTAATTTACTAAAAGTCCTGTTCTAGGTCCTTAAAATATTCAAATCATGACTTTCGGGGGTTGCTAAGGACTTTCAGCTATCTAGTAAGGGAGCTTTCTTAAGCTTTTAGTCTAGGGTGGCTACCACGCGTAGAGGGAGGGCACCACCGACCATCTCCAATAACATTACCTCATTCGCCGGCTTCGAGATACCTAAAAGCACGTGTAAAAATGCCGCATCACTGATTAATTTACATAAATTTGAATTCTCCTTTCGCTGGGAATTTTGTTTTCGTAATACATGATGTCTTTCCCCGAGGGCCAAGGGCCGGTAGTTATGAAATGCGGACTACGATGGAGGACTGAAGGCGCCGCTTACAGTACCATCCAGGAAATGAAAGCTTCTTGTGGAAACGTTCTTTTTACAAATGTTGTTCACCAATTTAATAGATTTGTTTTTTTTTGACGACTCAATCCTTGAGGAATTCAAGGTTTTGCAAGGATAACATCCGTTTTCAGATTTTTTTATATTTTAAATTGCCTCATTTAGACAAACTGCTCATCGTTTTGCGCCCCAATTCGGTATCACATAAGTGTCATATTGATGATGAGTTTTGATCATGCAAAAGAAAACACAATTGCATAACATTTAATGAGGCAAAATACACGTGGACGCATGATAACAACGCCACGCCACTTTCGGGTATTATATTTCATTATTAACACAAACCTACAATAAATAAAAAGGTTACAGAGGATAGAGTGCAGTTTTCTACTAATAACACAATTTTCGATTTTATATATTTTTAGTAGTTTTTTTTATACAATTCATTCAAGTGGAAATCCTGAATTCCCTATTTACAATGACAGCTTGGAGTGAAAAATTCCAAAGTGTGTTTTTATATCGCCACTTTCCCCTCTTTGAGGCACAATAATATCGCGCTTCCACTTCTACTTCACCGTAAAAAGCCCCGTGTTCTTTTAATGAACTGGGTTTTGAGAGCTTTTGAGGAGCTTTTGAGTTCCCATACAAAATCGAAGAACCAGAAGACCCAGATAAAACCCGGGTTTTCGATTTTGTATGGGAACTCAAAAGCCCTCAAAACCCAGTTCATTAAAAGAACACGGGGAAGGTGAAACCTCAATGTACGCTTGCTTGCTTGAACTTGGTAAGCTTTTCAGAGCTTTTCAGATTTTATATGTAAAACTGGTGCATTAAGTCGCTTGGGCATTTGGTTTTACCTTATAACAAAGCATTGGTTTATTTGATATGTCAAAGCAAACCAAAGCACCAAAGCAAGCCAAGCGTACATAGGGGTTCACCTTAAAGCTCGACCTCACCGAAAAGCTCAGCCCATCATTGGAACCGCCGCTCTAAGATACTGCTTGCCCGTAAATATATAAAAATCAAGATTTTGTGGGAAAAGCTCTTTTTGGCCAAGGAAAACGTGCGAAGGTGTAAAAAGTGAAGAGTTTCATGCTGATATGCCCCGTGTTCTTTTAATGAACTGGGTTTTGAGAGCTTTTGAGGAGCTTTTGAGTTCCCATACAAAATCGAAGAACCAGAAGACCCAGATAAAACCTGGGTTTTCGATTTTGTATGGGAACTCAAAAGCTCTCAAAACCCAGTTCATTAAAAGAACACGGGGATGGAAGTTGACACTACAATGTGCACTTTGCTTGCTTGAACTTGGTGAGCTTTTCAGAGTTTTTCAGATTTTTTATTAAGCTGTGCCTTAGTCGAATGAGCATTTGGTTTTGCCTCAAGCATTGGTTTAATTGAAATGTCAAAACAAGGAAACCACAAAGCGTACATTGTGAATTCACCTGGAGACAGCAACTATGGCACCTAAGCTCTACTAATGCCCATATTCCCAAATTCACTCACCCGTCGAAATCCGGCGAGTGACTGAAATTGGTATTCCCGATATTCACCCGCATTCACTCACATTCACTTTTCCATACATTCATTTCATTCGCAATTCACCCATAAATTTTTGGCGAATTTTGGGTGAATGGAGGAGAAATATGGAAATATGGTAGGCTTTGGAACAAACAACTACTGAAAAATCTCATCAAATTTTGTATACAGAAACACGAAATTATGACAGCTATCGCATCACCTGAAAATAGGTGAAAACGGGAATACCAATTACAAAGTGAACGACTTTTGAGTGAGTGAAAAGAATTCAGGTGAGTGAAATCGGGAATATGGGCATAAATCTGAGGCTTTCACCCCAGATCGCGCCACCTATATCTCCCTTTATCTTGGAGTCATCCGTGTATAATAGATCTACAAGGATACCTATTACTAGAGAACAGAAGCTTTCATTCTGAACCTCTTACCGGGTCACGCCTCCTCGGGGGTGATTCGATCATTTTGGTTGATCTAGCCACTCGTCCTTTACCAATCTCTGAAATAGATAAAGTTGTGTTCCTCTGCTTTCTCCTCCTCTGGAGCTTAACTAGCCCATTAATCGCCTTATCAACCATTCTTTGGGTGACCTCGTCAACTTTGGAACCATCTACTCAAGGCCAATGACAGGACTCCCCTAGGAGCAGTGAGACCTGTCTTCGCAGGTGGTGGATTTGTCTGATTTGCAGGTTCACCACCTTTTGTTTTCTCATTTCCGTGATGCAGATCCCATCGCCCCTTTGCAGGTATCCATCTACTGTACTAGATGAATCTTGGCTAGGCAAATCCAGTAGACAATATATTTCATGGAGGGTAAAAAACGGGGAAAAATGTTTATTTGAACAATACGAAGTGGCATTGTCTCTGATGATCACCCTGGGTCCAGTCATGCCCTCAGTGCCCTCAAGGTGCCCTATCGTCGGGAGCACGACCTCATGGAGGCTGCTGCCATGCACCCCGATACAATACGTTAGTCTCCATACTCCATACCGATGGCTAACCACTTCGGCAAACCACGTGTAAGCAATAACCTCTCCGGCCCTTGATTAGATCACTTCAAAAATATTTCTACATTTCAATCAACTTTTTCAAACTTCCATGACCGCAGCTTAACATGTGCGTTTTGTCTTCTTCTATTGATAAATACACGAAGGCATCGACATTTCGAAGGTGTGTAACATTCGGGGGGAAAATCTGAAATTCATAGAATAGAATAAAAAGTTTGTTGCGCTTTCGTTACGTTTTGGGCTGTGCCCAAGGTGGCGCTTCCTGATATGCCGGTAAATATATGATTGCGAAAAATTTCAATCAGAATCGATCTGAATTATAAAAAGAAAAAATATGTTTTTTTTGCACTTGTTATATTAAAGATGGTCTATGCTTGAGAATTTCACAATGGATGAGCTTCAACGAGGTCTTTCCCGTATTGCAGTTTAGTTTGGTTAACAAAAAGATGCTATCATTGATCTATGCGAATTCGGGCGGTTGCGCAAGCGCAAATTGGAATTCTTGCGACTTGATAATTTATTTGAAATTTTAGAAAATTACCTTGGGCAGAGATTGCACCAATTTCTATGACATAATCGCACGTTGACTATTCTCTTAAATAATTCTGAGAAATGAAAACACAAAAAACCTGGTTTTAAGACCAAAGATTTTTTTTGTTGTTCGCAGCTTGTTACCCCAACACCGACACGGAATGGGCGAAATTTAGGGCAGTTTACCGAGAACTATTAGGTCTCCTTAATGTCAGGTATGTGCAAACATTGGACACCTTTTTTGCACCTTTTAGCTTGGTACGCAAATGGGCTTTTTATTGCCGACAGAGATTACAGCCGATTTGCTATTTGCAATGGGTTTTCACACTTGGGGAAATATTGACGATGGCGACGTCGTCGTCGGTGGGTTGCGAACGGAAACCTGAAAATAGGTTCAGTGTCAACAAGCGGAGATGGGGCAATAATATGGTGTCTCTGGGGGCCGATGTCCATCCAACTGCAACGGGGCTCCTTTGGTCCGATTTCTTTGTAAACAGCTGGGTGCCCCCCATTGCGTCGCGCTGCAATGGCAATGGCAAGAACTCACTTACCTTACTATGTCAACGACATGTTTTTTTATTGTTATTATAGCAAAAAAACCCAAAAAGCAATTTTCCTTTTCGATGGACATGGCGCGGCGCGGTCACACAGCGACAACAGTGCCAATGGCAGGAATATTTACTTGAAGGTGGAAAAGTCAATTTTAAAACAGGTAGACGACAGACAACACAATATGATTTCGCCATTCGCATATAATTTACCGGGGGACAGTTGGTCTCTAATCAATCTGAAAGCGCGCCGACTGCAGCACACTTTCCACACAGACGGAGACGGAGCGGTACAATTTTACTGGTCACATCCTGAACATAGACCTGAGAGCAACAGAAACAGATCGATCCACGGTGCCGTGAATCTTTTGTAATTCATATAGGTGACTAACAGATTATTGCAGGTGTGATTTGTCGTTGTTGTTGTTGTTTTTTTTGTTATCTTTATATATTTTTTTTAATCCGATGCTGATTTTTTTTGTGTGTTGCCGGCCCGTAGCTCTTAGTAGATCTATCAATAATACCTTGTGTTGAAGGTAACAGAGCAGTTGTGCCAAAAATCACCTGTTTTAGTGAGCGGGATGGGGCGACCGATATTTGAACTACTAGAGTGGTTAGGTGGCCATTATCACTTACATTAGAATACTGACCGTCGCGGAGAGCACACGCATCTTTTCGTCTTCTTAAAGTCGGATTTAAGATTTTATTAATTTATATTTAGTAAAATTCTTGTGGCGAATTGTGAATTAAAATATCAGATAAAGTGCGTGGAATATATTTTTTTTGGGGTTGTTATTGTTTGAAAGTGAACGGACGTTAAGTGATAATATTTAAAAGTTTATGAAATACTTTTAATATTTTTTTAATTTTAAGAGTGCGTGATCGCGTAATTGTTAAATTAAAGTGAAATTTTTGTATTTATTAAAGGATTTATTTAAGGTACATATATACGAAATAAATGATAATTTAATTAATATACATAAATTAAATTTTTGTTGGGAATCGCAATAGTAATAATTATTAAAATCAGAATATTTTTAGGAGAGATTTTAACTTAAGGCTTAAACGGAAAATAAATCAAATCCTTAAGCAGTCCTTTTTCTAGAAATAAATAAATAAAGGCAACCACTTTTAACTCTAAAAGAAAAAATAAATACGGTACTATCCATTCAGTTTGCTTTAAATTTATTTTATATTTGAGTTATTTTTGTTGTATAAAATTTTTAAATTTCGGTCTAAAACAATTTTTCTACACACGCATGTCATAGTAAAGACCATGCAGGATAAAACACCACATACCCTTTAATCTATCTCTGGTTTATAGTTCTATTCCTACTGACCCTTTAGGATATCAACTTCTTATACAAAAACGAAACAATTATCAATTTTTTATATATTAAAATCTCACTTCGTGCACTCATTTGATATCTAGTCAACTTTTTATGCTCATTTAATATCTGACTAATTTCAAATTTGATTCACGATCTTTGTAGATGATTTTTTTAGTCCTGTATACTATTAAGTCGCCTTTAAGATACTTTTTTCTTCTTATTAAACTATACAGTCCTTATAGGACTAGAACTTCTTGAATTCTCATCTTTTAGTTGTCCCAACGTTTTGCTAGTTCTCTCCCGTACGATTCACATAGTTACTTTCTACGATAAACGTTATAAACTAAGCTTAGGAATCACCCTTTGTACTACCAGTCCATCATGTCGTTCGGGCCATGGTGCAAACAACATCTAGTAGTAAGCTTAGTTTGAAGGATAGAAGAGGATAGATGTTGGTCTACCATTGAAAATCCTTTCTAGAAACTTCTTTTTTAAAAGGTTCGTAAAACATGTCCGAGCATATTTAGGCCAGTCAAATTAGATTTTTTCGTGCCAACCGATTGATAGTCAAAAAAAAATATTTTACGACCTTCGTAGAAAATTAGCAGCTATCGATAGGCAGAAAATTGAAATTTTGTGGGCAAAATTAATTTGTTCGATTGTCGGCCATTTTTTCGCATGTTTCTAATGAAGTAGCAGTATGCGCACAAAAAACAACTATTAGCACAACTCTTTGAGAACATTTCCAGCCCAAAAACGTTTCTCTGGATGCCGATGGCTATGAGGTAATCGAATTCGAAAACAACATTCTTTTTTTTTAAAAAACGTATTTTGCAAAAAAATATTTATTATTTTGCAAATTTTCAAAAACGCTTTTATTGCACTCCCCAAGGACTACTATCCTTTCGGCGAGTTTCATTAGAAAATCGTTTTGTTTGTAAAAGATATAAAAGCAATTAAAGTGATTTGAGCGGTTTTTTGCAATATGTCCTTTATTTGTTTATGTATTGATTGACATGAAATCGGCCTCATTTTGTTAATATTGAAAAGTTCTACAAATTTGTTATAAACCTTTCTTTTTGGTACACAGTCCAAATTTTTTCAAACGCTACAACCGCTGTAAACGCTTAAAATGTTTTTGGTCCTTTTTTGACGCCATTTTGGAAACGTTCCCAAAGGTATACGAGCGCAAAAATTATACGCTATTTGTTCGCTTTTTGATACTCATGTACTTTGATTTTGTTAATCATGGTCATTTGTTAGTTTCTTTTTAAAACTACACCGCTCGATATTTTCCAATGAATTTTGCTTTACAAGAGAGAACACCTTCTGATTATTATTCATGAAAAACATTTTCAATCAAATGGGTTCCACGGCTGGCTTGGCAGTAGCCCATCCTGTTAACCCAATTTTCTAGTACATTGTCGATTATTTGAGGCGCTATTTCGACTCATGATTTCCTTAAGTTCGTCAATTGTTTGTAGATCGTTGGAGTAACAACAGTCCTTAACATTTTTTCATAAAAAAAGTCCCTTGGCGTTGAGATAACACGTACTTCAAAAATAAACCAAGAGATATCGCTAACGAACAAATATTGAAAATTACTTGGAAAAAATCACTGAAAATCATCTGTGACAACAGTTCATAAAAGAAATGCTAATTTTGTTGAGACTGGTTCAGTTTGTGATCGAAAAACAATTAGAAATCCATGTTCAGTTCGTCCTATTGAAAAATATCGTTAGTTGAGTAAAAGCAAAGAACATAGATTTCCTATTGATCCTGGTTATATTCGCCGATCGAAAGAGAACCTGTCTATTCAGTACGCTAATGGAATTTTTTGGTCACTCACAGCGTATTTAAATATCGCTTGTCAAGAACCATAATTTTAGGTTTTTTCAAACTCTCTAAACATTGTTTTCCATTCGATTGACGAATCGTTTTTATTTGGTCAACAAAACTCGGCTACGGGCGGAAGACAGCTTGATCGTCTCTCATTGTATGTTCTAGTCCGAAAAATAACTGGTTCAATAGAACTTGACCTAGACTTTTATATATTAAGTTAAGCAACATTTTCAATTCAAATTCTTGTTCAGCGCTTGATCTTGACCTTTTTTTGGGATTTTCACAATGATCCCGGTATTTATTATTTGGGATACACTCTTTTTTTCCAATTTTTTTGGGAAAAAGTCTTAAGAATTTCTGCCGAGAACTCTAGATCGAATTTAAAAAGTTGTTCACTTCTCAGTAAACTAATTGCTCTACAGTACTTGAAGGAAACATGCAAAATTTTTCAGTTATATTACTACTCACGGATGAGTTCTTGTTAGAGGATAATGGCCGGTCTCATTTTGAACGAGGAGTTACTATTTAGCAAGTTCGAGTTGCTAATTGATGCAATCTTCTCTTAATTTTCCAATCGAGAGTTTCTATCACATTGCATTTACTATTCAGCGCTGCTGAATTCAAATTGTAGATAGCAAATCTAAAAAAAAATGGGTGAAGTAAATTATTTTATTTTCTTATTCAATAAATACTATTAAAAATATAATTTTTAAGTTCTGAAAAAAAAACAATAATTTAAAAATAAACATATTGATAAAAACTCCGATAACTTAATTCTCTCCATCTACAAAATGCAAATTCAAACAAAAATCATGCATTTTTAAGAAGCATCGAATCGAAACCCAGCAAAACAACAACAAAAAATTAGCATCATCACATCACATTTCGCCCGCACCTTTATTAAAATGCATAACGTCTGCGCAACGTCATTACTCATAGAGAAATTTGTGCTGCTTACCTATCTATCATGCATGCTTCGGAGGTTGATTCATCTATTTATTGAACAATCAATTTCATCTAAAAGTCTTCGATATCTTATTGCATTCAATAAGTAATTGCGATCAATAAAAACTTTGGCTAACACACATTATATGCAACACTTCTGCGAACAATTACCACAGAAATACACTGTATTATTATTTAGTTGAAATTTTTATTAACTACTAACTAGCATGATCGATAGGAAGAAAAAACCGAACCAAAAAGCAGAAGATTGAAGAAGAAGGAGAAGGAAAAAAACTCTAGATTGTATATTTGGGTAGACACCATTCACCAATTTTTTGCAATGCAGTTTTTTTATTGGCGATAAAATATAGGTGGTCGTTATATAACGATGAATCCATGGCACAAAAGAATTGGTACATTAGCCGCAGACTGACATAACAACGTCTATTTGCTAATGGGCCAAACATTTCTCGTTTTTTTTCTTTAATTGATAGTAGCTCTCATTGCATGTCAGTCTCTTTGGTAAGTGGATCATGTTTATTATTAAAAGAGCTCCAAACTAGACCTCTATTACATTGTAAAGAAAAACCTGATATTTTTGCGACAAATTTTATACTGTCATAGGTGAAATTTTTGGTGTGTTTGTTCGGTTTATTTTTTTTTTCATTACATAAAAGAAAATATAATCAAAAGATGGAACACACCTAGAAACTGGTGAAGTTAATAAAACAGACGTTTCACAAAACATAAAAAAACCCATGCAAAGAAGTTTCTTTAGAATTTTCTTTAGAAAAAAACCAGTTAACTATATTTGAATTGCAAATTAAAAAGGGAAATTAAGAAATTATTTAATCAAAATAACCTTCTCCCATCAACCGAGTGTAAAATAGAAGATAACGCACAAAAAAAGTGCGTAAAAGAAAACTCAACATTCAACTTGTTCGACAATAAAAAAAACACAGAAGATCTTTTAGAATATCTATTTATATGACAGTGGGAAAGGCCATTGAAGTTCAAAGATGCGGATTAAAAGGTGACACTTTAAGAAGAGACGCACGATTATCACTAACGCAGATTTATAGTTTTATCATAATAAGTGAGATACGCACGCATGAATTAGTAATGTATAATATTAAAATGCAAAACGTGCGTTTGCTTGGAATTCACGTAAAAACTGGAAATTTAAAATGAAGGTTAAATAGTATTTTGTTATGTAATATTTAACTGCGAAAATAATGACCCTTTTGATTTGGACTTGAATAGATCAAGAATATTTCAAGTTCACCATTCTGATGTTCATTGCCACAGAAATAATAATAGACAATATTTCGCAATATTTATTGGATACTTTTGCTTAGTGTTCTTGTTTCTAGTGGTATGAAACTTCTTAGAGTTCTTGTTTAAGAATTACGCAACTCTCTTAAGGTCGATTGCTGATACACAGTAGATTTAATTACACATTTACAAGAACAATTTATGTATTAAGTCAGTCATTGTAAAACTACTAAACTACTATAAAACTACTGTAAACTTAACTAAACTTTAAAGAAATAAGCGAAAGACTATGTACTCGATGCTTGCGAGGTAAATTTTGTGAACGTAAATAAGCCTCATAAACCATTCTCGCACCTATACGGTCCACGAAATAGAAGGATTCTTCGAAGTAGTTGAACGGGATCTTAATATCTGTTCCAGGTGTGATGTAATCACGATGTAAACAGGATGTAAACATGATCGTAGGAGATTTGAATGCTACAATACGTCAGGAGCCCATACAAAAGCTTTACTAAACACTGATAACACTATTGAGAATGACAATGAGCAACGAATCCCAAAGATGACAGCACGTAAAATTTTGGTCATTCCGAGTACCAGATTTGCGCATAAGGATATTCACAAAGCCACCTAGGTATATATTGATGTAGTCACACGCAACCAAATAGACCGCTTGTTGATAGTGTGATGATGGCACGTAAGTAACGAGGTGCCAGCCTCGAGGGCATCATCCAAAATCTAGGCTTCGCCGATAATATTTACATTATTGGAAGACCATCAATACAAGATGTTTTCATCCAGAGATTTGGGGGTGGGTTCCACTAAAAGTAGGACTATACATCAAAGAAAGCAAAACCAATCACATAGCGGCTTCGTTTGCAAGACGTTCTAGCATTGGTCTCACAATCAAGGTAGTGGAACACGATTTAGTATAATACTACAATCGTTCCGCAGGAATGGAAGTGTGTTGCTGAATAAGTCAGTTGCGCACGCAACCTGCATTACTGAAAATGCCCATATCCTGCCTGATCCAAGCCCGAAAACGGAGGTTTTCTTCTTCTTCTTTCTTTGAGGGGCATCTTTGCAGGCACTTCGACCTACAAGGTATATTGTGCCAACCCCGTCATTAAAAACCTTCGAGGTTAAGGCTTTCGATATAGCCTAAAATTGATTTAGGATTCATATCCCAAAACTCCCTAGGAACAGGTATAAGTCGCGATGAAGAAGAACCACCCAGTAGGAATTCTAGGTAGCACTTACCGATAGAGCACTGATATAAGCAGTCATCTGGTAAGGGGTACTCATATTTTCTTAGGTGTTAGAAGAGCCCTTATTAACGCATTACAAGAGAAGGCAGATGGTAAGGGGTAATCCAGAATTAGACCCAAAAAAGCTAGAAATTTGCCCGATGACTCAAATACCATTACAAAAATACGAAAACAAATGAGTCATCGGGTAAATTTCTAACTTCGTTGGGTCGAATTCTGGATTACCCCTTACCATCTGCCTTCTCTTGTAATGCGTTATATAAGGGCTCATCGATATAGTAAAAAGTAAGGCCTTACCTCCTATGACATCGTGTGTAAAAATAAGGGCTCCTGTAAAGGGTATGGTAAGGCCTACCCCTTACTAGTGAGGGCTCATTTCAGTGCTTCTGTAAGCTTACAAGTCCTACTGGGCAATCTCCTCCTCGCTATAGCTTGACAATTGCACAACTGTTTCGAGAGCTACTGCGCAGAACCGACTCATACAAGCTACTACCAGCCATATTCCGCTCAAACATGGCAGTCTTTGTAGATCTGCCCCGCCGATCGCCTGGTATCCGGAGTCTATCCTTGCTAGTACGTTCACGCAGTATCATACATTTTTTCAACATGATTGTTTAGCATGTTCTCTCTAGATCCGCCATATTCAGTTTATTCCATGGGCATGCAGGGACAGCTTGATGACTTCCTACCTGTCTACGCAGCAGTGCAGGGGCAACCCGAGTAGGATGTGATCTGATGGCTACGTAGGGTCGGTTTTGGAGCGAAAACTCTTTGATTGTAGCGTGTTTGAGTTTGGGTCACGTTTGGATACAACAGCACAACCAAGCCTCCAACCCCTTGTAAATAATAGTTAGCCCCATGTTTCCCGCAAATGTGCCATCTGGAGACCAAATCAGTCGTCTGCATAGCCCTGGCAGAAAAAGTGCTGCTCGATACAGTCACTAAAAGTGATTCTTACACTTCGTTTAATTAGAACCCTTGCTATAGCACCGATGGATATGTTGTTGTCGAAGACCATCCTCTTAAAGGAGCAGGAGTACCAGCGCAATTCCTTTATTTAATACTGCTCCTTCTAGTTTGAGGATCAAATCACGAAGGAAAGCTTTCAGTGGACTTTCCCTTCCGGAATGCGTGCTGAGAGGAACAAAGTGGTTGTTTCCTAAAGTAAATACCTTTTATCGCCCTGTCGACAATTTTATCCATTGGGTGACTGATTATGCCGCATTCCCGCAGGTCTTCTACACTAATATGATAAAAATACCATTTACTTTAAGGGACTTGTATCGTGTAAACGACCGGATCGCCTCTCTTATAGCTCAAGGACTTTTGTTCTACTAGGCAGCTTTTGTCGCGTCACAAAGTGGCTATTAGTTGCACAATAGAAACCACGTTCTCTCTTGCACAGATGGGTGTAGCTGGGAAGTGTGCCTGAGATAATTCTATCAAGATTTGTTTGTTTGTCGTTGGTATGAAAGAGCTATCAAATTCAATAGATTTTCTGATGTACCTTTCACGAATATTTTATTCGATGCTCTAACAAAAGCCCTTCCATCTGTCTCATTTTCTTCATCTAATTACCCTTTATTAAAAGTCGTTAGTAACGCTATTATAATTCTTCAAGCTGCCGCTCATGTTGGCTGCATTACAGCCAACTTCGGTAAGGAAGGTTTTAACTTGAGAGCTCGTTATGCCATAAAGGAGCTTTTTAGATACCAGGTTCCAATTAGAGCAGGGCAGTTATTAGTATAAGAAAAATTAATTACCTTCGTAAGGAAGTCCACTGTAGATCCACATCCATCACAGATTTAATTGAGTGCATTGAGACCTTTAATACAATGACCCAGTATGTCAATGAAAGGCTGCCCATTCTGTGTATCGTATATACCTTTAACGTACCCAAAGACTCAGCTAACCTAAAATGGAGATGCTTATTGTCTGAGCTCGATGGCTTCTTTGAGACCATCCAATTACTTCCCTAATTAACAATGCATTAGGTTGTGAGCCTGATATCTATAACCTTTTTTTTCTTAATTCCTTTTGCTGTTGAAGTTAGGATTCGTGTCACAGTTTATTACCTTTAAGTTAATCATCTCTTTTGTAAGTTCCACCTAAACTAAACATAAATTTCAAAGTTCCTTAAAAAAGTTAGTTATTAATCAAAGTTATCTCAATCGAACAAACCCAATCAAACCTGTTCGATAATCTGTTGTAAATCATCAACCTGAAAATTGTATCATCATTTTGGCTCACATGCTATTTTATTTGATTTGTATGTTAAGGGGTTAAAATCATCAAACCCGTGATTGACGGATTGTTATACAACCAAGTTTTTATTTTGATGTAGCGAATCAGTGCAATAAACGACTTTCTAGATGTCCTAAATAATACGTAATATAGTAGCACTTTGAGTACAACTTACATAAGCCTAAAGTTAACTCAGTGAAATTAGCCGGTTATTGTTTTTCTCAACGGTGATGGTGTTACTACATCTAGTTCTTAAGCTACATACATAAGTGCGACAAAAATTGAAAGTCTGCAAAGATAGTTTTGGGATTTGGGACATGCTGATATGAAATAGAACTTACCTTTTCAGTTGGTTTGTTGGTGAAATGTAAGGTGCATTTCGAAACTAATAAGTGGATGGGGACATTACATAAATTTATTGCAGCTTCCCCAAAAAAAATCACAAGCATTCGAAAAAAAACAAATTCTGCAGAAACTAAAAACAAATGTTCGTCCACCTGTTCATTCAAATTGAACCAGATTGCGTTGCAGTCATTACGTTGGCATCTTATCCATAAAAAATCTCAAATCTCATTCCACATTGGCGGTATACCGAACCTCCCATGAGGAAGTAAAAATCTGCAAAAATCTCAATATTGTGCAGTGCGCCGCCGGCTTGCAGCAATTAACCCAAATAAACCCAAAAAACAACACAGTGTTTCCATATGCGCATGCGCATGTGTGCTAACATCAAAACGGATCCCACCAAAAAAAAAAACCAGCTACAAAGCTCTGTGTAAAATTTCATTCAGAGTGGAACGGCGAAAAGCTCACCGGCTGCCGGTCACGTAACGGCAGTAAACTTAACTTTGAAATGGGCAAGATTCAAATGCGTAACGCTTTCGGGGGCTCCGTCCGACTAGTCGATTGCGTCAGTTGCATTTTATCATTCGTCATGGATATTGACATAGTCTCAAGTACACGTGCCACGGTATACCTGGAGGTGGCGGAGTCTCTTGGGGTGCTTTAGCTACGCTGGGATAGAGTGAATCAAGAGAGAGAGAGAAAGAGGTGAGCTGTACTGGGCGCTGCGACTGCTGCTAGTGCAATGTTACTTAATTAGTTACTGCTTTTGCCGATGGTAGCGATAGTGTCGTTTTTGTGTGTTTTATAGTTTTTTTTTATTAATAAATTTTAAGCTAGTTTTGAAATTTTTACTTGCGATATAATTAACTAGAGTAGGTTACAGCAGTACTTAGGTGCTTTTCTAATAATTGTTGTTGCTGGCTTTAGGGGGAGGCTTATTGTAGAAAGGTGTTTAAAAGTAGTTTGATGGATATTTGGTTCTTATAGTGTCAGTATCATCTGCCTTCGAAGGAGGTTAAAAGTGGAGCTCTGATTTATTTTAGTGTGTTTCTGTTAGTTTATATAAGGATATTAAGTTTTAAGTAAGTTCTTGATCTACTTTACATCCAACTAATAAAAATAGTTCAAATAAACCTAGCCGTATGTCGTATGACTCTGCTTCAATAAAATATGTGCAGTTTTAAAGAGTATAAATTAAGATAGTGGCTACATAATGAAAATATCTAGTGATGACTTAAAATTGTCGATAGTGTTTATAGATTGCTAGTTGATCTAAGCTCCTATAATCCCTTATGGGACATAGGGTGGAAAATAGTGCTACTAATGGTTTTAAATTGTAATTCAAGTCACTCAAAGTCGTTGTTTGCTTCTAGTTAAATTGTGCCTAGTGAAGTAAATATTTTTCAAAGACCAAAATATATAAAGGTGTTGCCAAAAATACACGATCTTAAAGTTATTTACTTATTCGAGGTCTGGTTCCGTCCTTTCGCAACTAATTCTTCCACCAGATCCGATTCTGAGACGATCCAGTTTTTTTATGTGAAAATCCAAGCTTAGGAGTCGTTGCAATACCAGTCCGTGATGTCATGATGCAATATCTAGTAGTAAGCTTGTTTCGAAGATAGGTATAGAGAACAGGAAAGGTTCATAGGAGCCCGAAGGGTGCTGAAGAAGGAGGCAACTCTAGATGGAATTCACATCAGAGAGACGAAATTTGCACTAAACCCACCGATAACAAGGCTTCGGTTTCACAAAGTTTATATCCTTAATAGCAGTCGGCTGATCCTGAAGACACAACCAAAGCGGAACTTTGATACCGGTTAAGCTGGCAAGATTATTAGGGCTACACTGATCTAGTTTGACATCACTAAGCTCTGGACCTCTAGGTCTATACCATCTTTTAAGCGGATGTTCGATCAACCTAGTTGTCGCGTATCATAAATCTTACCACAAAAGACTTTTCGAGAAGGTTCCTCTTCGCCCATATGGTGTAGATAACCTATCCACCGATGTCTATTGTTCTTTTAATATCTTCATGATATCTAAGTCGCAATAGCAATAGCGTTAGACATTGCAGGATTTCTAGAATCGGTCACATTCACATAAGGGACCAACAATTCTCCGAAGGATTTTCTTCTCAAATACGACTAAAGCCTCGGCCTCGATACGAGCGGCAAGCGGCGAGCGGCACCAGAAAAATTTAATGTTTCGAATTAGCGGCGAGCGGCAGTAGAGCGGCACTTTAGTATTGCTCTACCTCTCAACGCTCCCCGCTCGTATCGTGGCCGGATTCGAGCGTTTTCCATATAAAACAATACAAAATAAAACTCAGAATCGCCGCTCTGACGCTCGTATCGTGGCCGAGGCTTAAGAGTGCAAAGTACTTTTTGTCAAGCACCCAATTCTGGAATCCACATCTGAATACTGTTAAGATCATCGTCATCGCTTGGAATAAAAAAACCCACGACAGACAATAATAATCTTTGTTGACTTTTAGAAACCGTACGCGTATTTCTAGTTCGATTCTGTTGTTGGCTATTTTTATTGACCCAAGGTAAGTGAAGCATTGTACTACTTCAAAGTCATACTCCTCCACCTTGATTGTGGAATCAATGTTAGATAATATCGCTGGCGAGGCCACCGTGTATTTTATTCTGTTTTCATTGATATTAAGCCATAGTTTTCGCGCCGTTCACTCAATCTGGGTAAGAATATCTTGTATGGAGGATCTTGATGATCTTCTAGTGATCTTACGTATGCCTATGTCGATTGGGTGAGCCAGTATTTGGGTGAAGTTGTCGAGGATTGTGCCTTTTGATGTCATACACGAATCTAGGATTACTTACTCGTTAAACATTAGGTTGAGGAGGAGGCAGATCAACAGGCACAGTACGCCAGAATAAAAATAGGACTATAATAAAGACGTGTTTGCCTGTGGTGGATATGAAAACCTGTTTTTCTTCTTCTTCTCTTTTTGGTGAGGTTTAGGTGCAAAATTACCGCTGTCACTGCTTACCTTTTTGTACTACAACCTTAAATCTCATATTTATAGGCCACCCCGCTTGAAAAAGTTCAGCAGTCTACCTAGGGCTTTATCGCTTAGACTTGGCTGTTCCAGCAGGGTCTTGTTAAACAATGGACAGATTAATACAATGCCAAAGTCCTGTACAGCTCGAGTTTCCGCCTTTGAATTCGGCCATAAAATCAAGCTTGGTAAGACAGGTCCATCCTGACAAAGCGGATAAGACATTATACAACTATGAAGAAGCTACCTTTTTACGCAATGCTTGAGTTCTTTTTAACTCATCAAAAAATTGCTCGATTCATAGATAGCTTCGAAACACACTTTTAGATCAGTCCTTTTTAAATACCGGCATTTTTAACAAAAATTCTCAAACAATTACTTATTAATCTTATTAAACTCTATAATAATTACTACTTATTTTCATTTCAGATTACTCAATAGAAAATGTCGAATTTTACTGAACCGCCAAGGCTGCTAGAAGATCCATACAACTTTTACCTATGGACACTAACATTTTCGGGTAAATGAATGCATATATTTCTCCTTCAATAATAATACTAATAATAAACAATATTATTTATAATTTTTCCAAACAGATTCCCGAACCCGAGGATGGCTACTTGTCGATTCACCGAAACCAACTATATTCTTCACATTGTTGTATTTATTTCTTGTATGGCTAGGACCAAAACTTATGAAAAAGTAAATTCTATAAATAATTCCATTACATTTGAAATATTATAATTGTTTATTTTTTTTATGAAAACCAGCCGTAAACCTTTCGAGCTTAACTATCTACTAGTACCTTACAACTTGTCTATGGCAGCGCTTAACTTCTATATTTGCGAGCAACTATTTACTGCAGCTTCCCGCCTTCGCTACAGCTACATCTGTGAACCTTGTCGAGTGGTATACAGTAAAGACGAATTACAAGTAAAAAAAACAAACAAATTAATTTCAACCAAGTTCATTGGAAATAATAAATGTTTTTCTTAATTAAGGTTTTAAATGCAGTCTGGTGGTTCTACTTCTCTAAATTGTTAGAATTCTGTGATACTTTCTTCTTTATTCTACGTAAAAAGGACAACCAATTGAGCTTCCTGCATGTCTATCATCACAGCACCATATTCCCGTTATGGTGGATTGGAATCAAGTGGGTCCCAAGTGGTTCAAGTGAGTCCCCATAAATCATTTTCTATGTTTTATAAATACTAAAAAAAACATATTCCTTTTACCCTTGTGCAGCCTTCTTCCCAGCAATGGCCAACAGCTTCATCCATGTTCTGATGTACTCATATTACGGCCTCACAGTTTTTGGACCTAGATTCTCCAAGTTCCTCTTCTGGAAGAAATACTTAACAATCCTCCAAATGGTAAATTGAGATATTTCTTTTTTCATATTTCTACAATTTAACAATTATTACCTTCAATTTCAGTGTCAATTCATCCTCGCCTTGGTGCTTGGCATTAATGCACTGATTACCGGCTGCGAATTTCCACTATGGATGCACTACGCTTTAATATTCTACATGATGTCGTTCATTCTCCTGTTCGGTAACTTCTACGTCAAGGAGTACTTCAAATACGATAAGAAGAGAAAAGCTGACAACCTCGCCAAAGCAGAGGTTGCTAAACTTAAAGCTTCGTAGTTACATCACCGGGAGTGAAATTTGGTTTAAGTATATAATTTAAGGGAAAGTAATATTTTGCAAATAAACAGTTTAATTTAAATAAATTTTTGGTTGGTTTTATTAAAAAGTAATTAAAACAAGTGCGTATATGCTGTGGACATTGTTATTTAGACTAGACACCCTTACACCATACAGCGATCATTTTCTGTGCTATTAATCTGTTTTCATCGTTGGTCAGATCTGGGGACAATGCCCTTAAAGAAGGATAGAGAAAGTCTGGGTTGTTCTAAAAGAGACAGTAATGAACTGGACTTTTGGATAAAGTACTTATTCACTTACTTACTTAATTTTTCTACGGTCGGAACACAGCCCTGGACCCCCCAGCCGCTCCCTCCACTGGTACGAATTCCGACCAGATGTTATCCAGTTTAACATCCACAAGCTCTCGGCATCTGGGTCTCTGCCATTCTTCGAGGGTTGGATCTACTTCGTTATCTCATTCCATAAGCACTACCTCAGAAGACTGTCGAGCAGGTTATTCCTCTCCACTCTTCCTCTGCTTTTATGAGGTATAAGATCCACAAGTACCGCAGCCACTAACTTGGCCTATTGTACTACACCGCTATACCTCATATTTGTAGGCCAGACAGCTTGAATAGGTTCAGCAGTCTGCCTAATGGCTTGTCTCTTAGACTTGACTGTTCGAAGGGCATGGTTATCCTGCTCAAGGCACCTGCAGCCCTCCGCCCTTACAATCCTCCATAAAGGCTATCTTTTTAAGCAATCGAGGTAGATGTCCTGTCTGATGTTAAGTCTCCGGCAGTCATGGTTAAATGTTTGGATTTGAAGAGGCTTTACAGACTATAATAGGAATTATTGGCGGGCGCTGCTATGGATCCAAGATAGGAAAAGGATTGCACAACTTCGAAATTCTTCTCCACTACATCGACAGTGGGGCAAATGTTATTAGATCATCTCGCAGACGGTGTCACTACGTTTTGCTTTTATGATGTGTTGTAATGCATCATCCCATTTTGGCCCACTTACAACAAAGGAAGAACAATGGGTTTCCTAAACAGACCCTAAAGAGATATCGCCAGTCAGGGCACACTAGGTAGTTACGTTAGGACTTAAAAGAGATATCCATACTACGGGTTGGGACACTGATAAGCTTCCTAAACTCCAACACTTGGTTTAGATATCTCCCGCAGTGGGTTAAACAACCACCTAACCTTAGGTACACGAGTTTATGGAATCAAAACCGCGAGCCAAAGTGCTAATTGGGTTCCGGGTTAGATAGTTTTCGTGTCGGCCACTTAATCTGCCTATTCCGTGTTCATTGCATCATCTCTTGGATGACTGGTATGTTAGTACTATATTTAAACAGAACATCGGCTAGCTTAAATGGTGCCTGAGCTACAGGATGCAAATGTTCCATGAGAGAATTTTGTAATCACTAAGCTGTTTTCTTTGTCGTGATCGTTTTCGTTTAATCCAGTCTCCGAGGCCTCTTTCGCATACTGTTATAGAGGTTTTTAAAAGGCCAATTTTACATGGAAAAGACCAACCCAAGCATAAACTCAGTTGCAACTGGTAAAACCACCAGACACCGCTTGAAGGTTATTATAATCAGAACGTGCATACTTTCATGTATTATAGGGGCTACGTAGGCTAGTCTTGATTATTATGTAGTAAAACCGACTTTTAAGAAGAGAGGGGTGAAAGGGCGGGGTGAGTATGCCGCCCCTTCACCTCTCTCTTCTTAAAAATCGGTTTTACTACATAGTAATCGTGACTAGTCTACGTAGCCCCATACCATTGATGTAGGGGAAACAAGCGTTTACACTTGTCTACTATATAACATAGTTTAAATTTATATGTTGAGTAACAATTCTCCAAAATAAATATCTTATCAAAAAAGCTTCAACGGAAATAACTGACATTTTATCCCAGTCTAGCCAATTTCCAAAAGAAAAACACCTGCTTTCATTTTAGACCACTTACGACCAAATACGACAAATGCGGCAAACTTCAGATGATTTGAGGAAAGAAGAAAGCACTAGAACTTGTGTGAAACAGTCCATACGGATGATTTGCCGCTCTTTGGTTGTTGTGTCCGCAAAAAATTCTGCTTTTTAAAGATTTTTCTGCTTATAAAGGAAATTAAAAACTATCTACAAGCATGTCTAATGAAGAAGAAATCGCGGAGGTTCCGGATACAAATGAAAATTCGGTAAGAAATTAATTTTATTGTGTAGTTTCACAGTGACGCCACTTCAGCTGTCACTTTTGTTCTTCACACTTGTATTTTGAATACTTGTGGATGATTGAAATTCTTTCTTACAAAAAAATCTTGTTTTCTCTGTAGAATGAGTCGGAAACTTCAGACACCACATCTTCTGGACAAAAAGAAGTTGAATTTGACACGAAAATCGAAACGGACAGAGGAAAGCGTTTCGATTATTTGCTGAAACAAACTGAAATTTTTACTCACTTTATGACAAATAGTGCTTCGAAGAGCCCCAAAGCAAAAGCGCCAGGAAGGCCTAGAAAACATAAAGAACCTGAGCCAGAACCTGATCCTAGTCCTAGCAAGGAACCGGCTGGTGCATCTGAGTAATTTTATTTCTTTTTTTTAATTGATTGTTGGATTGAACGTTGACATTTTGTAGTCACCGCCATCGGAAAACCGAACAAGAAGAGGATGAGGAGCTCTTGGCAGAAGAAACTGCAGCTAAGGAAGTTTTTCGTTTTGAAGCTTCACCCTCGTATATTAAGAATGGGGAAATGCGTGACTATCAAATTCGTGGATTGAATTGGATGATTTCGCTTTACGAGAATGGGATTAATGGTATTTTGGCAGATGAAATGGGTTTGGGTAAGACCTTACAAACCATTTCATTGCTTGGATACCTGAAACATTTCAAGTAAGTACTCTAAATTAGTGAAGATTGTTTTTGCTATCATTTTGTTGTATTATATCTAAGTATATTGGCACCAGGGAGGACCACACAATTTTTCATTATATGGTCAAGTAATCGTAATGTAGTTTACTAAATTATACTTTAGTTACAATACATTATTTGTCTGGTTTCGAAGTAAGCGTATTACGAATTTTTTAATTTGTTACGCCTTGGTTTGATATATGAGTTTTTAGATGTATTTTTAGGGTGTTTCTGGGGTGCCATCTCTTTTAGAGTAACGTATCATAATTGAAACAATTTTTAAATGTAAGTTGAAGAGGTTGGAATGTATAATTTAATGAATACACAATAATTAACCTTTAACATATTGCTAGAACGTGGAAGACTAGCTTTTGCGTAACATGGGCAAGGAGGAAGCGTATTTTTGAAATGCAAAGGAATGTAGTGTGCATGATTACTCTAAAATATACTAAAGAGACGTAAAAGAGTATAAAAATTCGTTGGCATTCCCAGATCGCTCTAATAAGTAAGTCATGAAGGACTAAAACTGTTGAAAAAATGGGAAAAAAGAGGTTTTTTTCTTAATTAATCTCGTAAAATAATTCAAAAT
The DNA here is from genome assembly GCA_963855945.1 of Thereva nobilitata. NCBI lineage: Eukaryota > Metazoa > Arthropoda > Insecta > Diptera > Therevidae > Thereva > Thereva nobilitata. The sequence goes on from OY979694.1 coordinate 231,372,327, forward strand.
ATACAACAAAGCAGCAATTTTCTTCCAGCTTTATTAAAAATTTGTAAAGAATTTTTTTTTACCTTAGGTTCACCATCATAAATGACGAAATAGCCCAATATGAGTCTGAGTCTTCGTCGCTTCTGCCTCCAAATCAGTTAATCCCTTGCAGAGGTTTTCCCTTACTCGTATTATATTGACATTGGCTTCTACTTCATATTCTTCTTAAATGGCGCTACACACACTGTAGGACTCGATCTCTTGAAGTCTCTTGTTCCAGTTGTCTCTAAGTCTTGCTAGTTCTCCCTATTTTGGTATACGAAGTTTTCACATGTCTTCTAGCACGTCCACCACCTATTTCTTGGGCGTCCTATGTTTCTTTTTTCTGATCTACAAACTCTTCCTTTCGAAGCTCGTACAACGTATCCGAGGCATCATAGTCTGCTCATTTTTATGTGTGTAACTATATTTATTTAGTCTTTACTTCATCTAGCCCAGACTAATTTTAAACGGCGTTTTCTTTTCTTTTAATAAGATATAGGGTCCACAAACACTGCGGCTGCTTATTTAGCTCATTCTTGACAACCACTGCAGCTCAGTTTTTTTAGCACAGACCGCTTGAACCGGTTCAGCAGGTCGTTAAGGTTCGTCTGTACGGGCAATCTCGCACTAAACATCAAAAAAATGTTCCTCGCTATCACATGACAATGTCAGAAAACGTAGTGGGTCAACATTGTCCTCGAGACGTCTATAGGTTGTATCCTTTGCTTTTCCGTTTCTGCATAGGTGGTTGTTTAGGTGGCGGCGTGCGGATGTCCTTCTTTGCTTTAGGACTTCTATGGCTGTGCTACTAGCAAAACGTAAAAACGACTATAAGAGGTTTGAGTCTTACAAGCCATTAAAAGGCCGCCGGCCGGCCGTGGTTTGAAGGTTTCTGGCTTTGAGGCCAGCTATAACTACACACTCACCGACCGTCAACTGGATGGGGCCTGCAGTCAAGAAAAATGAAAAAAATAGACACGCAAAAGCATCACCTTAACTTAGTCTGATAAAAAGATAGGATGAACGGCTGTGGCATGACAGAGTATTAACTTTTCGTTCATTTCATTTCGTTCATACTTAATCAGTGCATCTGTGACTCGTAGTGGTTATAGTAGGGATTTAGGTCCATCCCGTCATATTTAAGTACCGGATCAAATCTCCTATTTTGAGTTTCGAAATATCCCCCCAATCTTTTAAGAAGATGCTTCCAAATACACGGTCTCTAATATTGGCCGGGAGCCGAACAACCGCAGAGAAAGTGTTTGGTTGCCTCACTGGCATGTTCCTCCCCGCAGCTACGGCAGGAACAAAAGTGTGCTTGATTTTTTCATACAAAAAAATCCATATCGTTGAAGATGAATTCTCGTTGTCGTTGTTTCTTGTTTAAAGTCACTTCAATTACAGTATGTTTGATCTTTGCATTTTTGAGTATCAGATAAATATGTAGAAGTAGAAATGCATTGTTAAAACTACTGAGATTGCTTCGTTGCGGCGATATGGCAGTTGGTATGCGAAGATTTCAGCTGATAATAAAATGATGCGGAATCATCAAGTCTTGAAATGCCGCGATGAATTATAATAACTAGTTGTCTACCATAAATGTACATTTTCTTCTAGAAGTTGTAATTCGTTCGAGTATTTCGTATTCAACAATTGTTTAACTACTTTGCATGTTAACTATCTAAAAAGTGATATTTCTATAAGTGTTTTCCTTTTTTGTTCGTAGTTAGTGAATTGATTTTTATTTTCATTTTATATTGTATATGGAGAATTCCTGTGCTATATTAAATAATGCGCTTTACTTACCATCCAAAAACATTTCACTTTCAATTCATCACAGAAACAATCCTGGACCGCATATGGTTGTTGTGCCGAAATCAACTCTACAAAATTGGGTGAACGAATTCACCAAATGGTGTCCATCGCTTCGTGCGGTTTGCTTAATCGGTGATCAAGAAACACGAACAATTTTCATACGTGAAGTTCTGATGCCTGGCAACTGGGACGTATGCGTTACATCATATGAAATGTGCATAAGAGAAAAGAGCGTTTTTAAAAAGTTTAACTGGCGTTATCTGGTTATTGACGAAGCACACAGGATTAAGAATGAGAAATCAAAGCTGTCGGAAATTTTGAGAGAATTTAAAACAGCAAATCGTCTTCTTATTACTGGAACTCCGCTACAGAATAATCTTCATGAGTTGTGGGCTTTGTTAAATTTCTTATTACCTGACGTATTTAATAGTTCTGAAGATTTTGATTCGTGGTTTAATACCAATTCATGTTTAGGTGATAACGCGTTAATTGAGCGATTGCATGCAGTACTTAAGCCGTTCTTGTTGAGAAGATTAAAAGCGGAAGTAGAGAAACGATTGAAACCTAAGAAAGAAATGAAAATTTTCATTGGTTTATCTAAAATGCAAAGGGAGTGGTATACGAAAGTGTTGCTTAAAGATATTGATATTGTTAATGGCGCTGGAAAAGTGGAGAAAATGCGTCTGCAGAATATTCTTATGCAGCTGAGGAAATGTACAAATCATCCTTATCTATTCGATGGTGCCGAACCCGGACCACCCTACACAACCGATGAGCATTTAGTATACAGTTCAGGAAAAATGTCTATTTTGGATAAACTTCTTCCTAAACTACAAGAACAAGGATCTAGAGTATTGATCTTCTCGCAGATGACAAGAATGTTAGATATCCTTGAGGATTACTGCTTATGGCGTGGTTATCAATATTGTCGATTGGATGGACAAACGCCTCATGAAGACAGAAATCGGCAGATTCAAGAATATAATGCTGATAATAGCACTAAATTTATATTCATGTTATCAACACGAGCTGGTGGATTAGGTATAAACTTGGCAACAGCAGATGTGGTTATCATCTACGACTCAGATTGGAATCCTCAAATGGATCTACAAGCCATGGATCGAGCTCATCGTATTGGACAAAAGAAACAAGTAAGAGTTTTCCGTTTCATCACTGAGAATACTGTTGAAGAGAAGATTGTGGAAAGAGCAGAAATTAAATTGAGATTGGATAAGTTAGTTATACAACAAGGACGTTTGGTAGAAAATCGTTCAGCACAACTTAACAAGGATGAAATGCTTAATATTATCCGTTTCGGAGCAAATCACGTTTTCTCATCTAAAGATTCCGAAATTACTGATGAAGATATTGATTCGATATTAGAAAGAGGTGAAGCAAAAACTGCTGAAGAAAAGGCTAAACTGGATGCATTGGGTGAAGGCACACTTCGTAATTTTACTTTGGATAATGGTGGTGAAGGAACCTCCGTATATCAATTCGAGGGTGAAGATTATCGAGAGAAAAGGAAAGCTAATAGTCTTGGTTCTTGGATTGAGCCACCAAAACGTGAACGGAAAGCCAATTATGCTGTTGATGCATATTTCCGTGAGGCATTACGTACATCAGAGCCAAAGGCACCCAAAGCACCGAGACCTCCAAAGCAGCCGATTGTTCAAGATTTTCAATTCTTTCCGCCAAGACTTTTTGAGCTGCTTGATCAAGAGATTTATTTTTATCGTAAAACTTTAAATTATAAAGTGCCAAGAAATCTTGAACTTGCTGGATCTGAAGCTCTTAAGAATCAACGTGAAGAACAAAAGAAAATTGATGATGCTGAACCCTTAACTGAAGAAGAGATTAATGAAAAGGAATTGCTTTTAACTCAAGGTAATTATGAGTTATGCTTATTTAGACAATATTAAATTTATTTTGCTTATCTTTCAGGATTTACAAGTTGGACTAAAAGAGATTTTAATCAGTTTATTAAGGCAAATGAGAAATATGGTCGGGATGATATTGAGAATATTGCTAAAGATGTAGAAGGCAAAACGCCTGAAGAAGTAATTGAGTATAGTACTGTATTTTGGGAGCGTTGTCATGAACTTCAAGATATTGAAAGAATTATGGCACAAATTGAAAGAGGCGAAGCTAAGATACAAAGGAGATTATCTATTAAGAAAGCTTTGGATCAAAAGGTTTGTTTTTGTTTAAAGGTTTATTTAACTTATTTCTGCTTTCGATGTAAGGCTTGGTATCTTTTGTTTTCTACTGAAATCCTTATATTGGATTGGCATATTATTCCACTTGATCTGCGGGTTTTCTCATGTGGTTGTAGAATAGCCAGCACGTCTTGAAGAGCATCATTTGCACAAGCCAAGTCTAACGATTCAGCAGCAGAAGAATGCTAAGTTGTTGTGTAGTTCCCAGAACATCGCAGAGAACTATTACTGATAACAAGAAGTCGCTGTTTTCGAGGGCACTCCGAAGACTTGCCCCGCCTATTCGCGATTTTATCAAGTTGCTTTCATACGTAATACGTAGATGATGATCCTGAACTCATCTTTAAGTTGTCTGATATTTTTCCATTATGGAAAACTCTGCATTTGATTAATTCTGTGTCGTTTCTTATAAATATACACTTTTATTTGAACATATTGCAACAGTTTAGCTAACACAATATAAACTTTGTTATAGATGTCTCGCTACCGAGCACCATTCCATCAACTAAGACTTCAATACGGTAATAATAAAGGCAAGAACTACACCGAAGTCGAAGATAGATTTTTAGTTTGTATGCTGCATAAGCTCGGATTTGACAAAGAAAACGTGTATGAAGAACTACGTTCATCTATAAGGTAATAAATCAAACAATCTATAAAATAACAAAATCTCAACCATCCAAAAATTAATTTCAGATCTTCATCTCAATTCCGTTTTGATTGGTTCTTAAAATCTCGTACAGCATTAGAATTGCAGCGTCGCTGTAATACTTTAATTACATTAATTGAGAGAGAAAATCAAGAATTAGAAGAAAAAGAAAGACAAGAAAAGAAAAAGAAGGCAGCTAAAGGTGCCACAAATGTCCTGCAAAATTCTGGACAAATTAAGACAGCACAAAAGCGAAAATCCGAAGTTATGACTAATGATAAGAACAAGAAGAAAAAGAAGTAGAAATGCTGATGTGAACCAGAAAGATGATTTAATTAATTAAAATACACGTCTTTTTTCTTCTTCCTGTTTTAATTTTGATGTTATTTGTGAAGATTGTACGTTTCTCTATATAAGATTGTATTTAGTAACTTAAAATTGTCCAGTTAATTTGTCGCAACATATTTTTAATTAAATATATTTATTAAGCTAGAAATATTGATTTTTTTGCTTGCTTTAAATTAGGGGAACATTTTATTAGGAGCTGATAATCTATGGACTTATACTAAGTAATAAAAAAATTGTAGAAACTGAACTTTTCTGTATTTATTTCAAAACTTTTGCCTGGGAAATTCGGTTTAAGCTTTTAGAAATAGTCTTATTTTTGGGGGCGGGAAGGGGGGTCTAATTGATCACTATTTTCCACTTTATTCTTTTCTCTTCCTTGTTTTTAGCAATACCACGTAACGACTTAAAATGTTGATCAAATAATTACTGCCATAATTTGAGATCTGAAAGATTCAATGCCTCTTCCCTTGCTTTTTATTTATTGTGTGGGAAAAGAGTATGCTGAAATACGTTGATGGATCACCGTTTTAAGGTAATAATGCAATGTCTAAGCTTGACTTAGCACTTCCACTCTCTGGACCCTGTACCACGCATAAGGAGATCGCCAGTAGAAATTTTTGGCTGAAACCGTACTGCTTATGGTCGGCACGGTTTTAAGAATAGAAGTAATTGCTATTGGGCGATAGTTATACGGGATGATGGAGCCCCGTTTACCATTATGGGCTGAACATGAGCTAGTTTCCAAGACCTGGGCCAACTGCGAAGAATTATGATAGGGAAAAAAGTTTGCGCATAGACTTGTCAAAGATGGGGCATATTTCTATACATTGCGAAACCGGAAGAAAGGCCATCCATCAGATTGGTAATTTTCCTGGGGGCAGGTCACACTACAATGTTGCGTAAAGAATGATTCGAGGCGAACAGAAATGCTTGGAAATCAGGCTTGGGCTTGTTTTCTACTATTGCCTCCTCCTTGTATATTAAGGACTGGATATAGTGAAATTGTTCTTAATGGAAGTTGCCAAAGACCAGAGAATTTTACTGTATTGAGGATCTCAGTTCTCAATCGGTCATCGCATGTCAATGAAGTTAAGAGTTATAGGAATTTCTGAACTTACGAGTAATATGCTCCGGGGGAAGTGGCCCGTTCGAAGAAGCTTCTGCAGCTTTAACTGCGTCCATACATTCCGCATAAAACCATATATTCGGAATAGGTTTTGTAGACTTGGTAATAAACAGGCGCATTGACGTCTGCATCACTCCCTGATGTGGGAAATTACCGTTGATGTAGAACGAGTTACCGAGGGATGAGTTCTACTTCGACGGAGTATTGTCTTCTTCTTTAACGGCTCTACAACCGGTTCCGGTCCTGGCCTCTCGCAACTGTTCTCTCCATTGTATTGTCAGCATCAGATATTTTTTAGTGCTGGGAAGGCCCCTTTGTGGTTTGGGTATCACGAGTGAGTTTCAGCAAAAACTGCGTGAGGTTTGTTTTAAATCCATTTTGGTTGTGTTTCGGCCACTACTCTTTGTGAGGAATCATACAGAGCGATAATGATAATGATTATTATACTCAAAAACTGTTAGTAATTCTGTAAGCAGTCCCTAGCTTTGAAATTCTCAATTTTTTTACTTTAAAACTTCGCTGTTTAAATTTAAAATATTCCTTGTACATTTCTAATCGTCTAGTACGAAATATACATTAAATTCATAAAATCTACCCGATAATTAACAAATCATATTACTTAAATATTGTTTATATCTAACAGGAACAACCCTGGACCGCACATGGTAGTAGTCCCTAAGTCCACCCTTCAGAATTGGATGAATGAAGTTAAAAAATGGTGCCCATCCTTGCGCGCAGTCTGCATAATAGGAGATAAAGAAGCCCGAAGCACCTTTATCCGTGAAGAATTAATGCCTGGACATTGGGATGTATGTGTAACATCATACGAAATGTGCATAAGAGAAAGAACCGTTTTCAAAAAATTTAACTGGCGATATCTTGTCATTGACGAAGCACACAGGATTAAGAATGAGAAATCAAAGCTGTCGGAAATTTTGAGAGAATTTAAAACAGCAAATCGTCTTCTTATTACTGGAACTCCGCTACAGAATAATCTTCATGAATTGTGGTCTTTACTCAACTTCTTGCTACCAGATGTCTTTAACAGTGCTGAAGATTTTGATTCGTGGTTTAATACCAATTCATGTTTAGGTGATAATGCATTAATTGAACGTTTGCATGCAGTACTTAAGCCGTTTCTGTTGAGAAGATTAAAAGCGGAAGTAGAGAAACGATTGAAGCCTAAGAAAGAAGTGAAAATATTTGTGGGCTTGTCCAAAATGCAAAGGGAATGGTATACGAAGGTGTTGCTTAAGGATATTGATATTGTTAATGGCGCTGGAAAAGTGGAGAAAATGCGTCTGCAGAATATTCTTATGCAGCTGCGAAAATGCACAAATCACCCTTATCTATTTGATGGTGCTGAACCCGGACCACCCTATACAACCGATGAACATTTGGTGTACAATTCAGGAAAGTTAACAATTTTAGATAAGCTCCTTCCTAAATTGAGGGAGCAGGGATCAAGAGTATTAATCTTCTCTCAGATGACAAGAATGATGGATATCCTTGAGGATTACTGCTTATGGCGAGGATATCAATATTGTAGGTTAGATGGACAAACTGCTCATGAGGAAAGAAATCGACAAATTGAAGAGTACAATGCTGATGACAGTCCTAAATTTATATTTATGTTATCAACCCGAGCTGGTGGATTGGGAATAAATTTGGCAACAGCAGATGTAGTTATCATCTATGACTCAGATTGGAATCCTCAAATGGATCTACAAGCCATGGATCGAGCTCATCGTATTGGGCAAAAGAAACAAGTAAGAGTTTTCCGTTTCATCACTGAGAATACTGTTGAAGAGAAGATTGTGGAAAGAGCAGAAATTAAATTGAGATTGGATAAATTGGTTATACAACAAGGACGTTTGTCAGAAAATCGTTCAGCACAGTTGAATAAGGACGAAATGCTTAATATTATCCGTTTCGGAGCAAATCACGTTTTCTCATCTAAAGATTCTGAAGTTACTGATGAAGATATTGATGCTATCTTAGAAAGAGGCGAAACAAAAACAGCAGAAGAAAAAGTCAAGCTAGATGCTTTGGGCGAGAGTAGTCTTCGCAATTTTACATTAGACAATGCTGAAGGAACCTCCGTATATCAATTTGAGGGTGAAGATTACAGAGAAAAGAGAAAAGCCAATGTAAATATTGGATTTTGGATTGAGCCACCAAAACGTGAGCGAAAAGCTAATTATGCCGTTGATGCCTATTTCCGAGAAGCTTTACGTACATCGGAGCCAAAGGCACCCAAAGCTCCCAGACCACCCAAGCAACCTATTGTTCAAGATTTTCAATTCTTTCCTCCTAGGCTTTTCGAGTTGCTCGATCAAGAGATTTATTATTATCGCAAAACATTAAATTATAAAGTTCCAAGGAATGCAGAAGCTGGATCTGAAGGTGCAAGGGCGCAACGTGAAGAACAAAAGAAAATTGATGAAGCTGAACCTTTAACTGAAGAAGAGTGTAACGAGAAGGAACAGCTTCTTACGCAAGGTAATCATTATTATTAATTATACTTTGCTTATAATTTTTCTTATTGTTTTTGTTTTTTTTTTGTGTAGGATTTACAAGTTGGACTAAAAGAGATTTTAATCAGTTTATTAAGGCAAATGAGAAATATGGTCGAGATGATATTGATAATATTGCTTCCGATGTAGAAGGAAAAACTCCAGAAGAAGTGATTGCGTACAATCTTGTTTTCTGGGAACGCTGTCATGAACTGCAAGATGTTGAAAGAATAATGGCGCAAATAGAACGTGGAGAAGGCAAGATTCAAAGGAGATTATCAATTAAGAAGGCCTTGGATCAAAAGGTATAATTAGTTGTAATTTTTTTGTTGTACACTCGATCATCAATAACTTGAAGATATGTATGTATGCTTATTTAGGCAGTGATTAATGTCCATAAAGTGCGTAAGGGCGAATACACACGGTGATGTGAATAAGTGTCCTGGCTACGTACACGGCACAGCATCCTTTACGCGATAAAGAAACTGCTACCTCCAATAATGAATGTTTTCCTTTGTGACTTTAGTTTGGCCGTTAGTTCAAAGCTGCGCCAAACAGTAACAGAGAATGTGAAGAGCAGACTCATCCCACGCGAGATAACGCCAACAGACTCTGGTCATCTAGGATTCTCTATGGGACGTTATCACTCTGATTGCACCTTGGCTGTCAAAAAAGATAAAAATCCGCTAAGCCCTTCGTAAATTCTCGTACGTCCATACCAGTATAGCATATATCTCTGCTTGAAAAGCTAACTCAGATCTTGGCACCCACACCTCTCTCTGTCTTGGACCAGTCCACGTATCATACGAGTGAGAATCTTTCATTAGTCGAGCAGCTGGGGATGTGTGGTCAACTGTCTGTAAGACCCACACCCAAAATAAGAGCTACCGCCGGGGCTACGCACTCAGACGATAGTGTCAGATTCCTCCTGACTCGATGACAATAGTGTACCTCTTAGCGAAAAGTCTTTAGTCATTGATAAGCTCTAGGACTTCATCTACAAAAAGGCAGCACAGAAGCGGAAATACAGCGCTCCATAAACCCCTGTAAGTGAATGACCACTAATTTGCGAGTTCTCAACATAGAGTTAATCCAGTCACTAAAAGTATTACTCAGACTTCGTTTTCGTAGAGTTCTTGCTATAATGTCAAAGGATGTGTTGTCGAAGTTCCTCTCAATATCAAGAAAGGCCGCCAACGCAAATCCTTTGCTTAACACTACTACTTTTCTGCTTGATGGCCAGATTGTAATGGGCCCTTTTCATTGGACTTCCTTTCTTGAAATCTGTGTTTGTAATAGCAGAGCAGTTCATGCTTATCTCCGTGCTAGGGAGTTGACCACAGATCTAGTGCTTCGAGACATGGAAAAGAGAAAAACGACCCAATTCCCGAAACTTTTCGAGCAATGAAGGACTTTGTTTTCTGCGAAGTTGGTTGGGAATAATCAAGCTCTTCCTTTAAAAATTAAATTGTGTTTGTAGACTGGTTTGAAAACTCTTGTAAAATAATGACTAGTATGAAAATTATACAATTTGTGGTCAATAATCCAAAATTAATTTCAGATGGCTCGTTATCGTGCACCATTCCATCAACTACGACTTCAATATGGTAACAATAAAGGCAAGAATTACACTGAAGTTGAAGATCGATTTTTAGTTTGTATGCTACATAAGCTCGGATTTGACAAAGAAAATGTTTATGAAGAATTAAAAGGAGCAATAAGGTAAAGTTTCAAACAGACAACAGACTTCTTAAAACATAAAATTTTAATCAAAATTTCAGGACATCCGCACAATTTCGATTTGATTGGTTCCTAAAATCTCGTACAGCTTTAGAATTACAGCGTCGTTGTAACACCTTGATCACATTAATTGAAAGAGAAAATCAAGAATTAGAGGAAAAAGAAAGACAAGAAAAGAAGAAAAAATCAGCAAAAAGTTCACCAAATGTCGTACAAAATTCAGGGCAGCAAAAGAATCTACAAAAACGTAAGGCAGAAGTTGTGACCAATGATAAGAGTAAAAAGAAAAAGAAGTAGATATTCTTTTATCATATTTATTAATGGCTTTAATAAGTTGCTTAAGTAAAGCCTTATTATTTTTTGTCCAACATTAAATGTAACATTATATATTTTATTTCTTCATTTTTGTGAATCCTTTACCAACAATTACATATATTAATTTACCAATGATTGTTAGCTGAGCTAAACTATTAGATTCTAGGTATAGACTATATTACTAATATAGAGATTAAAATTTTACGTTGGGGTTTTGTAAATGATTTGCAAAAATGTTTCCAATGAACTTTTACAATTATAAAAATAAAACAATGCATAAAATAATTGCTTTTTAATTATAGGTTGTGCGGTACGCATTTTTATTTTATCGTTTTAGCAGTAGCAAGGACTGGAGACAAAAGAAGCCGCCTTTAAAGGGTTTCAAATTCAAAATACAGTCAGAAATGCCAACTGAGAATAAATATGGAAGAAAACTATGGACAGGGACTTGACAATCTAAAATACTAAATAATGGCTCCTTTAACCCCTCATGCGACATACATGCTACATCTAAAATAAACAAAGTATATTTTTATGTAAAACCCAATCGTTGGCTCGAACAAAGCCGACCAGGGGAAATACGCGGGGTACAATTTAGTGTTGTTTCGTCTTCCATAGGAGTAGAATCCGTAACAGTGACATAAGTAAAAGTTTTAGAAGTGGAATAATTTAGATTGCCAGATGGGAGTAGTTTCTTAGATAAATTGTTTTGTTTGTATTGTAAATACCTGTTTGAATGAAGGTCGTGGGGTGTAATCTCGGTAGGTTCGGATTCTACATAGATAAACCAAAATGAATGATAGGTGTGAGGTCGGTAAGCATACGAGTAATGCTAGGTTCGCCCCGCCCTATAGGTTGAATGTGGTGGTCGTCGGGTTAGGTAGGTCCGACCGGTGGTCCATGAGAATATAAAACCACTGAGAACGTTTTACACATCCGCTGTACTTCTTCCAGATTGTGCCAGAACGACGACAAAAGTCCCTGATGAGTAGCAGGAAAAATAATTTAAACTTTGGGGAAAATAAGTATTAAAAAAAAGAATTTTAAATCGATTCGAAAACGCTTTCGTCAACACCATTACTATGTCTGATAAGTGCTATAGAACGATTATAAGCAACGACTTCTTGCTGTCGCAAATTGACGAATTGAATTTGGAGAAAAGGTGGTTAAAGCCGGATAGTTTCATCAGACTTACAGTACGGGTGACAGTGGTCATTCTATAGCAAGAAGTTCCCCGTCGATTCTCTCGTTTTGACGATTTAAACTGGCCTGCAAGGCGATTAAACCACACTGCGCCATGGCATCCCATACGCGATATCGCAACGGATTTTCGAGCGGATTTCGCTTTACTCCTACGAGATAGGTTAAAGGTCCCTGATTACCTTGGCATAGTTTTTAATCTATTTTTAATGTTCCTTCTTTCTTGTCTTCCCTCTTTACAGCGATTCCCTGTCCTACCCTGTAGCCATCCGCTGTTCGATTGCCGAAGTTAGTGCTCTGCCGCGGCAGTATTGCTTGGAAGTCAGCGGAGTAAAACCGCGGATACCGTTTGTCCTTGTTGTTTTGAGCCGTTTTATATCTTTGATAACTTCTTCTAAGCTTGTTGATGACAGCCTAGAGCTCTTACCAGATATTAGTGAAGCTAGTGCTAGAGATGTTCTTCTTCTTCTGCTTCTTTAATCCGCCGTGGGAAATAGGGCGGAAACAGTTGCCCTTCAGCGGATTCTGTTTTGTGCGACAGCTCTTAGCTTCGTTCAGGATCTCCCAGTTGTTACGGCCTCTGATGATAAGGTTCTCCTCCACGTTGTTCTAGGTCTTTTAACTCGACGAGTCCCTTGCGAATCCCATTCAAGGGCCTGTTTGGCTACATTCTCGTTTTCTCGTCGCCAAGTGTGGCCAATCTAATTCCATTTCCTTCGCCTGATTTCGTCATCTGTCCTTTCTTTAGAGAACCTGGGGTGCTTTTTATTCCCAAAGTGAGGAGTAGTTCATAGAAGGAAGCAAAATCCTATTGACCTATCTTTCACCGTTCTCCTGACAACGATGGCGAAAGTTTTAGGCTGGCCACACACATACGGTTTCCGTGTTCGGTTTCCGTACTCGGACACCCGAATGCAGGCATTTCATACAAATAACTATACACAGCTCACACGTTCTTAAATTTTCCATTAGGAAACCATTCCTGATATTCGGCTCGAAAGCCAAGACATGCGCTCGGGATGCCAAAAACCGAACGTCTGCGCTAGGCTCACGGAATTCCGTATTCGGAAATCGAACACGGAAACCGAATGTGTGCGGGCAGCCTTAAGCCGCGTACACACCGGCCCAACGAAGGCCAACGAATGGGATTCTGTGACATTCGTTGGTTCTAAATGGACGGGTTAGCAAAGACCAACGAAGGTTCGTTGGCGTTCACTTGCAACCCGTAGCTTGGCGGAAATATCAAGAAAATAGGCCATTCGAGCGAATGCGGTGTGAACGGGCGTCGAATGCAAACGAACATTTTAATATTTTGACAATTCTGGGGTATCATTAGTTTTTATTTATTGCATTATTTCTACGTTTCAATAGATTTCTTATACCTAATTTTGATGTCATTTTCATGTAACCGTCCACCGCGGAGGTTTCATTTTCTTACAATTTCATCAAGGTATATGAAATTCGAAAATATAATTTCCTCGTCGTCATCCATCATCCTCTTGATGCAACTAACCCGAATACAGGTCCCAACGAACGTTTGAACTACCAACAAATGCTTATGGACGTATCTCTAAACGCCAACGAACGTTCGATAGCAAACGCCGAATGTCATTCGTTGGCCTTCGTTCAGCCGGTGTGTACGCAGCTTTAAACAAGCATATTTGGACGGGTTTTACAGCGAACCCGCTGCCCAAATTGCAATTTTATTCATGCAACACACAATCATGCATATAGAGTTACCCTTCTAATTCAGAAGGTACACTTCTTAGCTGGGCCAAGAAAAATTTACCAGCTCAGCACAATTAGCACTGAGATAGGCTCAACTAAAGCATGCAACATGTAAATTGAATATGCAATCCCGAAAAGGTCACACCCCGCACATTTTTATATGCGAGGTGTGACCCCCCAGAGATTGCACACTCAATTAAAACAGAAAGAAATGCAATACACAAAGAAGCGTGCAAGAAAATTCAGTCAAGTCAGATTTAAAAGACTCCTTTTAAGGACGTCTTTACTAATGCTTACGCTAAAAACATCGATATTTCTATTCACATTAATGAACATGCGATTAACAGGCTCGAATCTGCCGTAATTCGTGTTAGAGGAGTTGGTGTGTAAGAGAGGTGGCCCTCTCAAATTGTATCTACTCTCTCTAAACGACGCACGGCGACTCAGAAAACCTGAGTCAACCTTTCCATTAAGGAGCTGATGAACAAATACAACATCGGCAACCTCACGACGCCTGCAAAGAGAGCTTAAGTTGAGTAACTTAAGCCGAGATTCATATGGTGGAAGAGCTATTGGGTCATCCCAAGGAAGATGATTCAGTGCGAATCGAACGAACCTCCTTTGAACTGACTCAATTCTTCCGACGTGCGAAGAGTAGTGAGGAGACCAAACCTGGGACCCATACTCGAGTAATGGTCTGACAAGAGAGATATAAAGGTGTTTAGTAATCAAGGGGTTATTGAGTTCTTTAGACCACCTTTTTATAAAACCCAGGACTAAACTACCTTTGGAAGCAATATAGTTAATGTGGGCAGAAAAATCGAGTTTACTATCAAATCTAATCCCGAGATCTTTTACAAAATTAACACGACGGACACTCTCGTTAGAAAAGGTGTAGTTAAAAATTATAGGAGTACGACTTCTCCCAAAAGTCATGGTTTCACATTTACTAATATTGAGAACCAGGTTGTTGTTCACACACCAAGAGTAAAAGGTGTCAAGGTCAGCTTGCAAAAGTTTGCAATCCTCGATACTTTTTATGTGACGATACAATTTGATGTCATCAGCGTAAATCAAGATTCTACAGTGTCTTAGCAAGGGAACAATATCATCAATTGATAGAATAAAGAGCAAGGGACCAAGATGACTTCCTTGAGGAACACCGGATGACGCTTCAATGGTTACTGATTTGGATCCACGAAAAAGAACTTGGTAGGTCCTGTCAGCTAAGTAAGACTGGAACCATACTAGAAGGGCTCGCGGAAAGCCCAACATCCTTAATTTGAGAAGTATAATGGAGTGAGAGAGCTTGTCAAATGCCTTACTAAAATCAGTGTAAACACAATCAGTCTGGCAACCGGAAACGAAGCCCTCGACAGTATGAGAAGTGAACTCAAGAAGATTGGTGGTAGTGGAACGGGCTGCAAGAAAGCCATGTTGGTTCGTTGATACCAACCTCCTGCAGATAGGCGCGATTGCAGAATAGATAATCGATTCAAAGAGTTTCGGAATGACAGACAGCTTCGCAACTGGTCTATAATTCGATATTTCATTCTTGCTACCACTCTTGTGAATAGGGATTATAAACGAATTCTTCCAAAGAGTAGGGAAGTACCCTTTATCAAGGGAGCGGTCTATAAACAGGTCTGCAGCGGTCTATAAACAGGTGGTTGGTTGCAACTGGCTCCATCAAGCGACACCCAGCTGGCATTCTGAATGTCGTTAGCCACAAATCGTAATGCTCGCAGTGACCCTTGCATCCATGACTGCTACCCTTGCATCGTTGCCCATTGAAACTATTCTCTTAAAACCTAATTTTTCATTCATAATTTGCGTAATCAATACTTAAATTTTGAGGAACTATTATAATCAATGTATAACAGTAATTTTTTATAACAGTTTAACAGGCTTTATTTATTGCACAAAAATGTTAATTTAGACCATTTGTCATTAACCCCAGCAAACTTCAAGTTGTTTGAGCAACAAAGACCGGAACAAATCACGAATGAAATGGCCGATAATGTTTTGGCGCGGTTCGTCTGCTGGACTGCTGTTTTATTGAAATTGTTTTTTGAGTAAATGCGGAAATTTATTAAGTGACATGTCAACCCAAGAGGAAAATCTGAAAGTGCTGGAAACACATGAAAATCCGGTTAGATTTTAAGAGTTTTCTGATTACTAAATAAACCGTTACTTGCCGACAAATTTCTATGTAATAAAAATCTTCTCGTTGGCTTTTTAGGATAAATCTGGAAATTCAGACTCAATTTCTTCTGAACAGAAGGAATTTGATACGAACATCGAGAGCGACAGGTGCAAACGATTTGAATATTTATTGAAGCAAACTGAAATCTTTACGCATTTCATAACCAACAATGTTTGTAAAAAAAAATCTCAAAAATCTAAATTCAGCAGTCGCAGGCCTGACTTGGACCAGAATAAGTAATTTGATTCCGTTTTTGTATATTATTTTATTGTTAATTTCTCTTGTTTTTCTAGAAATCGAAAGTCGAAGTTAGTTCACGTTGAGAATGTGGAAGTCCTTGCCAAAAAAATACCGGTTAAGGAAGTTTTTCGCTTTGATTCCTCGCCTCCGTTTATTAAAAATGGAGAAATGCGTGACTATCAAATTCGTGGATTGAATTGGATGATTTCGCTTTACGAGAATGGCATTAATGGTATTTTGGCAGATGAAATGGGCTTGGGTAAAACTTTACAGACCATTTCATTGCTGGGATATCTAAAAAATCACAGGTAAGTTTTATCATAAAAGGAAAATGTATTTTGTTATGGATTAATCATTATTTTTCTTTGAGTTTATCATCTCCCTTTTGTGTATATAATTTATCTTTTCAATCGTCACTGTATGCACGGTAACTGCCATGAGGTAGATGGGATGCTTCATAACTTTGTGCCCCTTGTACCCCTTGTCAACATTGGCCCCTCGATGCGTTCTGACATCTAATATGCTCGAACTATGCCTACCGTCAATGAGGACATGATCGATCTGGTTACAAGTTCGATTATCTGGTGGGAGCCATGTCATCCTAGGTATTCTGTTATGCTGGAAGTAGGTGCTTTTTACGATCATGTTTGCGGATGCTGCGAAGTTTATGGCTGCATTCGAAATTTCAGCCAGCTGCGCAGGATTGGCAGTATCGCAGTATCGGCTGCAGGCATATATGCCCGGCTGCAGCGGTATGATTTTTTGAATGATGTGCTGCCAATTCTGCGCATCTAGCTGAATTTTCGAATGCAGCCTATAAGTCTTACTCCATTGTCGTTACTTTCGTCGTGTAAGCTGTATGGACCTTTTGTGGGGCGAAATATTCGTTCTTTTCCAATCTTGGCATTTAAGTCACCTAAGATTATCTTAATGTCATGACGTGGGCAGCTAAGATAGGCTGATTCGACGTTATCGTAAAATTCGTCTTTCTCTGCCTCTGATTTATCTTCAGTAGGTGCGTGTACATTGATAATGCTATAGTTAAATAGGTTTCCTTTTATTCGTAGATAGCAGCTCCTTGGATTAATAGCTTATTTCCAACTATGAATCCTGTTCCCATTATATGTTCTCTAGGGTGGCAACTATACTATACAGTGTGTTTCCTTTTGTCCATTATTCCATGTCCGGTCCATCGCATCTCCTGTATAGCCAAAATGTCCATTTTGTATTTATCAAATACTTCCAGGAGTGTCCTAATTGCTCCTGCCCTATACAATGATCTTCCGTTCCAAGTACATAATATCAAATCGTTAGCCTTTTTTCGTATGCCAGGTCGTTGCCGAGTTATCGGTCCGGTTTCTTGCAATATTTGAAAAGATTTGCTTTACGTTTGTGCGTTTTACATCCAATTATGAGGTTGTAATCTGCGATGGCTAAAATCTGGATGTTTCTTGTGACGATGCTGGAGCAAATACCTAAGTTCCGCTTTCCTCATTATTGCTGTCGAAGTAATTTTAAAAAGTATTGGTAAGATGACATCTCCTTATCGCAAGCATGGCTCTTGAGAAATTGCAACCTTTTATATAAATTATAGTTATTTAAGCTACTAAGGCATTTTAATACTTAAACTAACTAAATTATTTTGCTTAATTAATTAATAGAAACATCACTGGACCGCACCTTGTAGTAGTGCCTAAATCCACCCTTCAGAATTGGATAAATGAATTTAATAAATGGTGTCCGTCTTTACGTGTCGTTAGCATTATTGGATATAAAAAAGAACGGTCCATAAACATCCGTAAAAATATTTTGCCTGGACACTGGGATGTTTGCCTTGCATCATACGAAATGTGCTTAATAGAAGCTACAGTTTTAAATAAATTTAAGTGGCGATACCTTGTCATTGATGAAGGACATAAGATTAAGAATGAAAAAACACGATTAGCTGGAGTCTTGAGGCGATTTAAAACTTCAAATCGTCTTCTTCTTACTGGAACTCCATTACAAAATAACCTTCATGAATTGTGGGCATTGTTGAACTTTCTCTTACCTGACGTATTTAATAGTTCTAATGATTTTGATTCGTGGTTTAATACCAATTCATGTTTAGATGATAATGCAATCATTGAACGATTGCAGGCGGTGCTTAAGCCCTTCTTGCTAAGAAGAATAAAATCTGACGTCGAGAAAGGATTGAAAGCTAAGAAAGAAACAAAAATCTACGTTGGATTATCCAAAATGCAAAAGCAATTGTATGCGAAGATTTTATTAAAAGAAATTTATGCTTATAATGGCTATGGGACACTGCAGAAGCGGGCTATATATAATATTTTTATGCAATTGAGAAAATGCACAATTCATCCTTATCTATTTGATGGTTATGAACCCGGACCACCCTACACAACTGATGAACATTTAGTATACAATTCAGGAAAAATGTCTATTTTGGATAAACTTCTCCCAAAACTTCAAGAACAAGGATCTAGAGTATTAATCTTCACCCAGATGACAAGAATGTTAAATATTCTTGAGGATTACTGCTTATGGCGTGGATATCAATATTGCAGATTAGATGGAAAAACGAATTATGAAAAGAGAGATCAACAGATTCAAGAATTTAATGCTGATAATAGTTCTAAATTTATATTTATGTTATCAACCCGAGCTGGTGGATTAGGTATAAATTTGGCAACAGCAGATGTAGTTATCATCTACGACTCAGATTGGAATCCTCAAATGGATCTACAAGCCATGGATCGAGCTCATCGTATTGGGCAAAAGAAACAAGTAAGAGTTTTCCGTCTCATCACCGAGAACACAGTTGATGAAAAAATTGTTGAAAGAGCAGAAATTAAGTTCCGGTTAGACAAATTGATTATACAAGGACGTTTGACAGAAAATCATGCACTTACAAAGGCCGAAATGCTTAGTATAATTCGTTTTGGAGCAGATCACATTTTCTCATCTAAAGATTCTGACATTATTGATGAGGATATTGATGTCGCATTGGAAAGGGGTGAAGCAAAAACTGCTGCAGAAAAGGCTAGATTTGATGCAATGGGTGAAGGCGCTCTTCGTAATTTTACTTTAGAAAGCGCTGATGAAAATAGTCAGAGGACATATAAAGTCGCTGATTCCTTATTATTGCTATCAAGAAATCAACGAACAGCCCGAAAAACCAATCCATACAGTGTAAAACAAAATGTTCGCAAAATTTTGCCAAAGGATCTGAAATTTGAAGATTTTCATTTTATTTCTCCTCGACTTTTTGAATTGCTTGTACGAGAATATAATTTTTGCTGTAAAACATCAAATTATAAAGTGCCGATAAATCGCGGATTTCCTAACAAACACGAGAAAGAACAAAAGAAAATAGATGAGCCTGAACCCTTAACTGAAGATGAAATTATTGAAAAAGAATTACTTCTAACTCAAGGTAATTAGGATGCTTATCACACCAGTAATGATTCATTTTGATTATTTTTTTCGTTTAGGTTTTCAACATTGGAATAGACATAATTTTAGGCAGTTTTGTAAAGCAATTGAAATATATGGACGGGATGATTTTGAAAATATTGCTAGATATGTAGGAAGCAAAACTCTAGAAGAAGTAAAATTATATAGTGCTGTTTTCTGGGAACGTTGCCATGAAATACGCGCTATAAACAACATTATAAGACGATTTGAACGCGCAGAACGTCGAAGAATGTTGTCTATTAAGAGAGCTCTAGACAGGAAGGTTTGTTTTTATATGTTTGCTTTAATTTTTTTATATAGATGGTTCCAGTACTGACTGAGTATAAAACAGCCCTATAGGTTGACCAAGCTCTCAGGTATACTGACAATTTCATTACCAATGTGACCTTCGTGGCCCGGAATTCACATCAGCGTAACATTGTTTTTCGTGCTAAAGGATTTAAGAGATAGGAGGCAATCCAGGACAGTCTTTGATGACACTCGGGTGGGATCTAATGGCCAACAGGGCAGCTTGACTGTACGAGAAAATGAAGATGTTAGAGCTCTATTAATACAAGTCTGGGCCCACACCTCAGCTTGAAAAACAGTGGGTGTAGTACCCAGAGCCATGGATATTTTGCTCATTAGCCATATACACCCAGTCCTACCCCATTATCGGTTTTGGAACCGTCCTTATTCCAAAAGGCCGTACTTCCTTTAAAGAAGGGCCTGTCTGAATGGTATAGGACAATGACAGCATTGGCTGCAGGTGTAACTCCTGGCTTACAGAAGAATAAACCCCGCAGCGCCCCCGCCAGAGCTTGCTTCTTCACTTCTAGTTTTAGCGGTGGAAGGTTCAGTAGGACCCGCAAAGCGGCAGTCTTACAGGTGCGTTTAACTTTCGTGATTACGAGACATTGGCAATCGGCGGTTTCTAGGAGAGCTTTTGGTCCAGGATTATAATTAGATATGTTTTTACTACCTAGAAAGGGAGCTTTTAAATTTAGCTTCTTTCTATTAGTAAATGGAATTTGACACAATTCTGTCGGCCCCAATCGAGAATGAGCTCGATGTACCTCGGGCTTAAGTCTGCGATTGTCAACACAGGATCTGGCACGTGCTCGTCTTGCATTAGAAAAGGAGCGGGTGTTGAAAGCGGAGCGGGGATCCCAGAAAAAATGCCGTGGGGCTGAGATTTGACCCAATCAATACAACCTTGATTGAACCCTCGGAAAGAAAACTCGATCTTGTTCTTCTGAACTGATGCAATACTAATATCTTCGAGTTTAGCGAGATATCCAGAGAACACAAACTCGACTCACCAAAGCGGTGCAAACTTTGGTTGAGGTGTTCTATCAGACACACGAGGTACTCGGTGGACCTAGCTAACTAGCCTAGTCATAGGCTGCATTCGAAAATTCAGCCAACTGCGCAGAATTGACAGCACATCATTCAAAAAATCAAACCGCTGCAGCCAGCCATATATTCCCTGCAGCCGATTCTGCGATACTGCCAATTCTGCGCAGCTGGCTGAATTTTCGAATGCAGCCATATATCATATGTTTCTGCTTAACTTGAATGAGGCCTAGTATGGCTTCTAGTATTATTCATATTATATCGAAATTTGTGCTAAGACATAATTCTCCTTTTTATTCATATTTCTATCATGCATAATCTTTTATTGCAGATCGCTAGTCGCCCACTGCCAATGAAAAATTTAAAAATTCTAAATTTAAAATATCATGACCACGGCTACACTGAAGCACATGACAGATTCTTGATTTGTATGCTTCATGAGCTTGGATTTGATAAAGACAACGTGTATAAAGAACTACGCTCTTCTATTAGGTGAATTTTTAAGAATAATCAAGAAATCTACATCAAAAAAAAACATTTTCTATTTTAGATCTTCATATCAATTTGAATCGGATTATTTCTTAAGGTCTCGTACAGCATCGGAATTGCAGGAACGTTGTAAAATTCTTTTAGCTCTTATTGTGAAGGAATATAACGAATTAGGACAAGAAGAAAGTGGAGAATTAGAAGAAAAGCGAAATCTAGGATTAGAAGAAGAGGAAGAAGAAAGTCAAAGATTAAAAGAAGAAAAAGAAAATCAAGGGTTAAAAGAAGAAGAAAAACAGAATCTCGGGTTAAGAGAAAAAGGAAAAAAAGAAAAGAACAATAAACCACTTAATAATATTACCCCTGCCGTTTTACAAAATTCCGGGCAAATTAGATTAACACGAAAACGTGCCATAGAGATTAAATTACAAGAAGATAAAATTAAAAAGAAAAAGAAGTAAAATAACAGTAGAATGAAATCAGTAATTTTTTTATGAAATGTGTTTGTTTGTTTCATTTTTAATTTTTTTTCCTTGCCTATTTTGTGTTCTACCTCAGTTTTTTGTAATACATTTATTTAATTATGTTTTTATATTTATTTAATTATGTTTTTATTTTTGTTTTGTTTTTTATGTTATGATCATGAAAGAAATTAAAAAAAAAATACTAGACGCCCGAAGATTAATTTAGAATTGTTCCCAGAAACAGAAACAGAGATTCATCGCCATCGCTTTAACACTATACTGTCATGGATCAAAAATGTCGATTGAATTTAGAGAACTAGTCTAAAGAAGGTACTTATGTAAATATAAGCAATTTTTTTCTTCGAAGGTGCTTATCAAACTACTCAATTTATGCATAGGAGATGAATGAAACGGGACCTGAAACGTTCCTCACGCCAAATTGCCTCACCTCGGCTAATTTACCCTTTAAGTAAGCGAGCGAGCTATACAGATGAAGGGAAAGCTCCAGCTTGCACCTGATGTTAAGGTCCAGCAGACTCCACCGTTTTGAAAAGAAGGGTTATGCTGACGAGTATACGATTTAGGCAGCTCCTGGGGCCTTTTTATGTGGAAGACTAGAGCTCAGGGAAAGCCCTTTGTACTGTCGAGAATCTATTTTTTTCGTATAGAGTGCAATGTCAAACAGCAAGCTCTAGTCGATAGATAGGCCGGTTTTACACGACCGGACACCAAACAGACAAAACGAACGAACAAACTGGGGTTTATGGGGAAGAGCGTGAGAGAGGACGATGGAAAAGCGGCCCCTCTCTCACCCTCTTTCCCATTCGGTGTCCGGTCGTGTAAAACCGGCCATAGTGAAGGGGAAGAGAGAAGTAGGAAGGAACTGCCACAACTGTTGCCTTGTTTAGGGATAAAAACCATCACGACTGTCCTCCAGATGGATGGATTGTATTCCCAATTGAAGTTGGCTCTAAAAAGACATCAGGGTTGTGGAGAATTAGCTCGAGGCACTTTTGAAGAAGTGCTGGGAAAGTGCCATCTCCTTCCGGGGATTTGTAGGGTTGAAAAGAGGTCATTGCCTATTTAATCTTGTACTGGTCGAAGATGTTCGCTGAGAGACCCCGTAAGTATCGGTCTGAAATGGCCTTATGATCTGTACGCAGCATCCAGGGGCGAACCGGTGGGAAAGAGCCTCTACGAAATCGAGATATGGGGGAGCATATGTGAAAGTAGGTGACCAGGTCATTCGCTCCAAGTCCACACTTAGGTATTGGAGCTGGTAGGGCATGCCTTCATCGCTACAGGTTGGACGATTTACCGTTCTGTCCAGGGGCCGTATTTGGTTTCTCGAGTCGATGGATCGACTCGACAAAAAAAGCTTCTCGATTTTCTCCAAGTTTCATATTTGAAATCACGACCAAATCGACAGATAAGCGCTGCCATAGAAAACCATCAAATTGTGTCATATTACTCCAAGTGCACCAAACCACGTATATTTAATTAAAAAAGAAGCTGTTAAAAGTTTATGGTATGCATAAATTGAGCCTTTTAATAAACGTCAAACGTCTTTATCGAGACGAGAAGGTTGTCGATATCGTCTCGCCAAATGCCAATTTTTAATTATCGACAGAAGTCGATATCGACTCGAGAAACCAAATACGGCCCCAGAGCATGTGCTCTTTATATGCTCGAAGTGGCCAGGCTCAAGTAGTTCCTTTAAGGCTAGTAGCGGTCTGGACTCGAACGTCATGTAAAAAGGGTTTTTGCGTTTGTTTAGTTAATAGGAATCTGTCACTATCGTCTGAGTGCCCAGCGGTGTCTCGTGTCGTAGGCATGGATGTAATATGGGGTGTTTTCAATGATGCAAGTTGCGTGCGCAATTGACTTATTAAGCAATGGAAGTGTGTTGCTGAATAAGTCAGTTGCGCACGCAACCTGCATCATTGAAAACACCCATGCTCACCACTCAGTCGTAAAAAAAGTGCTCGCCCACCAGGTCCTTCAAGGTTTCTTCCTGGGGCCTTATTACCGAATACAATTCGATTCAAACTAATCGTAAATTGTATATATGGAATTACTGAAAACGATTTGCCCTCAGATCGTGACAAATTAATCGTAAATGTTAACGATTGACATTTGGTGCCCGTAAATAAAGGCGGTAGCGGTAAAAATAACACGACTATTTACGAAAGAAAAAAATAAAAGATGGAAGTAAAAAATGTGATTATGGTGTTTACATATTATTATTATATGGCAACACTCGTATTTGTTACGATCGTAATCAATAATGCCAAGTTCAAATCGAATCGTAAATCCAAATCGTAAATATTTTAGATCGAATCGTATTCAGTAATAGGGCCCCTGGTTAGTGGTGAATGAGCTATCCTCCCTTTTACGAAGGAAGACACCGTTGGATGTTCCTTCGAGAGGGAAGGACACCAACTCTTGCTTGTAGGCTGTAAGGGTGAACCATGTTTTGCCCTACAGTCTTCTAACTTTCCTACGCATTGCAGCAAGTCTGTCATTCTATCAGGGCGCTTTACGCGACCATTGCGAGGACGAGACAGTATTGCTGGCATGGTAGGAGGAGATCAGCATCTCAGTGGGCTCCGTTGCAGCCGTATTCATTTCACACATCAAACTGAAAGCAGCGGCGAGCAGCTCTGAGGTCGTATTCTCTCGTCGATACGTAGAAACTTATCGAGAAGAATTTCAATTCATACACCACCTTATGGAACAATTAGAATACGACGATTGTCGATTTAGTCGCTAGGGACTCTCTTAGATTGACAATGAGAATACCAATTTAAGGGCGAAGTGACATCTGTTACGTAAAGTAGCGGACGTGTGGGAGGTTCGCAATGTTGAAACTGATGTGCAAATAGTCTGACGATGCGGCGTCGTAGAGAACCCCCCGTACTTGATCTTATCAAAGAGTAGCCTGCTAGTGAGGGAGAGGTCCAGTAGCTCCTCCCTACTAGCTGTGACAAAGGTGAGTTTGCATCCCCTATTTGCAAGATATATGTTGTTCATAACAAGAAATTCTAGAAGACAACTCTATGTTACTCTTCCAAATAGTGGGGGTGCATTTGCATCACAACTGATAACGTATTGTCGGTTTTTCCTGCGACAGAACTCGAGCACCGCTATCGAGATCGCATCTAGATCTCTAGAAGTGAAGTTAGTGATGGAGAGATAGAGTGACACGATTGTTAATCATTATGTCAGCGCGAAGCCTCACGCATCTCCGATCGTATACTAGTTTACTTGAACCGATGGTAAGTTCTATGACTGACAGGCTCCTGAATGAGTCCCAGGGTAAGATACTTCTCCACAAATGTCTCGCACAGGGTGAAGCGCAAGCAAGCAGGGTGCGGTTCACCTACAGTGCCATTATGAAACTCAATTTTTGCCAACGGAACGTTCGATAAACCCGATAATCTTAGCTTGTCTAGGACCTTTTGTCCTGCAGTTTTTGATCTTGGGGAACATTGTATATAATTAAATTATTACATAAAAATTAAATAAAACCTCAAAATATTTCGAATATAACAAATGAAAAAAATTGTTTATTTTTCTTAAATTTTTTTAGATTATAGTTGTATAAAACTTAAATTATAAGTAAAACTACAATTAAAATTAAAGTCACAGAACATTTTGAAGGATCTTATTAGCGAAAAATATCTAGATTCTATTCTTAAAACAAATAAGTACTAGTCCCTGTTCTATATTATTTTTATTAATATATAATTTCTCTTCGCAATTTATATAATAAAATTGCTACAGAAAATTCGAAATTCTCCTAGGCAACAAGATTTGTCCATAATAATTGGACACGTTGGTGCTTAGCTCTTTGTTAAAGTACAATATCTTTTTTATTTTATTTATTTCTTTTGTTATTTTTTAATGATTGTTTTGTTTTTATTTTAATTTTTTCTTTTAATTTGAACTTTACTTAATAATATATAGATTCAGCTATCCAGCACCCTTGATTGAGCTTCTGCTGGCCTTAGTTTTCTCACTCTATGTCTTTTCTAAACTATTTCTCAATTATTAAAAATTCATTTTCCTGCTGGAAGCCTCTCTGTTTTTTTTACAAAGTATTTTTAAGCGAGTTAAATTTTATATTTTATTTACAAAAACACTTTTGTTGTTTTTTTGTGTGTATTAGTGCGTTACTGTGCTGTTGCCATTAGCAGCATCTGGACCGTAAATTTTTATAATCTCTTCTATGCTGACAACTGATCCTGTGATTAGGGCGAAGATTGAGAAGACTGATAGAATCACATTTTTCCATAGTACCCAATTGCAGAATCCAAGATTGCTTGGCCAGCGATAGATTGTTTCGACAACGGATGGAACCAGAAGACCTAAAATGTTTGGTTTTTTTTTGTTAATAAAAATAGATTTTATAAATGTTTTTAATAAACTTACCAAGAACTGAGAAGAAAATAGCACCAACTAAACCGATAAATGGTTCTAGTTTTGGAACTGCAGCAGAAATAGCACCAGTAATGAGAATAATGCCTGTGCGCATGACAATTTGCGAGATATTGTGTTTATCTTCTGAAATCCTATGCTTAACTTTCCTCCATAAGATGTCGGTGGGTACATAAAACTGAAGTCCATAGGTGAAGAGTATAGCTATAGCCATAAGTATTTTTGCAACATCCGCTAATGGTTCTCCTTTTGTTAGATTCAATGTGATGCTGCCTTGAACATCATCTCCATATTTAACATAGCCAAAGAATCCAATGATGGCATATAAAGCAACGACTGTTATCATAGCAGTATTCAGTACTCCAGGACAACCCAGAAAATGTTGGGGTTTTCTCATTGAATTTTCAACAGGCATCACTACACCAATACCTTCCATAGCGAAGATAACTGTGCTGAAGAATAATGGTAGCTGACCGATTGAAGAGAATAAAGGTTTATCCTCAAAGTGTAACTCTTCGTTGAACATATAGTACAGCGTGATGGCGAATGTGACTATGATGAAGATGTTTGCCATTGATGAGAATGGCACTAGCCACTTTAATGAGCGTATTTGCCCCATAAATAGTACTGGCAGTAGAGTCATAACTATGTAAACCCTTATGTTCCAGTTAATTTGTAAGTCATGGTTTACAACATTTTCAATAGATGTTGAGATGAAAACAATGTAGACGCAACTGGCTCCGAAATATGTTGCCATCAAGGCTCCATCGACGAATTGCCTGAAAAAATAAATTAAGTAAAGGTATTAAATTTTTAGATAAGGATTTCTGTGTCAACATTCTTGTCTTTATATAAAAATTTATTAGAAAACAGCGATTACATTTGGAGCATTGAACTTCGATAAGTAGACTACTTGATGTAATACTTGAGTTTGGAGGATAGAGAGGGGCTTTTGCGTCATGAGGTTTCTTTTGAGATTGTTATATCAAATTGATCTATTAAACAAGCATGTGAAGTGATATAATCCGATGAATCAACTCAGAATCAAGGTTTGCAGATATAGGCCCTTCCACGTGCACATTGTGTATCATGCTTGTTTCTAAAACCTAGAAGAATTGAAGAGAGAGAGGGGCCAATTTCATACACAACTTTTTCAATGGAAGGAATATAAAGCCACGGAAGAAAAATTAGTTAGGAACCTTTGTGTGTCTCAAGTGCATAAATATTGAGCAAAGCGCGAAGAGAAGAAGACTGATCTTTGAAACACAAGAGTATCTCTCACAAACATAACAGAGGCCAAAATACGTCTGCTTTAAGTGTTTGGAGTCGAAGAAGTTGACATCTAGCGCTGTAAGTTGGAATCTGCGATGTCCAGTTTAACTTGCGTACAGCATACTTCGAGAACAGCTTCGATTCGATTCTCATGCACACAACGGATACATATTCAAGAATCGGTCTGGCCAAGAAAACGAAAAGAGTTTTTAGTGTTAGGTTAGGCGAACGCTGGTTGTAGATTCAAACTTGTAATCACAAAATACTCTAAGATCTCGAATAGCCGTCGGAAGAGCAAGTATACAACGAGCAAGAGTATCGAGCGAGCAAGAGTAGATTATAGGGTCTTTTGAGCGAAAATAAGAAAATGCATCGTATTTAGATTTACTTAGCTCATATAAGAAATACGGTATCTGATTAGTCCATATAAGAAATACGGTATCTGATAGAAAAGTCCCAGGTTTTGCAGAGTGTTCGGCTTAGGTACCCTCGCTATTGTATTTCAAGGAGTGCACATATTGGAATGCACCTATGAGAACTAAAGGACACTTACAAACACCTGGTTTAATTATATCAAAACAATTTCTTCCTGTGTCGTCTCACAGCAGTGCCAGGAAATTATACGAAGGCAGTAGGAAGGATGTCAGGACACTGATTCACGTGAAAGGGCAGACAATCCTATGTGAAGAATTTGTGAGGGGAGGACGAGCCTGCGCTTTACGCTCTCTATCACTGGGTTGTGATAGCGAAGAGTAGACTCTCGCTGCTCGATGCGATCTTGCTTGAAGTTTTAAACTAGTTTCAAGCCAAGTGGTCTGGCCTGCAAATCTGAGGTAAGAGAGAGAGCGATGAATGATCAATAATGAATCTTACTTATGAAAGTCTAGAAACTTGTACAGAGTTTGGAAATACTGACGACTGTAGTTTACTCGAAAAGAGGGCTGCAGGCTATAGCATTAAGACAAGCGCTCTAGTTTTGTGTCACAAGAATAACATTGCCAATTGTTAATTTCAATGCGACATTTGCTGTGATATTATAAATGTTTGCTGCAATATTCTTTCGATGGTGCCATCATCATTTTTGGTATTGATACTACCTTAGAAGGATCTTTAATAATTATGTACTTTAAACTTAAACGAAAAAGTGCTATAAACATTTATATTTTAATTAGTCTACAGAGAATAAAAAAACGTAATGCGCAACAAGCTAATAAACTTTATATCAACAAAAAAAATCAAACCTCTCCTAATCAAGGTGGAATGTCTAGTGCGTAGTAGTTACATAATTGTCTGATAATCGTCATTCCATTCTCGATGTAGGACCCATCCAAGTACATTGCCCGCCCATAGATACTCTCGAAATAATTGTCGTAATTGTGATAAAATTTTTGTGATTCATTATTTTTTTTTTGTTTTTTTTTTTGGTTTGATTATTTTCAAGTATGATCGCGTGGGCGTGATTGAAGAAATTTCATAATTAATTTTTTTTTTCGGTTATATTGTTCAAAATTTCGTTGATGTATTTATGAAAAAAAAATTTCCGTTTTGAATTAAAATATTTTTTTGTATTCATAAGGTCACAATTTCCATGGTCTTTTTTGTGCATCCAATTAATGATCGCGATTATCCAAGATCGACGGGTGATCATGATCATGAAAAATCGATCGATGCATCATCGATTTTGTACCTTATTATCATATAATATATTCAATTTGTGATTAACCACTCAGCGACACCATCTTTTCTTATGGAGTTATTTATAAATGCACTTTGTTGGCCTAATGATCTGCACTGAAAATTATGCTGGTTTGACCATGGCCTCAATAGTTCAACTCAACGAGGACTGTATTTTTTCAGCACTCAAAAGTGACTAAGCGATCTACAATCGATGCCTAAGCTAGTTTCTGTCGCAGTCTGGAGAAAATTACCAGACAGGTAAACCCAAAACAACAAAAACATAATTAAAAGTTTTACTTCGGCGGGAAATATGGCGTCATTTAAAAAGAGTTTTTCAATATATTATAATGAAACTGACGAACTATGGGTTATTTAAAATCATTTGCCCACGTTAATTATATGATTAAAGGTGATTATATAGTAATTTTCTGGTCTAACTAAATTTTCACTCTAGAATCCGATAATGATGGGGAGAGACACAATTAGCGAATCTTCAATTTCCGCCGGAACTAGGTATTCAAATTGTTTAGCGATTCAAAAGTGTTTTAAATTTAATTACTAGATAAGTAGAGAACAATTGTTTTTTTGCCAAGGATAATTTGTCATTCAATTATTACTGAAAAGTGGATTTGATGAAATTTTTTGCTACAATTATTTTGGATTCAAGGTTAACACCCATTGTGGAAAGTTTTTCTAATTTTCGATCTTGTTTTTGTTTATTATTAGTTTTTAGGTTTTTAGTTGGAATGGAAATTTTTGTTAGATTGATTACTCACTTTGCAAAATTCGACCACGGCCGTAACCGTTTAGGACCATTTTGAAACACTTTCTCAGCTGTTTCAGCAAATCCTAAAGCTGGTACTTTAATTTGTCTGCATATATCATGTGATGTTTTAACCTGAAAATAAAAAAAAACAAATAAATAAGATTTTAGTATTAGCAAAAAGGAAAACGAATTTGAAATGATGTTATGTAATAGGTGCGGTCATATTTCTATAAGGGAAAGTACTACTAGTAAAAAGACAAGCAAGGTAACTTCTCCCACTTTATAAAGTTATCGAATTATTTGTTTCCTTTTCGACCACGCTAGATTACTAAACTCTACTGCAATGAAACCTGTCCCAGGACTTTTGACTTTAAACACAATATTTTTCATGCAGCATCAATCTGGCGTGGTTTTGTTTTCTGGTCAGAACAGGTTATGTATTTATTATAACCATAGAAGGAGACGAGATGTCCGTCGAATTAGAGAGCTAATCGTTCAGTCACTTACAGCTGTAGATAGTGCATTGTAGTCGGGTTGGAATTTCCTTCGAATTAGCCTTATCTTTTTTCGATAGTCGACCTTGCCTTCAACGATAGCCGACCTTATCTTTATCGATAGTCAACTATGGCGCTTCAATGATATGATTGGCAGCATGATTACAGGCCGGGAGCATATCTGACGGGTCAGCGAGAGACGTCAAGAATGTTCTAGTGGAATATGTCATTCTTTACCCTGGTTTTATCGACAACAATTTATTGTTACTAGTATCGCCCATTGGTCGAAATTCGACCCTCTCTCCCTACTCTTCCCTCAATCCGCTCCGTTAAAGTTTGACGTCTACGCATTTCAAATAACTCAGTAATAATTTAATTGAACTATTACCACTTTTTAATTTCTCTATCAGTTATAAACAAAAACAAAAAAAATTGTTTTATAAAAGTGTAATTAAAAACTACCTTGGCCTCGAATCCCGAATCCGGCGGATCGGAAGTGAGTGCGGATTTGACACTTTGAGATTCCCTAATCCTCCGTGTGGGTGTAATCGTGAATCTTAACGTATAGCAATGCCAACCTGTAAACGATCTCCGAGAACAAAATTAAGGAATTTCAACTTAAAAATACGGCATTTTGGTCATAAGTGTCAAATCTGCACTCACTTCCTATCCGCCAGATTCTGGAATCGAGGCCTTTATCATCTAAAATCGCATCTTTGAACAAAACTTTCTTCATTTAAAAAACACCATCGCTTACCGTGATATTTTAATAATAATTTCAACATAAGCGGAATGACGCTGACATGCAATCGCACTACGGCAAGAAAAGTGGCACAACTCAAAAGGCTGTTTTGAGTTATTGCCGCCAGGTGACTGTTGGCACTTTTCTTGCCGTACTAATCTAATTTGTTGAAACAAAAACAAACAAAATTTTGAAATGCCAATTTGATTTGTTTAAAGCGTAGTGAAAAGGAAGTACGGCAAACTTTCGCTAAGCAATCTAGGCTCATGAAATTTAGTCTATTCACAAACCTTAATAATAAATTTTTATATTCGCCTGTTTATATGCTAACCGTAATTTGTACCTTATATTGTTGTTGTCCTTTTATCATTTTATACTGGGAAATGCAATACTCATTTCTGAGTGACAGAAATGAGATAAATGAATAATTGTTTTGTGCACACCTTTACGACTCCGACTTCCATATAAAACCAGTTTGAGGAAAATCGGTTTAGTGGAAGTCGTATAAAGTGCTGTACAAAAAAAGTGCTTGCGTATTAATATATAGATAGCATGACAATACTAGACCACATAGTGCGGCGATTGTTCGAGACTATCTCGCAGATATCGGTGCTCGACCTATGGGTTGGCCAGCATGGAGCCCTGATCTGGGGTTGTAGCACGTAAGTTGTTTCAATCGACCTCTTCATACAAAAATTCTGAATTTTTGTATGAAGAGGTCGATTGAAACAACTTACGTGCTACAACCGCAGAATTTAGTTAGGGTGGTAGGTGGGGTATACTAAAAAAAATGTGTACCAGGTTTATTTTTTTCGCAAAGGGCCACTGATGGAGAAATGGAGTAACACCCAAAAAGAATTTGTCGCACGGACGGACTTGTAACATCGTTGAAAAAATTGAATGAATTCAGATCCAATATTGAAACTTAAAACGCAACTTGCCCAGATCCCTGCTTGACTTAACCACCGGACATTGGGCCTTAAAGTATCTTTTATGGAGGATGGGCACCTCTCAATGTGGTAGATCCCGTTATTGTGGCAAAGCGCAGATCCTGTGAATCTACACGGTCTACAGCCATCATAAAGTCCATGATAACATACTGGGAGGTAGTGTGGTTCCATAGAACTTTCATCCATCCATCTAATGGCGCTACAGGCCAAATCGAGCCTTGGCCTCCTCTACGCTATTTCTCCAAGTTTGACAATCTCTTGCAGCTGGTCTCCAGTTCCGGTTGTTGAATCGAATTCCATATTCCGTTGCCTGGGTCGTTACCGTTGAGTCCGTCCTGTCTGAGGCCTGCCTTGAGGATTCCTGACTGCTGGGTTTTTACGGTGGAAGGTTGTCAGCCTGCAGTTCAACCCCCAACCTGGAGGTGTTTGATTCGTTTTGAGGCGCGAAACAATTGCCTTACATCCTCCTCCGCTTGTTGCTGTATAGACAAGAGTATCTAGGGATCACCCGATGTAAAGTCAACATCTTCGGAGGTAGGATTCGGTAGCATGGCATAGAACCCATAGAACTTAGGGGCACTTAGCAACAGCTTTTCTATTAAATTAAGCAAGATTCAAAGAATTGCCTGACCTTTACATTGTGGGGACTCTTCGGACTTTGCCGGCTGCAGCGCTGGAGACTCTCCTAAACGTGGTGTAGCTCCATCTTGAAGTAGAGAGTCTAGAATTGAGTCGGAGTCTAGATTTGAGTCTAGAATGAGTCTGAATCGAATCTGGACGCTGGTCTTGAGCATGGACATTCTAAAATTGTCAATTATACTTTTGAAGAGATTCAGAAAGCTGAAATGATATTGGATTGCATGTGCACGAAGATATCATAGCTTAAGCTTCTTTCGCTGAACATACAATACATGCTATCCTTCGGCTCGGCTCTAATTCAGAAGCAGATGTAAATGCGATAAAGCCTTCTGGGACTAAGTTCAAGTAAGTATGGGACTGGGATCGCGCTGATTACCTGGATAATCTCAATGGGATCATCCTGGTAGGAGTCCGGCCCATCAGGGCTTCGAAGGCAATGAGAAGGTGCATGCCTCTTATATATAGGACTGTGACACTGTATTTATTGCACACTTACCAGTTTGTTGAAATGAGTCCTTGACGATCGTACTGAAATATATCGATCGATGTGCGCTTCGGTTGCCTAGGTGTAGGGTAGTCTTCAATTAGCGCTTTGGCTAACTCCAAGAGAATTTTTGGGCCACAGTAGAACAGATGTTAGGACTAGATTTGAGCCAGACTTACACGAGGCAGGACATTTGTCCCTTACACGATGGTAAATTGTACTGAGGCCTCAATTTTTTGAAGTGTCCCGGTTCAAAAATAATGTCCTACTCGTATATTATCGTGTATCGAGATAAATGAGGCGAGGTGTGATTGTGAATACGTAGTGGAGAGACATAGGTGTCTTCCTTCTTACTTCTTTTAAAATTCAACTTGAAATTAGTCGAAGTGGATTGTAAATACGTATTGGTGGAGGATCGGAAAGACCAGAGGATAGCCATAGCGAGGAGTAGGGGCACGCTATTTTGCTTGACTTTGGTTTAACAGACAAGTCTAACTTTGAAACCCCTAGGTATACTTCTGTCCTACGAATCTGAGGTATAAAGGCTGTCAAGAATATAAGAGGTTCCAGGAACACAATAATGGCGTGAAAAGTCAAGGAGCTTCTACTCTAGATAAAAACAGTCAGCATTCTTAACAAGAAGGTGAATTACGATTTTTACTGAAGCTGACAGTCTATGCCTTAAAATAGAGTCCATGTTTGAGGAAAAGTCTTATGTAAAATCCGCACTTTCACTTCTCGCAATTGTCCAGGTAATTATGTTAAGTACATTTAGACTTTCCAATTCCATGGTGACATAAAAAATCTATGGAATACATTTCAGGTGACATTTAAGCTTGAACAAAGTCAGAACTTACAACTATGAGTATTGTTATTAAACCCCAAGGTTGCGAATTCTTTAAATCGTTTTTCCAATGAATTTTTCATCTACATACGTAAAGAATATTTCTTCTAAGAATTTTCATTCATTAAAAACGCTTTCAATGTCAACGACGTGCTTCAAGTGGGAGCATAAACCTCTGCTGTATTATTATAACCATAGAGGGGGAGATAGCGACTACATAACGTTAACAACGTTTTCGTGTACTCTACATGTTTTGCATAATGAAAAGAGTTTTGAACTTGAAAATTGTTTTGTTTTCTTACCGGGAAACACAATAACGAATGCGTCAGGTAAATATGGCTGCAGAATCTGAATCAAGGTATGACAGCTTTAAACTGATGCAGTAATTGGGTTTGGAAAGATTTTCATTTTCAGGTAGATGAATACTTTCGCAAAAAAACATTCCAAAAAAACAGAACATCAGAGACAGACAGCATATATTAAAATGGAGAGAATAAGAGAAATGAAGAAAAACACAGAGCAAAGCCGACAAATCAAGCTACACAACAAAACACAACACGGTATCAGAGCGCAAGTTCAATCGTTTACGCATACTTTCTACGTGATGTTGATTATGCGTGTGCAGGTGATTCTTCTGGTCTTGCATTTTTCGGGGTATCGTATGATGTTTTTAAAATTGCATAAAAACTTGAACTGAAACTGATGGAAGAAGTATTATTAAGATGGGCTTTTTTTTGGGAGGACAGAAGTGGGTTGAAGATCTGATACTGAACTGGTTCTTCGGTGGCAGATAATTGTGCTTCGGCATTCTCAAATGATTTAATACAGCATTAATTTCGATAGTGTAGATGCGCCTTCGGGTAAGTTTTTTTTTTAATTCGAAATGATGGATAATTTATATTGGCATCGTGGGAATAACAACGCATCATTGGAACTGAATTACCTTAATTTATTCCAAGTACTTGTATTGTCATGCCACAACATGAAGCGCGGCAAATTTTTTAATGAGAGCAATTAAATAAATATATACAATTTTTTTAACCTCCTTCTTGATCTGATGTGGGATTTATGATATCAAAAGTTGTATTTTTGTTAAAATTTATTACAAACCACCTTTCATCAGATAATAAAATTTTCAAGTTCATATACAAAAAATAATTTTCATTTTTTTCTTTTATAGCTTAATTGTATCTTATCTTTATTGTTTTTGATATGATTGATAAGGCAAGTAATAAATCAACATTAAAACAAAGCCAAAAGCCACATACTTAACCCGTGTGAAACAGAACGAAAAAAAATAAATAAATTTTGTTTTCCCCCGTATCAGTGTCGATTGGAGTTTACAGGTTTATGGCGGAAAGAGATTTTAAATTGTGATAATCTCTGCGCTGTTTATTTACAAAATATATTTTATTATTAACCGGATTTTGTCTGTTATATAGATTTAGAGTGTTTATACTCTAATCTGACATATTTCAATGATATTATATTATCCATGTACAAAAGGACAATGTTTGTGCGGATTTTATCGATGGGTAATTTCCCACTTGAAATTTTTTACCTAGAAAATTATGTTATCTATGTCCTATTTTACTACACTATATTTAAGCGGCGTATTATGAGCATGTTTACTTGGTTAAATTGAAAGAGAAAAACACTTACCAATATGTGAACACAATGAGTGCAAATAAATCCGACAACAATAGTCGCTATCATTCCAAATAATAATCCGGAATTTTTGAACGCCATTGGCATTGCTAGAATTCCTGTGCCAAGAGAGCTTTTTAGTAAATGCGCCAAGGATCCCATTGTTGAGTTGGAATCCTCTTCTGGACGGTGATCGAATGGATTGTAGCCATCTTCAAGCTTATCTTTTTCTGTTAGTTGTGTTCTACGGGGGGAAGAAGGAGAAATGATGTTAGTAAGGCGAAATTAATAAATATAACAATTAAAGGTTAAAACAAATTTCAACAATACTTACTTGGAACTAAATTCACTTAAAGTAAAAGTGCTGTTGTTTTTTTGATCTGATGGCGGCGGTTTTTCTGTCATCTGGAAAATATAAGTAAGAAAAATGCTTTTAGAAACTAGAATTTAAATCTTTTAGGAACTAATTTTAGCTATGTAAACATTGAGATTAAACTCCTGTCCGCATGCTGCCAGGAGAACTTGAGAAAGGCAATCTTGAGATGCCAAAAAAGTATTAGTAAAATATTGTCTGGAAATTCAAAGGGTGGTCATACACAATCTCTATACTCCTAGAACAACTCGACCTCGACCCAAAAAAAACAGGTAAGAGTTCAGAATAAGAGTACAGTACACTAACAGAGACCTTCTAAGTTAATCAAGGGCTCAAACGGCTCAAACAATGGACTTGCGACTATTACCGAGTTTCCATGGGAATCGAGTTGAGTTGTGGTTGAGTTGAAATGACACTTCAATTCAACAATTTAACTCTACAGGTTTCCATTTCTGGCTTCCGTCTTCCTCCATCTTTTTCCATCAATTAAGTTTGTTGTAGATTTTTTTTAAAAGTATTTAATATAAAGAGGCGCGACATTTTCACTTTTTGTACCTTTGCCAGTGTGCCGTTTTTAGTTGTATGCGTGAACTCAGTTCAACCTACCTATTTTCGTTGAGTTGAGCAGAGTTGAAAGTCTTTAACGAAAACTCTTAACTCATTCTGTTTCCATGACGTATAACTCGGGTTGAACTCTCATGGAAACTCAGTATATGTTATTTAATCTGTATTGTAATTTAGGCTTTTTAATCTGTAGACGCCAGTTCAACGAAATCACCCCTTGGTAAACAAATTGGTTCAGGTGATTGGATATGTCTATTACTGAGTTTCCATGAAAGTTCAACCATAAGCCCTAACTATAATGGTCTTACGTTGTTTTAAGACAGCTTAAGATAGAATCCCCATAGAATCGGACTAGAACTAACAACTATAATGGCCTTAAGACGATCTTTCGTTCTCTTTCACAAACTTTCGTTAAGTCTTAAGGATTCGCTCAGAACCGTAGAATCTTGAAGAATCTTCAAGAAATTGACGTTGGCGATTAATATTTAATTTGGTGTTTTACGAAAATTAAAGTACATATTAGTGAGAACATAATAAAAACGATTATTTGAAATTAAAAACTGTGTTGAAAAGATATTGAATAATGGGATATTTGGTCCTTGAATTTTGATTACTTTTTACAAATGTCGAAAAAGTCTTAAGGCAATTATATCTGAGCTTAACATTCATTACATTTTGACAGAAAATTAGCCAGTCTTAAGAGAATTTGACACTTAGCCAACGTACGCCAGAAAATATTAATGTAGTAAGAAAGAGTATATGTGAACGTCCGAAGACCGCTCATCGACGACGTTGGCTGTCTTAATTTTCAGAGTCGTTGCGACTGAGGATTGTCAAAGTTGCGCCTACAAAATTAGAATACCAAATTCTATTAAGTTGAGACTCATCACACTTACAATTGCGTTGTGACTTGTGACTGCTTTTAGAATACGGGGGTTATGCTCGCCCAACAAAGGTGGCTGATGACACTTTTTAAAAACTTAATAGCGCGAAGTCAGTTGCTAAGTTACATGGGTTGTTTGTTCTTTTGCATACGACTTTCAAAGTCGCTCGACATGAACTCCCATGGTTTTTGTGAGAGATTTGTCGCATACGAATTTCAAGAATACAAAAACCGAAATTTGTACGTGATTTTACAAATGTCATATTCGTCATATATCACTTGAAGATGAAGAATACACTTCCTGCCATCCTTTCAACTATTCTGTTACCTTGTTGCGTTGCGAAAAATCACTTGAAACCCAGATGTGGACTAGGGATGTTACGAACGTGCGAATGCGAATGTTTAGGAATAGCATTAAAAAATTTTAATTAAATTAAGGCCTCATTTTTTTATTACTTAAAATAGGATATGAAAAAATACTAGAACAATAGACCAGTGTTGTATACAGTAATGGTATTCTTTCTTCTCGTATTTAATAGTCAAAGTTCAAGAGAGGAATATTATATTTCCATGAGGCGATTTCCAAAGGCCCCCATTCATATACAGGCCGCCGGCAGGCCAGTGCCTGAAAGTTTCTCGCCTTGAGGCCAAGTATAACCACACACTCACATCACCCGGACCGTCAACTGGATGGGGCCCTATAGTCCACTGACAAAAATCTTTATGTGTGTGGGTATTTATCGTCAGTCCGTGCCTGAATATCTGAACTTATATTCAGTCTGAAATTTTCGTTGAGGCTATGAACATTTTTGCACTTCAATTAACAACCTGTGCTACGCTATACTGTCGTCTTCGCCTGTGTGTATGTAGGGAATCACGGGGTCACCTGCAGTCCACGGCCTGTCAGGCGTATGTCTCAGTCAGTAAAACACGGAAACACTTGAAGTAATTGTGATCACCAAGGGTAGACTGATTTGTTTATTCTTTTGAGTAAACAAAATAGAATAAAATTTAAAAAAAAAATCACTGTAGTCTAGTTGAGTGTAAGTAGGTTCTAGCCTTCCCGCTAGCTCGACTCTCCGTCTTCAAAATGGAACGTTATTGACTACTGGTCGTCTTAGGGGGTAAATCTTTGTTCTTTTTTTGTATAGTAAGAAAGGACACAATATTTTTGAGAAAAACAGGACGATATTATAGACGTCTACATTTAAAAGTAAAATTAAACAAAAATTGTTAAAACTCACTTTGAAAAATTTTTTCGCTTAAAATCCAAAATAGGAAAATTGTTAAAAAAATTCACTTTTTTTAAAACTGAAAATCACTCTTCTTGTTCAGACAAATTTTTAAATTACCCATAAAAAGGAAAATATACATATATTAGCCAAAAACCGAATTTTTTTCAAAATAATTTTCGATATAAAATCTACAATTTTGCAGTTTTTGTAATTTAGTAGAGTTTTGTAAATAGATAGGTAAGAACCCGTGTCCGTTCGATTTAACGGCCGCGAGTGAACTGAACTGAATTCTGCGTTCTACCTTGTATTTGACGTGTGACAATTTTGAAAAATCATGTTTTATCTTGACTATTTTCGATTTACGAGCGATTAACAGGGAAAAAAAATTGAAAAAAAAATCAGCCAACAATAAAATCGTAATGAAAATCGAAATCGAAGGAATCTCGTGTGTCGGTCGGCCTTAGTTTAAAATAGGGGAAAACAAAAATGGAGTAGACTTTAGAAATCGCCTATGCTATAATATATGTATGGACAGCGTTGATTGGTGGCGATATATATCGTAGGCTTGTCACAATTGGAAAATTTTGATTTTTATCGGGTTTTATTGAATCCACCACGTTTTTTTTTATTTTCGGATTAGATTGGATTTATTAATTAATGCTACATTACTAGATTAAAGTGAAGAAGGATGTTGCATAAGATACAATCCTCAAGCGCACCTTTGTACGGCGCAGTTTTTAAAATAAAATGAAAAATCTGTTTTTTGGCGTTTTTTTTTGGGAGGGAAATGACTTTCGATTATTTTTAAATTTTCGAGAATGATAAGCGCTTTCAATAGTTTAAGTAGAATCTTTAAGAGAAGGTAAACAAACTTTCTATGTATATTTTTACGGGTTTTAGATTAAACAAACGATTTTTTTTATAACCGCCAAATCATTGTTGTTTAAGACTTAGATAACACAAAGTTGGTTTTTACAATGAAATCGATAATTTCTTTATTAAATAGGAGGAAACCGATAATCTCTTTATGAAAAATCCAGGTGAATTCTGATAATTTAAATCAGCAAAAAAAAAACAGATTAATTGAATGCAAAAAAATAATGAATGTGACAAGCTTATAACCTCGATTAATATTTTTTTTCCCAATTTTCCCAATTTTACCACCACCCTATCTAAAAAAGCAGTAAATTTAAGTCGAAGTGAACTTTAAATCATTATTAAAGGAAAAATGTAATTTGTTTGTGTCAAAAAATTTGTTTATGTCTGATTATTATTTTTTTTTATTATGAGTGTAATTAAATTTCTTAACAATGTTGGAAATTATTTATTACTTTTAAAAATGTGACGATAAAAGTTGCTAATATCTTGTTTTCTAGATAAAATTACTTAATGCTTTATGCAATGCCGGTAAAATTGCATTAAAATTATTTAGTAGTACTATAGTCCGGGGATTTATATAGATTGATTTTTGGAAATTTTGACCTTGAATAACTTCGAAAGGGTTAAGTTTTCGAAAAAATCACAACAGGGCTTTTTGTAGGCAATAACATTTCGTATTGGCTGATCAAAATTTTTTTTCGAAAAAACCAGTTTTTGAGTGATGTTTTGGCCAAAAAGTGATTTTTGATAACTTTGACCTTGAATAAATGGGTTGATCGGGTCAACACGTTTGTAAGAACTACGGTTGTAGAGAATTTCATTGTCAACATTTAGGGCCTTTGTACGGGGTTGTACGACCTATAGAAACCGAGATACAAGAAAAACACCGGAAAACCGTTATATTTCCGGCGGCCATGTTTTTTTTTGTGATTCCGAAATTGTTTTCTTAAAAAGTCCCAAGGAAGCTGTGGACCAATTTTCAGCCATTTCCGAAACGACATCATAGATCGCGTTTATGCTAGGGTTGGGGATGTCTGCCATATTAATAGCGGCATATTCGACAACAATTTTAGTCGCAATAACCCAAGGTAACTCTGCTTTTGGCATGACTAAAATGTGCCATGACAGAATAAATTTTGGTTGCGCTAAAAACTGTTAAAAATGAATGAAATGATAAATAAACAAAAACGAATGTATAACGAACTTAAATATTTATTAAATTACAATTCTTTGTTACATTTTTGCAACTAACGATAAATGTTGAACTTCTCTGTAAAGAAAGACTATGCCAAAGTTGAACGCTCTAGTTTAGTTATGCATAAACGTGATCAATTAAGAAATAGTTCATCTGCAAATGTTTACGAAGTAAAATTAAAGACCATTGTTTCTAACCTCGAACCAATTGAAAACAATAAACTAAATATGGTTTATTCAGTGAAAAGCTTGAAGCTTCTTTTTTCAACATCTGCCAAATTTGAAATATATAAAAGAATTATTGAGGTTAAATCGTCTACAAAATTGTTAGGTAAACATCATTAAAGCATGCCGAACTTTTGTTCTACATATTATACTCAATAGAAGAGACAAAGCGCATCTGATTAAATAATGTCATGACTATTCCAAACATAAAGAATATCACATTAACTGGCATTAACCGACTCCATATTGTCTGGAAGTAATTACCGACAGGTAAATAGAGAAATGCTTGAGCTAAATTTTAATTTACATTTTGTATTTTGTTGCGGATGAAAAGGTCTTGTTGGAAATTCCTTTTCAATTAGTCGAACCGATATTGTTTCACCTTTAAAACACTTAAAAGTTATACAAATATAAAACAATGCGAAGTTCCAAAATATTCTGTTAAAACGAATTTTTAAAATTCTTTTCAATATTGAAAGAATTTCGCGATTTTTTAAATAGGTTTTGTTTTTTTTTTGGTACAAGTGAATAAATATTGAAGCAACTTGAAACAAATGTGTTTGTTTAAATTTGACAATAATATAGGAAGAGAGTGGAAAATTTCCATCTTTGCAGACAGTTGAGATTTTATTTGCCCGTGTTCTATCACGTGAAAAACTAATCAAATATTGGCCTATGTCTAGGCTAGTAACTAGTTTGTGTAACACCTGTAAAAACATGGAAGCATATTGATTTGAAGAAAAAATATTGAAGAACAGCATGAGTAATAGCATATTACAAAACATTCTTCATTTTACAAGCTTTATATTAACTTCGTTTTCTGTGTGGGACAAATGTTGCGATCGATTTTTCGGCTACTTCCCGATATCCGGTGATGCTCAAAATTGGCACACACCTTTGGTTCTGAAGACAATGCAATATATTATATTCAATTTTATGATACATCCAATATGGCGGCCACAAATGGCGAATTACCGTTTTCTTTACAACCTCCCCCCAACATGGGTATCAAATGAAAGAGTATGACGATTAGAATACAGCCAAGCTATGTGATATCATTTTAAACCCAATATGGCGGCTACCCCAAAATGGCGGGTTACCATTTTCTTTACATCCTCCCGACATGGGTATACAATGAAAAAGAATGACGAGTAGACTACAGTAATCTGTGTGACGTTATCTTAAATCCAATATGGCGGTTACCACAAAAAGGCGGATTACCTTTTTCTTTCCAATCCCCCGACATTGGTATCAAATGAAAGATTATGACGAGTAGAATACAGTAAGGTATGTGACGTCATTTTAAATCCAATATGGCGGCCACCACAAACAACCCCTCGATATGGGTATCTAATGAATTGTTATGATAAGTAGAATACAATTAGCTGTGTTAGTAAGATATGTGACGGCATCTTAAATCCAATATAGCTACCACAAAATGGAGCATGAGACTAAAAAGTAGAAAATAAAAAAAAATAAAAAAAAATTTTTAAAAACAAGCTTTTATTAGATAAACTTACTAAATTTTTAAATATGCCTTAATAAGATGAACTAAAAAGTATAAAATAATTTTTTTTAATCCACCTGAGGCGCTCCGTTAACAAATGTTTCAGATATTATAACAAAAAAGAAAAAAAATATTATGATTTAACTATTAAATACAAAAAATAAATAGGATAGAGTTTGATAAAGCGCCCCAAGCTTTTACTTGTAGTTACATACAGGTGGATTAAAAAAAATTATTTTATACTTTTTAGTTCATCTCATTAAGGCATATTTAAAAATTTAGTAAGTTTATCTAATAAAAGCTTGTTTTTAAATTTTTTTTTTTATTTTTTTTTATTTTTATCTTCTAAATTAAAAGTAAAAACCAAAAAGATTTACTAACTAACATTTTCTGCTATTCTATGCTAAATTTATGCATTTCAACGAACCAAAATTTTTTTCTTATCAAATTCCAAGACCAAGATTAACATAAAACATACCAACTATGTCCAAATTTGTTGATCTTAGCTCTTGCATAAATTAAAACCATTAATTGACTACAAAAATTTTCAATGCCTAGGTCAATCAAACTGCAAACTCTACCACACTAAGCATAGCCTCTAGACCAGTTGAGGCCATATCTACCAATGCTACGCCAGACAGTATGGTGTCTCTCCTACTCATAGACATATTCCTCAACTATACACAAACATCGTCTCGCCCACTTAATAAAAAAAAATGATGCCAGACTATTCAACATTCTGTAATGAAAGTTGCGCGCGAAGATCAACCGATATCTTCGTCGATCTGCACATCAAACTGAACCATCGAAGAAGATGAATAACCTGTCACTATGTGGGAACTGGGACAATATTGAAAAAAAAAACTGGTTAAGTTGCATGCAGGTGATGATGACTTCTTCACGAGTGATGACTAAGTTCACCGCTGATGAAAAGTTTATCGTAAGACACTCTTGCAATCGTGCAATATATTTCACAAGACTAGAAGCAAGTTTTTTTTTTGCTCTTAATCCGCATCGATCATTGATCAATTATACTTGCTGTGTAGAATCTTACTTTGTGCGCCATGATCAATCGGAAAATCAAAGCGAAATGTACCAAAAGTGAAAGAAGCTCACAATAAGAAGATGACGATGAATGCGGAGTCACTTCACTTTTGTTTATGGTTCAGGAAAATCATTTATGAGGTCAGTAGGCGTCTGCCGATTAAAGAGTTTGCACCTTCGTCGCATGCATAAAGAGTTATATAAGTTTGTTTTTTTTGCTGTCGAAGGTTGATGACGCGCGAAATGTTTGTCTAGTAGTGTCGTATTGACGATGAGATTTGAATATTTATGTGGCAAAAAAAACGAATATCATTATTTATGTTATGAGATTATTGAACTTTAGTGTTTTTTTAGAGATTGTCCTCGCATGGATTGATGGGTAGATTGATTTATTTTTGTGAGCCAGCGGATATGACAGTAAATGGCGCCTTTGTTACTATGGGATACGTAGCAAATACCAAACCCATATTTTCTATAAAAGCTTCATGATCCGATTCTGCCCACTTGTAATTGCGTTCCTCATCAACCTCGATTTCGAGCCAATGGTATCCAGTATCAGGCATCCTAAACCTCTCATCGTCTTGGTCTACACCATCCTTCTGGCGAATGTGAATACTGGCAAGATCAGCGTCTTATACAGTAGCAGTTTGGATATCATGGGTGGATGCTTGAATTTCAAAAAGTTTTAACAGACTATAATAGAATTTTTCAGGTTACATTCTTAACCCAAGCTAGGTGAGGGATTATACTAGTTCAAATTCATGCTTCCCTATCTTGGTTGTCGGACCAAGGTTGTCTCGCAGGCAGTGTACCAAGTCCCATTGTTTTGCATTTATTGCACATCATTCCGCCCGCTCAATTTGCGTACAGCTCTTGATGTTCTAATGATGTCGATGTCTTTTACGTTACCCAATATTTTGGCGGACTGGAGCAGGATGCTACCTCTTGTTGTCAATCGAATTTCTAAAAGTGTTCCCCAACTCCAGTTTGAAGAGAAGGCAGTTGACATTATAGATTTTGATTAGTCTGGACAGAG
The DNA here is from genome assembly GCA_963855945.1 of Thereva nobilitata. NCBI lineage: Eukaryota > Metazoa > Arthropoda > Insecta > Diptera > Therevidae > Thereva > Thereva nobilitata. The sequence continues at coordinate 231,417,107 of OY979694.1, forward strand.
TTTCCGATATCTTTACTTGACTTGTTACATTGGCCAACCCCAACCCACATAAACGAGTCGAGCCATAGTAGCGTAGGGGTTAGTGCGTTCGACTACCATCCTCAAGGTTTGTGGTTTGATTCCACGTGGGCCTATGGCTTTTTGTCTTTTCATTTCTCCCGCCCAGATAATATTCCTCTCTCGCTACCGCGAGCACGAATTTCTTTTTTTGCCATCGCAGAAGTCAACATTCTCTGGCGGTAGCTGTGGATGAGAGTCGGGAGTAGTATTATATTTTCGATCCTTAGGGTTCGACATTGCAGTCTAGATAAATTCGGAGAAAGTACGAAGTGAGTATACCTCTGAACTGGAGTTTTTCACATAAAAAACGCTGTGATATCCTATTTTTTTTATGTAGGATACTGTCTTCAGACTTTTATTCTCGCACAATAACTTCCTGAATTGCTTGATGCAGCTGAGACCCCTCAAATTTGATCAGTTCCACGTTCATTTATGGTGTTGCTAACTTTTTCTAAGCTTATTGATGGAGTTGTTCTTATGAAAGTGTTTTCCCATTCCTTCAAAATGACTTTGAGATCGCCGATCTAATTACCATTTTTAGCCCTTGCAGTATTTGCAAAGTAGAGTAAATCATGTCATTCCGTGGACTCTTTTGTCGAGCTCTGTCGTCTATTGCCGCCTTCGTCATCTGTACTTTTCTAGTCTACATACGAGATTCCACTGAATTGTTTGGTACGCTGCATTCTGAACTTTTCCCCAGCTTACATCGTCTCATCCCTAATGCCGGGTTTTCACTAGTAGAATTAGTGGTAGAGTAACTGGCCTACTTTTAAGCGGTAGAGTAACTTTACCACGGTGCTATCCCACTCTACTCTACTATAAACGAGTTTTCATTAGGTGAGTTCACAGGGTAGTTAGTACTCGACCAGTATACTTTACCACTAATTCTACTAGTGAAAACCCGGCATAAAGGTCCGGTTACACGCAACGATCAGCTTGTGCCAATTGGCTTGCGCAAGTGAATCGTTGCGTGTAAACGCAAATTTTTGGCTTGCGCAAGCCAAAAAGTTTGCCTTGTGCAAAATATGTGTTCTTAGAAAATCAGCTTGAGGTTGGTGTTTTGGCATGAGCGTTTAAAACGATGTTCAAGCCTCAGCTGCAACCCTCAGCATGCCCTTGGGTGAATGGTAAAATTTTATGTCGCTCCTCCGACCTTATCATAATCAATATAATATAATAATCGTGTCAAATAAGCAAAAGGGTACCAACTGTTTTTAAGTAGAACCAAATGGTTCACTGGTGACTGGTTCATTTTCACTCAGTTTATTTGCACCAATTGACTTGCGCCAGTGAATTTGCACAAGCAGATCGTTGCGTGTAACCGGCCTTAAGACTTTTACACCAGTACGAATGGCAGTATTTCTAAGGGTGCCCAACTTCTTCTCCAGGATTTAACCTTCTCTCACTGAGCGCAAGTTTTAAAGCATGGCCGTAGACGTGGCGTTTTAGCATTGTTTTGATGGTAAATTATAATTTTATATACCCTAATGTTGGCTGCCAAGGCAGTATATCTGACGGAGCTGTTTTATGTCCCAGGCCGATGTATACAATTTGCATCGTAGCATGAGCTGTATGTGATGTAGGACCGTCCTGTTGGTACCACTAGTATCCTCGAAGAACGGCGCTATGATGTCGTCGGCTAAAATGGTAACTCTATGAGGGTGTAATAACGTTGGTTGGAGGCTATTCTGTCGGCTAGTGTCCAGCCAAGTCGAAATGTCCCTGGGAGACTCATGATGATTTTTTGCCAAAAATTTTGATCGTCTGTACCAACCGAGCTGTAAAATCCGTTGTTGCCGAGTTAGAAGCTTCTTAATAAATTGTTATCGACTACTATCTACAACTGCCAAATATGAAATGACAGTCAAACTAACATGGCGGCCAAAAAAAAACGGCCTGAAACATCTTACACACCCTAAATTTACTCGCTAATTTCTTTAATTTGTAATTTTTTATCCTAATGTCTTTATAAATCCTAATTTATTTATTCCATGATTCCGGTGAATTATGGTAATCTATATTAATAAAAGAAAGTTTTTGTATGTATGTATGTATGTATGTGTGCGCTATAGCAGGCGGACGTCATCGCCGAGCTTCGAAATTTTGCATGAAGGTCCGTCTTCCGAAGGTCTTCCATGAAACACCTCGAAGCCCGATTTTCGAAATTCAACATGGCCGCTGAAATATGACCGAAATTCAAAATGGCCGCCCAAATATGAATTTGCAAATTGTTTTCCGATTTCAATGAAAGTTGGTATCTGGGGGTTTTTGGGGTCGCTAATAATGAATTTATGGTCAAAACTTATAAATTCAAAATGGCCGCGCCAATATGGCCGACGAATTTGCCAATTGTGTTACGATTCCAATGAAAATCAGTATCTGGGGTTTTTTGAGGTAGCAAATAACGAATTTATGATCAGAACTTATAAATTCAAAATGGCCGCGCCAATATAGCGGACGAATTTTTCCAATTGTATTCCGATTACACTGAAAGTGGATATCTAGGGGTTTTTAAGGTTGCAAATAACGAATGTATGATCTAAGCTTATAAATTCAAAATGGCCGCACCAATATGGCCGATGAATTTGCCAATTGTATTCCGATTCCAATGAAAATCGGTATCTGGGGGTTATTAAGGTAACAAATAAAGAATTTATAATCAAAACTTATAAATTTTTAATTTCGGGGCCAATCTGGTCGACGAATTTTGCCAAATAAGTGTCATTTCCCGGTCAGCTGTATGTAGGTTGTTCAAGCGTTAATAAATCGAAAAAAATCCACATCCTAGCTCCAAATGGAAGAATATTGACCATAGTGTATCCTGGTAATTTCCTCTATTGTCGTGAAGTTTAAGAAGGGGCAGTGTAACGGCTAACCGAAAAGAGAAAGTTAAAACACCAATTAACCCAGAAGTTTTATGTTCAGAGGCACGTACTGGAATACATACATAACGCAGTGTCACATCTCAATTTAGTCCGGTTGTTCTAACTGAACCGCCAAGAAAAGGAGGGAAGAACACATGTGTGCCAGAAGTTTTGTTTTGAAATTAAAGTTGTTAAAAAGAAAGGAAGTGTTTCAATTAATCCCTGACAAATCCGAGAACGCTCAATAAGAAATATTACAATATTTTTTATAGGTACATAATTCTAAATTTCTGTATGGTATCCAAAATCATTTTTTCCAGATTTTTTGTTTTTTTCATTAGGGGTATTCATGAAACCCTCGTAAATCCCGTAAACGTAGTAAACCGTGTAGCTAATGTCAGATTAATGTGACATTAGTTACGCCGTTTACTACGTTTACGCGATTTACGAGGGTTTTCATGAATACCCCTATTATACTTTTTCCCTACCGCGGACAGTGCACACATAAACTTTTTTTAATTAAAGGCGTTGCAACGCACGCGGGTTTTTTTTACTAGTAATGTAATAAAAGGAATTAGATAAAGGTGTTACGACTTTTGTAACCGAACTGTGCGTGCGTGGATTAATCTCATGTAAATCTTCTAGAGCGTGCTACTTTTAAAGGAGTCTGCTGAAGCCACTATCCCCAAAGACATCAAGTGAACATTTTTTGGAGTAGTAATTGCACAATAAATCCCATATTATTTATTTATTTATTATCTTACTAGTAGTAGGAATATGTGTGCTTAACTCATCAAGATTTGCATAAAGTTTATCTTAAACAAAACAGTGATACTAGCGAAAAATAATTCTTTGTCATAAACTACAAAAACAGAAACTTGTGCACGTTATACAAAAATAGTGTCTAGGCAAATATTGTACATTAGTCAAACCGTCACGCAATGTCATAGAGACACAGAGCAGACGGCTCAATTCGAAAATGCAAATACCTGAGATAACTAATTAGACAAACTCTTGAGTATAATTGACATGCGTTTGGCTGATTGGCAATAAACTCTCGTGACTTATCTCCACATAGTACCTGTCGCTTAATTGTTGCACCAATGCGGCGCTCTCATTAAAATCTTATCTTAGCACGCAGCAATAAAAATGTGATTTCCATTCAGATATAAACTGGAGCCACTTAAACACATCTTATTGAACTGACAGTTATTTCCGTATATTAATTAAAGATAAGATTAAGGATAATCGCACGGCTACTTGTGGCGATAATTCTGCACTCGATCAGCACGTTGGGCAATGGCACCTCTTGAGGGGCACACAAAAGCTGGGTTTTTCCCAATTGCCACGTTTTTTTTCAATTTTTTTTTTATTTCAATAAATTAATTTTTGATAAACGAATGATACGCGTGCCGATAAGGTGGGATTTTTGGATACTAGAAACTCTTTCCGTCAAGCACAGTTTTAAAAAAAGATGTCCGATTGTGAAATAGTAGTGGTGTAAATGGAAATAGTTGAAATTTTTCACGAAACCAGACGACGACATTACACAAGTGCTTGATAAATCATGAATGAACATTTGTAAAAGGACTTTGATCTTGGCTCTAGTGTGTGCAAGTTTGTCCGCTAGAGAAACTCAGGGCCACACTTTAGGCTATTGCGGCGTTGGAAATTGTCTTCTATAAATTTGTTATTTATTGATTAACCATCATCTATTTTTATTGTTATCATTTTTTCAGAAGTCTTGTAAATTTTTAATTGAAATTTTCACTTTTTTTGTGTTTGTTTTTTGTTTTGATTTTTAATATTCGATAAGAAAAGAAGAAGCCGCAAAAATCATTTTTAATTGTTATTTTGAAATAAATTAAGGTAGGCTCAATGATACCTGCGCAATTTGCAGTTATTGCTGTGTGGTCTTGGGTTGAAGTGGCGCAATTCGTATTTAACTTCAAGTAGCCGAAAATAAATCAACCGTCAATCATTTGGCAAAAGTGATAATAGTGTTTCTTATATTTGCGACTGATGCAATGAATAAAGGTGGAAAATTACTTGGTTTTTTTTGTAATGAAAGAAATTGTATTATGAATCCTCTCTATTAGGGATTGAATCAACCGGCTTGAAGCTGCTTCTGGTATGTGGCTATGATGGAATGGGGTTTTCGTTAAGATAAAAAGTTTTTGAATATAGAAATTTGGTGAAACTTTCACGAAACTTTAATGTAAAAAAAAACAAATTGTAAGGCCACCATAAACTGACACGAGTGTATCTCGGCCTAAACTTCTTATAATACAGTAAATTTGTGCTCAAAAGAGTTCCTAGCGAGAAAGTTGTGGAGTAGTTTTGATTTCTTCCATTCTATATGTTTTTTGGGGTGCTGAATTCGAATCTGAGGTGTGTTGACTTCCAGTGAGTGAATCGATGGAGGAGATCATGAAAGATGTGGAAGAGGAATTCAAAGCTGAATTCGTCTAAACTGGCATGAAATAGGCACGGTAAGAACGCCTGGGTCAAAATTCTACTTTTCCAAATGCAGCCCGCTACAGGCACGTACCAATAAAAGGCGCACGAAATAGTCCAAACGACGGCGCGATCACATTCTTGTAGACTAAAGGAAGAAAAATTGGAGCTTTAAGAAATTGTATAGAAAGAATAAAAGGCGCAATTATCTTGCTGACCATAAAGGGCGCCATAAGCATACTCAGTAGACCGGTTCTCGTTCGGTTGCATAGGTCAAGCTGAATTGGACTTGGTTAGTACTTAGTTGGGGGACCGCTTGGTAAAACGACACCCGTGTTTGGAAGGGTCTATGCCGATACCGGAGCATTTATAAACAAGTGGTGGTCCCATCCATGGCCGCAAGCGTTGTGACAAGATGGGCACAGGGATGACAAGAGATTGATCACTTAACGGGAGTGGAATTAACAACGTCAGAACAACAGGTTGGCAACAGAGTCAATGTCACTAAGCATAAGTGTTATCGCAGCTGAGAAGATCAACACTGCCACTTGTCCAAGGAGATCGGCATGAAAGGTGCACAGTGCATTGTTGGTGGTGATTTTCAATCTGTAAAATTCAAACGAAGCGAAAGAGTGCAGCCTCATGCACAGCTAAAAACATTGCTAAAACAGGAGACGTGTTTCTCGTGGGATACAGACAATATATATCTTCATCGTTCAAAAGTAAAACCAACATTGCCCATCTCCCCAGCCAGGCCTCCATTGATCCCGGATCTGCATATCGTGCTGTGTGATAATCTCGAGCCCACGAAAGACAGCTTTGACATAGTCGAAAAAGAGCCTGAAGAAAGTCGTTTACACGATGAGCGAGGTATGTCTAATCTCACAATCTATGTCGTAATCATTCTTTTATTTTGAGATATCATCACAACTTGTAGTTTTCTCACTTACTCTCCTTTTTGCAGTCAGTTAACAACACGCCATTTATTAGTCAAATTTTGAACGAAAGGTAATTGAGTACTTAAAGTTCCTAGAGGGTGCGAAAAGAAAAGTCTCGAATGTAATAGAGGGCCTCCAGACTGTGGTGAAAAGATCTAGAACTTTGATAAGGGATGAGCTTGGATATATGTATAAATGCAGTGGCGGCCTCATTTTGGGTCAGTTTTGATTTGAAAAGCGATTAAAGCGACGACTGGAAGAAGAGACTTTAAAGAAAAAAAAATGTAAATAAAATAATTTATAAATAATAAATTAGAGGTTTATAGTGGTTTTTTTGCGGAGACAGCCGAAATATGCTGATTTTCAACTAGCGATGGAGCCCACATGGTTCGTCTAAGAAAAAAAATTAAAGAACGAAATTTGTAGGAAATTTTAAGTATTTTCATTTCATACGAAGGTTATTTACGAAAAGTTGATAGTTTCGAGTTATAAGCAAAAAGCCGCCAAAATAATTAGAGTTTTACCTTTTTTGTTCATTTTTTTCAATGTTGAGGAACGAAATTTTGTTAGCAAACCGCAGATTGGAAACTTATAGAATGGTAAAAATCAAAACTAACCCAAAACTTTCCTGGTAAAAACATAATTTGACTGAATTATCAAGAGTTTCTTTACTTTGACCACACTTGTCACAACTTTATTTTGTCTTCCGATAATACTTAAAACATAGTTGAAAACTAAAAATACATTTTTTTTTACTAAAACTCCAGCCTAAATTAACTGAAATAGTCTAGCGAAATGTTAAGGATAACTAATGTTGTGCTTTGTCACCTGTGAAGTGTCAAATACTATCGGCAGTTTTTATAATGCAAACTGAATCATCCACAAGTTGTGGTTTTGATTTAGTTGCCATGGAGCAGTTGTTAATAGAGCCACCCACAATCACCCTTGAGTTCCTTTACAGGCTTCAGCTAATTTTTGCACCTTTTCCACACTACATAGAGTTTCGTGTTATTTATGTAGAATTTGTTGTATGGAGTTCTACTCGTAGGATTTGTCATCATCATCAGGAGCTTCACAGCCTTTTGTTGGCCTTGGCTACTTTCAGCATTCGCCTCCATGATTCTCGATCTTTCTTAGGCATAGGATTTGTATTATATTGTATTTGGGTGGCTTCCAAGGGTACTTTGTAAACCTCGACCCGTAATATAAAAATCGAGAGAGCCCTCCTTGCTAAGAAAACTGCCTTATGTGCGCTCCTTGACATCGAGTGTGCTTTCGATAATCCTAGACATGATTTTATTTATCTCTGGTCACTTGATCAAACTACACCAATCTAGATTCGATATTATTGGCTATGGAATGCCCTTACCGATTAAAATAATTTAGTTGGTTAATTTTTTAAAAAGCATATTACGCGCCCGCTTAGCGAACAGATGCGCCTGCCATACTGGTATGCACGCTTTTGCTACGGGCATGAAAATCTAAAAGTTCGCCCACCAGAGGTATGCACGCCAACGCTACAGGCCTGAACATCTAAAAATGCACTTGCATCGGCATAGACCATTTCAAACGCGAGTGTCGTTTTTACAAGCGATCCCCCAACTAAGTACTAACTAGGTCTGAGCTGCTTGACCTGAGCAATCGAACGAGAACCGGTCTACTACCGGTCAAGATAATTGCCCGTTTTCTTCGTTCTATACTTTCTTCTTTACTTAGACGTATCGTGCCTGTTTCATACTAAGTGCAGGCGAGTCTTATTTTTTACACAGGAGGCGTACCGTGCCTGTTTCGGGTGCCGTGCAGGTATTTTGACGTCGCGCGTGCCGGTTGCAGGCTAGGAGCAGGCTAGTTTTATTTTTACTCGCTTTACCATCATTTTCTCGGGGAAGTTTGGCTTGATCATTACATAGGTCATGAGGATAGGACACCGAGAAACTCAAAGATGGTGTACTACGGCGGGCCTATCAATCAATCCAAATAACGCCGTCCTGGTTCCTTTTTCGAAACGACCAAAGTCCTATTTGTATCCAGGGTACGAAAATTGAGTACTCAGAGTTGGGAGTAATGCTGGATAAGTGACTGAACTGGAACGCTCAATCGAACTACGGCATCAGTAAAGCCACTAGGACTATATGGGCCCGTAAAAAGCTTTGAGTAGGTAAGACATGGGGTCTTATACTACAAATGATGATTTATGGCGCTATAGTCAGGTGGCTCGAGACCAAACAGGTCACGACGATCTTCAAGTGCAGCAGACTGCAGCGGCTTTCTTGCCTCTCTATTACTGGAGCTATGTGGATCTATCCTACAAATGCTATGGAGGCAATTATCCTTGGTCCGCTCTAAATAGTAAACCCAATGTGCTAAGAAAGGCCCGTAGACAAGGAGCAAGCCCTCTCTCAATGCTCGAGATTTGCCAACACACAGCTCACCCAGTCGAGGCAGGGCTTGTGAGCCAGGATGTTGTTTCTCACCAGCCGTGCCTGAGGTGGAACGATGTATTGACACATTGGCAAATTCACTGGGTGACCAGCGGACCTGGCAATATTTTCTTTAAACCTTTTTTGCAAATCGACTCCTAAGCAGTTGCTGGCCTAACTAAGCGATAGTCGACAATAAACAAAGCCTATATAACTATAACTCAGAGGGTAGAGATTTCACCTTCTCAATTAATTTATTCTGTCCTTCCGATAGTGTTGGGCACTGTTCCAACTTTATTTATCCAATCTTCCAAAGCAAGAGTACCTTCTCCCTTCCTCACTTTCTAAGGTAAATTTTATATATGGCTTTCCTTTATATAAAAGAACAAACAATTATTCCATAAGTAAATCTTTCTTAGAGATAAATCCTTTACCTTGTGTCATGTATTCAGAAATATACCTTCCAACTTTCAAAAACCAAAAAGAAAAAAAAATATATCCAATAAATTTCATACAAATATATACAATATGTCAACCCCCCACAGTGAAAAAAATATCTACGAAAATGACAATGTACCATAGCAGTCACTTGTAATACAAACGGAATACTAGGGACTTCATTTTTTGGGATCTGACATAGATTTTATGTTGTAAACGACAGTGGTATGTTCTCTAGACTTAAAAATCGACTTCAGCATCTATGAATAGACCATAGCACTTATGGTTAGACCATAGTGTATTATAAATTTTCATTATTAGTATTGATTCCTTGCTCAACTGTAGAGCAATCTTGTAAAAACCTACGTTCACAAGTTTCCCCAGTTATTTGGCTCTCAGATTCGTCTGTTTAAGCTAGGTCGTTAAATAATGTAATCGTGTTCCTCGTTATCGCGAGTCAGTGACACTGCAGTCCAACATCTCTTTGGCCTGGTTGCAAGACGGCACAGGAGTAAATGGCTTGGAGTTAACTGAAGAAGGCATGACCCTCCAGTATATCGTAAGTGTCATTAGAGTCCGATCGTCAAGGGCGCTCTTTACCAGACCGGTAGGTAGCCCAACTGCCGGTTGGACCAACGAAAACTGTTAAAGTTAGCAGTATAGCTATGCCACAACTGGATCAGTCACGTCAACGGTTATGGACTCGGGTGTGAGCTTTATCCGGGACAAGAACCTGTGTAGTGAGCTTTCGGCGTGAGCGCCATCTGTGTGAAACTAGTTGAACTTCGCTGTAGATAGTTTTGGGCGGGCTTTCATGCTGGGTGAGATCTTGGGGGGAATTTGATCTAAGTTCCAATTCTTAAATGTGCCTTAGATGAGGATTCACGCTGGATGAGCTTTCACACTGGGGGTCGAAGCTGTAGTTCAACTTCGCAGTGGTGGGTCTTGGATAGGATCTTGTTGGGAAGCTATAGTTAAAGTTCGCTGTCTTGGCTACGATCTTGTGGAAATCGGCAATTGAACTTTGCTGTCTTAGGGTGTCGATCCTGTAGCTGCAGTTGGACTTTGCTGTCTGGGAATATATGTATATAGGTTGGAGGGAACCAAATTTCACCAGCTTCCAAGATATAAGCTTTTTTTCAACGGCTATGGATTCTAGATGATGTCCACGGGACTTCTTAAGGGGGCGCAAAATTTCACCAAAAATCGCCTACGACCAACGGTTCACGAGATATAACCAATTTTATGTATTTAATCAATATTAGAAATATAATTAATTTAATAATATAAATATTTTTTCAGCGGCCTTGGGGCAGGAGAGCCCTTATTTCAGTGGAACAATCGCTGGTCGAGCCATTACGTTCCTACGGTGGCTCAAAGGATTAATAATAGAGGAGTTGACGTCGTTATGAATTTGAGGCACCTTTTTGGTACTTTATCTATCCACATTGCGGCAGTTTTTGAAGGGCCCTTGTAATAAAGCAGTTGTGTTCCAGAAGAAGCTAAATGTAAGATTTCTATATTAAAGCCAAAGCCGATTGTTGAAGAAGAACGTTGCATCTCTTGCGAAATGTCATCAACTGAGATGCTATTTTGGCTATTTGGAATATGTGTTCCATTACAGCCATTACCATACCATTCACCGAGACGGAGTTGGAGGTGTTGTTGGATTCACCAATCCCGTTCTGGAAAACCGCGGCGAAGTATGATAAGAGAAAGAGCTTGAGCAGAGGTTTAGAGGTAAGTTAGGAATTCTGCATAGGAGTCTTTCGAATAAAGCAAGCCGGGGGATGCAAAAAAGTAGAGTTTTGCGCATGCTTCAATGAAATCTTGCACTAACACAAATAAGAAATTAATACTTTGTGTGTGTATTTGAATATAAATTGTTGCTGCTGCTTTTCTCGAATGTAAAGTTTTCCTAATTTTAGTAAAGCTTTCAGAAAAGCTTTTGAGTCTGGGTGCATACGTTCTCGTCTATTAATGATTCATTAAACTGTTTCACCCAAAATATAGAAACAACAAGGTACAAACTTCTTTATTTACTTTTCTTCTAATCTGAAGGCCTAGATCACGATTATTTCGATTACCATGTTTTATCTGAATTGCGAATGCCCAACCTTAATAAATATTTAAAGCGTATTAAAATTCTATGGTAATTTTCCGTATGTTTTATTTCGGCAATCCATATAAAATTCACTCAATATTTCCAAAAATGTTATCTTTGAAAAGTGTGACTTGGGATATTCCAAGTGTGATTTAACAACATTCAGTTACGGATCGGAATGTCCAGAAGAAGATTAATTCATTCGTTCCATTCATTATCTGACCTCAATCGAATTGAAGATTTGTTAAGGAATTTTATAATCACAATGTCACAATCAATGCTTTATAACGCAGACAATACACCAGAGAAGAAATATTGTGTGTATTTTATTTCGTAAATAATGCTCAAGTGCTCTGATAGACGGATAAACACGGAAATCATATTTTTTTAGGTAAAGTCGAAATTTCAAGATATTCGTATATTGATTAGAACAGAATCGTGGAATGTAATGACGTAGGGTAATGATGGAATATCTCCAAGAAATTGCGTGATATTAAAATGTGAATTGTTGACTTTTGTCGCTATTTGAGTATGTTTTACTTTGATTAATTAGGCCATTTATTTAATGAGATTCCGGTGCCGTGTTTTCCTGATCGTTTAATAGATTTTGCGAAGATCTTTGCCAAATATTGTTGTTGTTTTCTTTTATAAAATTCATACTTCTTTTAATAACTGTGCGAATGTCTTCCATACATATGCATTTAGCCCAAAATACACGACGATGCCTCTGAAGCAAGAAGGTCTGGTGAAAGTTTGCTGATAGTACATGAGAAGCTCTTTATTAGAAGTAGGCGCACGAAAGTGCACGAAACTCTTCAGTTTTTCGATCTTCGCACATCTCGCCCGCTGAAAAATATCGTTTTGCGTCTCAAACAAAATTCCTTGTGTATTTTGGATAATTTTCGAAAGTGAATAGATTTGCAGAAATGCACTCTTTTTTAAATACCGTGATACGGTGTACACTCGAATGGAAACGGATTGAGGATGTAAACAACTCAAAACGACATGACCATCAACTTGATAATTTAGTTGTGATTTCAGTGATAAATATTTTATATTTTAAAAACTTGATTAAGCATGAGCATCGTGCATGAAACTGTCCTTAAGTATTATCTGTCGGAAACTTTTCATAGCGGACAACTTTAGATCACAATACATCTGATAAAAAGCCTCGATAACAAGTCATCGTGGCTCTTGAGGTAAAGAAATTGTGTTCTTGTAAATTGAAATGTCTTATCCGCTTTGAGGTAAGCTGCACTTGTATTGATTTTAATATGCTTTAAGTGACACGACAGTTTTTATTTTCACAGTGGAAATTTTCAGTCCGGGTAGAAAAGAGGAGAATTGACTCTTCAACTTCCAATTATCGCGGTAACATTTTCCTTACTGCCAGACCATTTCCTTAATTTTGTTCAATTTTAGAGTGTTTTCATACTAGCAATCAACAAGAAATCTTACTAGTTACAAATTATAACTTTTTATAAACATATGTATGTAGTCTCGACTTAATAAGACTTCTCTAAACAAATTTAACAATTATTTAACTTACCATCTTGAAAGAGTTCTAATAGTTCCGGTTTGCGATGAAGCTGTTTAGGTTTGGTTAATTTCACAATCCTTTTTCAAGACCTGGAAATATAGGAAAATAATGTTATCTGTTAATGGGGTTATAAAAACTAAGCATTGTTAAATATCTAAAAAAATGACAAGGGAAAACTGCTTAAGGCTCATTAAAATAAGAAAGGGCAATGATGCACCTAAAGGGCGATTCCATTATCGCGGGTGCCACAGTTGGACGCATGTAAAGTTTTTTAATAATAAAATAAAAATATAGTTTAAAAAAACTAAAAAATACGCTTTTATTTTAAAATGAACTAAAAAGTAAAAAATAATTTTGAATGTAAAGTTTTTATTGCTCCAGCCAGTATAAGAAAACAACCTACCTTTCGAAATGTAAAAAAGCGTGGGGCTCTCTATATTCTTATTTTATTAACACCGGAACTTTTAGCTAGCGGCCCACGCTTTTTTAGATTTCGAAAGGTAGGTTGTTTTCTTATACTGGCTGGAGCAATAAAAACTTTACATTCAAAATTATTTTTTACTTTTTAGTTCATTTTAAAATAAAAGCGTATTTTTTAGTTTTTTTAAACTATATTTTTTATTTTCTATTTTTTAGTCTATTATATGTATGTGTTCGGCCATTTTGTAGTGACCGCCATATTAGATTTAAAACGACATCACAAAGCTTACTATACTATACTCGTCCTACACTTTCATTTGATACCCATACCGAGTGAGTTGTAAAGAAAAAGGTAATCCGCCATTTTGTGTTGGCCGCCATTTTGAATTTGGAAAGACGCCCCACAGCAAAAAGTATTCTATTATCACATCCTTTTATTTGATACTCATACCGAGTGGATTGTAAAGAAAAAGATAATCCGCCATTTTGTGTTGGCCGCCATTTTGAATTTGGAATGACGCCACACAGATAATAGTATTCTAATTGTCACACCCTTTCATTTGATACCCATATCGAGTGGGTTGTAAAGAAAAAGGTAGTCCGCCATTTTGTTTGCCGCCATTTTGAATTTGGAATGACGCCATACAGCTAATTGTATTCTACCTGTCATGCCGTTTCATTTGATACCCATGTCTGGGGGTCGGGGAACACAATAGCAAAAATCGACCGCCATCTTGGAACCGCCATCTTGATTTTCTTACAAAATGGTCAGATTGCATTGTCACGCGAACTATGCATATGTGCAAAATTTGAAGTTGATCGGTTATATAGAAGTGGGTCAAAATCAAGTTGCAAGATTTGTTTACATAGAACATACATACATACATACACACATACATACAGGTGAAGCTAATATAAAGCGTATAAAAATATATAAAATCATTTGGTAAAAAAAAATCGCGTGCGGTATTTTTCGCATTACGAAATCCTTTTTTCGACCTATTTATTGGATTACTAGCCTAGACTGCAATGTCGTACAGCCAACGGTTCCCGTCCAATACTACCGAGCAAGGACAGGGAATTTTTTTGTAAAGAGGGAAGAAGGAAGGAAGTTATCCAGGTGGAAGAAAATGGAAAGACGAAGGATCGTGACAGTCGGAAGCTTAACCCAGAGGCTACCGAGGCCTATTACCTTCGGCTGAATTCGAGTCAACGAGATTGACCAAAAAGCGAAGATTTCTGCTGGCTCATAACAGTAAGAAACACGATGTCATCCAGTCTGGCATCTCATACCTCAGGGTCAATCTGATATACGGTATCCTTCCAGCGGAGGTTTGGTCTATCTCCCAACATCGAATAAATTCTCCGGCGAAAACACTCTGTTCCTCAAGGATAAGGATCCTCTGATGAAGCGGCCACAAGTCAGGGGTCGCTGGGTGATGCGTAGGCCTCAGGGTTTGGAATGGCACCACCCAATGCTTCTGGTTGAAACGGAAGACTGCAGTAATGTCGTCACTGGCCAAAGGGCCATCTGACGACGGAGCTGCGCTCGCACCGATTCCGGGATCAGCTGGCGTTGTTCCAAACAAAGGGTCCTAGACAAGCTAAGAAAACCGAACTTGAAAAAATGAGCGTTAAAAGGGCACTCCAAGTCAACTTGCACCATGCAAAAAGGGGCATCCTCCACCCTGTGCGAGACGGAGAAGCATCTTACCCTTGCTCTTATTCAGCCTTGGGTAACCGAGGTCCGAACCGTTCTGGTAATTTTTATGTGAAAGAGAAGTTACAATCTGGTCGTCAAATCACTGAAAATACTGATGAAATTCTTGAAAAAGTCCAGCAAGATAGGCATGCAGTGTCGATATTGATATGGAGCTAGGAATTGACCACAAAATAGTTTTGAGCCATTTACACAAAAGCTGAATACCAAAAGAGGCACGATGTATGGGTTTCTCATTAGTTGAGCACGAAAAACGTAATAGACCGAATCAACATCCGCGATGTATTGCTGAAACGCAATGAAATCGACACATTTCTGAAACGTCTCATAAGCTTTGATGAAAAATAGTTCAGTGCGACAATCGAAGGTGTCAAAGGGATGATGAGTATTCACAAGCCTTCCAGAAGCCAGAATTTACGTCGTAAAAGGGAATCGTCCATTATAAGGTACTTCCAGTTGGTCAGACGATTGATTGTCAACATTACTGTGGACAACTAGAGAGATTACCCCATGCAATTAAGAACGAAAACGTTCGGAATTGAATAATAGGAAAGATGTTGCCTTAAAGATGTCGAAGGTATCATGACACTACCCGAAAAATGGCAACATATTCTCGAGTAACAATAGAGCAAACAAATTCATTTTACATTATAAGAAAACCAGTTGAATTTTAATAAAAAAAACGCCATGAACTTAACACTTGACCTAATATATCGAACGTACTTTTTATATTACGAGTTAAATAATTCTTCTGATAATACTGTTTATCAGATTCTTCATAGTTATCTAAGGTCATCATCTGTTAATGTCTCGAACATTATTTAAACAACTAAAAAAACTTCTTATTTCCCACGTAATTATTATCTCATCTCTAGCAACAATTATCCTTTTTTTCCGCTCATTATTCTCGTATAGACATAAGAGGAAAAAACGCGATTAGATAAACATTTCATAAAAACTTGCAAGTGTTATTCACCTTGTTTTTGCGTGCAAATAAATTCTCTCTAATTCTCTATTTTCCAAAAAAAGAACTAATAAATCAATAAAAGAATTCCAAATTACTTGTAGATACAAAAATAGCCATCTTCATCATATGTTATTAAAAATTACAAAACTACGAATTATTGTCAAACTAATCCCGGTTATTTGATCTAGGGTACAACCAACAATAGTAAATTCAGATGAATTGACAGCAACAGAAGTTGGAAAGAAGTACGACCGCAATTAAGGTATTGCTCGTTCTATAAAGATAACCCGAAGCCGCAGATAAGAGAATTTTTAATTTCTTCTAAGCCGGCACTAAGTAGAGTGGTATCCGCAAGGTAAATTTTGTCACCTTCATAAAATAATGCCTGAGTAAAGAGAATAACAGATTGATGATTTTCTTGATCCCCCTTTGTCAAAACAGGTACAAAACACGAGCCGATGTACGTCAAATGTTGTTGATTGCTGCGCGGTGTTTGCTGAGTGTGCAGAGAGAAGAGTTCTTCCCTAATTTAAAGCGTCAATATGGTTTTTTATGGAGTTGGATAGAGGTGTATATTTTGATTGCTCTTTTATAAAGATGTGTATTTTTTATATTGTTCTAGAAGGCTTGAAATTTGAGTCTTTGTTCTGGTGGCGTAGCGTCAGTACTTCATCATACACGATAATCCACAGGAGAGGGCCTATGACGGACCCTTGGCGGACTCCGCACGTTGTTTTGTACAACCTTACTTCCTTCCTCATCTGACTCGCAGTGTACTGTCGTACTTACAATGAATTTTATCACAATGCGCACTAGATACTTCGGTGTATCCCGCTTCGGTGATCTTGCTCCACCTGGCGATGTTGAAAGCATTTTTCACGTCAAGGGTTATCAATGCGCACTGTTATTCACATCCATCGCTGCCCTTGCTAAGCCATATCACCATATTGACAGCACCCGTTGTCGATGTAGCCTTTCTGAAACCGATTGCTTTTCCGTCTTTTCCTTTGGAAGCTTGAGATTAATCTGTTGTATATCACCCTTTCGAAAAGCTTGCCCATGGTGTATAGAAACATATCGGCCTATAGGCCGACTGGTCCCCTGGAGGCTTACCCTGCTTCGGGATGAACACAAGCTTTTGACGCTTCCATTGCTCAGCGAACACTTCTTCCGTCAGGCACGCTGTGAATACTTGGACGAACTCACCTGGTGCCACACTGGCTGCCAGCTTCACCACTCTGGCTTTTCCAACGGCAATCCTCTTCGCGGCTTCCGCAATTTCTTTCTCCCTTAATTTAAAGGTAAGCCTCTTCATACTGCGACTGGTCTATCTAGAGTAAAACGCTGGATAGCAAGATCTTGGCGGAAAGATAATAGAGAGAAGAATCCTAATAATGTCCACATGTAGTGTTACGACACCATCTCCCATCAAACACTACCGCAGCAGAACATTGACTACGGCGATCGAACAGGATATGTTCTCCTCTTATTTCGCTTAAAAGCAAGAAAGAAGGAACATCATTTTGGTTGGTAGACGTAAAACACGAAGGACTATGGAGCTGCGTGAAATCGAAGCACAGACCTATGGGATGGTAGTCGGGCAGTCGATACAAAAAAAATTGTCTTCAAGGCTGTAGCAAAGAAGTTCAATGACTTCTATTGGAATTAGATTAACTAATTACTAAAAACTATAAACTTTAATTGTTTTACAAATGTTACTATCTATTATATAAACAAGTATTTTTAAGGGTAACAATTTAAGCCCACTTAAAGTTTGAAATTGAATTTGTGTAAGTTCAAGTATCCAACATTGTTGGGTAAAGTTACATAACTGCAATAGAATTTCTAGACTAAACCAGAAAGTGGCACTTGAAAGCAAACTTAATTAGTAAGAACCTCTTGAATTTATTGACCAAAACTAGTTTCAGTGTTAAACAAATATAAATTAAATATAATAAAAATTTAACACGCGCCATTAAAATTTATTTATTTATTTTATTTATTTATTTGCCAAACAAGGCAGTTAACAAAAACATACAGATAAAAAAAATACATATTAACATTATGGAACATTGCAGTATAAACTAAGATCTAGGTCTATAAGTTAGTTAGAAGAGGACAATAGGGAAATTAGTTTTCTTTTATAGGAACTTTTGTTAATTGAGGGAGAGAAACAGGACGCGTAGGAATTGAAGGTAATGCAGCACCTGTTAACGGGCTCGTTTCTAGCATATTCAGTGCGATGTGGGTACTCTTTAAGCAGTTTGGAATGTCTTGTTTGTCGAGTATCGTTAAATTTGATTGTGTCCGACAGGAACTGCACCTTGAGGTTATTGTTCAGGACATCCAGGGTAAAACAAGATATAAGCAATTTCCGTCTAAGGGATAGAGGCAGGAGATCAAGGATTTTGAGCCTGTCCTTATAGTGAGGAAGGTTGTGAAAATCCGAAGGATTATAGAGGTTCCTAAGCGCGAAAAGAAGGAACTTCTTTTGGACAGATTCTATTCGATTAATACTAATTTGAAATATAGGATCCCAGATCTGGCACGCATACTCAAGAATAGGACGGACCAATGAGCAAAACAAGGCTTTAGTAACCCAAACATTGTCGAATTCTTTAGCTCTTCTCTTGATAAAGCCCAACAGCTTGTTGGATCTAGCAATAATATTATCATAGTGTAAGTTAAAGTTTAACTTGCTGTCGAGGACAATGCCTAAATCAACAATGTGATCGACACGATCCAAGACATTGTCATTGAGATAATAATTTTGCAGCTGTTTGTTTCTTTTCCTGGAGAAGGTAATTACGTGGCACTTACTGGTGTTAAGAAGAAGATTGTTAGTGGTGCACCAGTCTTGTAGTGCATTAAGTTTCGACTGTAAAAAGGATACATCAGTTTGAGACCTTATAGCACTATAAATTTTTAAATCATCGGCGTAAAAGAGGTGCGGAATGCCATTTAATATTTCAGATAGATCGGAAATGAATATGTTAAATAGAAGTGGCCCTAGGTGGCTGCCTTGCGGTACTCCTGAGGTTACATTGATTTCTTTTGAGAGGAAGCCCTGAAATCTTACCACCTGAGTTCTCCCGTTAAGATAGGATGTTATCCAATCCAGAAGGGGGCCGGATATCCCAAATCTTAATAATTTCGTATGTAGAATGTTGTGGTCTACTCGATCGAATGCCTTGCTGAAGTCAGTGTAGATAGCGTCAAACTGGTGGCCTTGTTCCATACCGCACAGTAGTTCGGATATCACTATCATAAGATTGGATGTGGTGGAACGACCTTTTCTAAAACCATGCTGCTGATCGTTTAGGTTCGGAACAATTAGAGGGGCAATCTTGTCATAGATAAGCTTTTCAAATAGTTTAGGGATAACAGATAGGATAGCAATACCCCTATAGTTGTCCACCGCATGTTTATCACCTGACTTAAAGATTGGTGTGAGGAAGGATTTCTTCCATACCGAAGGAAACTTACCGGCAGAAAGGGACTTGTTAAAAATGAGGTGAAGAGGGAGTAGAATGAGTTGGGCGTGGCTCTGCAAAAAACTTGCAGGTAGACAGTCCGGACCGTGACCTTTATTGACCTCCAGATCTATAAGACCTGTCATTATATCTTCGGGCGATAGAGATATATTGTCTATAAGGACCGCAGTTTCGGAATGCTCTCTTGGGACAGTGTGTGCAGTCGAAGAAATGGGGCAGAAGATTTCACCGAACCTGTCCGCAAACATGTTTGAAATTTCTTGAGGGAGAGAGGAGTGCGTGATACCGTTTGTCATTGTTGACGGGTAGCCTGATGTTTTTCGCTTTAGGTTAACGAAATCAAAGAATTTTTTAGGATTACGTATGATATTTTCACCGACAGTCTTTGCGTAGGTAGTATAGGCCTCCCGTGACCTATGATTAAATTCTGAGGCTAACCTGGCGTATTCAGATTTCTGCTCAGCACTAACATTGTTGTTATTTTTCACTACGCGGTACAATTTATTTCTTCTATTACGAAGGGACCGAGTGTTTTTGTCAAGCCATGGCTCCGTCAATTTATCCCTTTTTTTTATTTTGGGTACGAATCTGCCAATGGTGTTAAAGATAACATCGTAGAATCTAGTAACTAGCTCGTCAATATCATCACCATCAAGTAGATCCTCCCAGTTAATAAGGGATAATTCAGTGCTAATACTAACATTATCGGCATTCTTAAAATCGAAGACTACAGAGTTGTTATAGGAGGCGAGAAAATCAGTTATTGTAGAACTGAGCTCGACGACCCACGCGGAATGATGTGTAGTGTTATTAAATAGATTCTCCTCTTCAGAAGCGGGAAGCACGTTCAAATCCTCATAGAGGTTAGTGAAGATTAAATCCAACCATTTCCCATTTGAATTTGGTTGGCTAATTACCTGTGGCAAGTCGTTGCTGTAAAGATTGTCGATAAACTTTATATCGACGGGGTTTGATACATTAATCGGAAGTAAATAACTGTCTTCCTCGTCACGAATAAAAGATATATTAGGCCGATTAAAATCACCTATGATTAATATATCTTTGCTATCTTTGGATATTTCGTCTATTATATGAATCACATTATCATATATAGATTCGTCGGAGTTTGGAGGTAAGTAAAAAGAACCGATGACAATGTATTTATTTCCGAACTTTACTCGTACTAAAATATGCTCGAAGGTTTGAGACGATGTAGTCGCGATAAGTTCACTATTTAAGGAGTCTCTAACAGCTATGAGGACACCACCTCCTCTTGAGAGACCGGTAGATATATAATCTCTATCGCATCTATAAATGGACCAGCTGCCATGCAAGATCTCCTCGTTAAGGAAGGAGTCATTCAACCAAGTCTCGGTTAACACCAGTACATTAAAGTCACAGGATTTGGAGTCGATAAAAAGATCCTTCAGTTTGCCTCTCATCCCACTGCAGTTATGATAGAAGAGTCTTAAGTTATCGGAAGATGTTAGTTTTGAATGACGGGCTGGGGGATGGTTAGAATTTCGGGGGGAAGCTAGTTAAGGACGATAATATCTATTTGATTCGTCCCGACTTCTTTGAAGTTGGGAGATATGTTTTGCTCTGACATGGGACCCATATGCAGAGAGGTCCTTGCTAACTTGCTGAGGGGAAATTTGGAATTGTTCATAGAAATTTGTAAACAGTTCTAGGAGGGCATTACGTTCAGTAGGTAGGCCCTCTTGCTGAATAGAAATAATTAGACTAGTCCTGGTCTTACCATTAATGCAAGTTGAATCTGGTTTGTTGTGCATGTAAGCCAGGAATAGGCGAACATCATCAAAGATCCTCTTTTCTCGCAAGCGTGAAAGCAAATATCTCTTATCTTCGGAGTCAGCAGATATAATGGTATTTTTTACCACCGGGGGTTGTAGAGGATTCAAGAAAGGCGACTTGGATCTTACCGAAGAATCCGATGACATTTGCTGTGGCGGGGTTGGTTGAGGTTGAGCATCGCAGATGTTAGCGTAGGAACGGCCGCCAACAATAATGTGACTTCGCGCGAAATTCGGGTAATTAGTGGGTGGGAGTGGATCATTAGTAACGTTAGTGCTCTTAGTTTTTCTGATGGTGGTTGGAAGTAAATTTTTTGTATTAGTATTCTTGGTTAGTGAGTTGTTAGTAGTTGGAAATGAATTATTATTATTAGGTTTTACTTTAGGGCTACTCTTAGATTTACTTAGCCTATCTATCCATCGGTGTAAAATTAAGTTCTTCCATGTAAAGACCTCTGCCTCATTCTGGAACAACCAATCGTATCTAGAGGGTAAGGCCAATTTGAAGCTCCTGGGTTTATTGGGCTTCTTATTTCGATGACTGACTTCTTCGCAGTTGGATATATCAATCGAGAAGTCATTTTTAAACAGCGAAATTACCCAAGATGAGTTGAATCGTGGTTGTACGCCCTTGAGGAAATAATAGGACACGTTGTCGTTGGTGCTCGAGACATTTACTGTCCTGACGTTTATGCCGCTGAATATGGGGGCACGCTGTTTCTTTCTGCTGCGCCCGGAGGTTTTCGGTGTCTGTTGATTTTTGTTGTTGATCCTTTCCAGCCGGGCATCCCATTCACCCTGAGACCAAGTCGTGCCGAACTTATTAATCGTGCGCTCCGGCAAATAAAGCGGTGGTAGATTAGTCGGCGAATTTTCCGAAATAGATAAGGTCCGCTGGTGGAGGCCGTTGATTGGGGACCTCAGAGTAAAGTTGTCGTCGTAGATAATATCGTTGATATTTTCACTGAACGGCAGATCTTCACTTGATCCAGCAGGAGGAGAGATTGGGTCTATTGGATTTAGAAAGTCACCATTTTTAGGTAGTGACTTAACGGCAGCCAGTTCAAGTTGGAGGTTGTTGAGCTGGAAATTTAGTTCCCTTTTAAGTAGCTTGACTGACTTTTCCAACTCAGAGAATTTGCTCCCATGGTCAGCTAGGATATCTTGGATATCATTGCTGGAACTGCAGCGATTAGCATCTGAGCTCAACTTAATTTTTTTTAGGGATGTAGCAATCGTATTAAGCTCAAATTTCAAAAATTTTTCGAAGTCATCAGAGCACTTAGGGGCATCCTTGGATAGCGATAAATTATCAACTTTTGAACTAAGAAGTTGAAAACTCTTAGCGGTCTGGAGTTGGCTACTCTCAATCCTATCCTATCGTCCACATTCTGAATTATCAGCTGGGCACTTCTGTCCGTGTTAAAGACCTTTGCGCTGCAAGCTTCCAAATCACTTTTAATGTGAGTCAGCGCCTCCGCCAAATTGTCGATGTTGTTATTGTTCGCTTTAATTGCCATCAATACATGAGACAAGTTGATCGACTTGCAGTCTGCGCAGTAGAATTTAAAAGCTTTTTTAAATTCATTTACATGATGTAGCGCAGTGCGGGAAAGTCCAATGCATGAGGCATGGAATGATACCTGGCATATACCACTGCATGTGACCCACTGGGTGACGTCGGCGGTGGAGTTGTCGATGGTGCAATTATTACCGCAATTGCTCATGTTGATTATTATTTCCGTAAATAAACACACAAATTTCCGTGGCGATGCGGCTGACGAGAGTCCAAAGTTCAATTATTTTAATAGTTTGTATAATTAGTTAAGTTAATTATCACTAAGGATGGCACTAGTGAATTAATCAAAAACAGAGTTCACAAACTAGTTCTGGGGCGTTATTCGGTACTGAACTAACTACGCGACTGCAGAGTCCAAAGTCCAATAGATTTGAATATTGATCACGGGGGGTGTTTTGCGGGGGGTGGAACACTAAGAACACTAAGGATACACTAGTGTAAGTTAAGTAAACAGAAATCACAAAAAACTTCTTCGGGTACGAGAGTAAAAAATTCCGGACGGAGGTGGAAATTAATACACGTCTGCACGGTTCAACAGTCAACAAATATATTTAGTTCTTTAGAAATGAAGAGAGAACTAACGTCACGATTGGATGGCTTGTCTCTCCCATTTTTTTTTGTTTCAACAATGGCCAGAAAAAATAATCCCACACTTAATTTTAATTGAATTGAAATTACTGTGTCTGCTCTGTCTACTTGAAATGTGTATGATTTTTCGCTACTTTATAGGGGTTCAAGATTGTCAGTACTTAAATATATTATTAAGAGGCAATTACCAACTGAAAATGACCGGACAAAGCTCTGCGACAGAAAGTTCTTGGCCTCTTATGGGACGCAATTTCCTCACGTTTAATAAGACCTAACAGGTAACATTTTGCTGAAGTCATCATGGGTTTTGTTGTTGTAACTATATTCGATTACAAACGATTTTCACCTCCATTTTATGCAAATTCGCTTACGGGGGGTGCTTATAGAGTTCCAGGAAATGTTTTCCTTTCGGCACGAATTATTTATTCTGATGACAGAAAGCGGAATTGCTTATGATCGTTTCTATTCGATGAGATCAGTTCGTCAATTGCACATGCGCGTCTATAGCTAATTGTGAATCGATATTTTTAATTTTATGCGGCAGATGGTGCTGTCAAGGTGAACTTCGATGATATCTAATTAATAAGCTTTATTTTTAAGGCAATTTTTCTAATTATGACATGAAAATGAAAGAAGTTGGCATTAATTTACGGTAATGAGTTACGACTTCTCAAGTACCTACATAATTAAAAGGAATCTTTGGTTTATTCTTATTAACAACTTTATTATAATTTGAATTTGTGTGATTTATTGGAAGCTTATTTGCTATTGAAGCTTCAGCAGCCTCCGAATGAATATTAAAAATACTGTATTTTTTGCATTATTTGATAGTTCAAGGACGCTTTCTTAGCAGATTCATTATTGTAATTATATTGTTATTATTTTCGTAAAAAAACAAGTATAAAGAAAGCCAGAGTCGCAGGCACATAAACCTACAAATCAAGGAAAATATCTTTAACGAAAGGTATTAGTTATGCAACCAATTGACATTCTATAGGTAACACTGCCGGAATGTATTCAATTTTATGAGACAATTTGGTCATTTGTCCACGAAGAAGGTATCAAATCATCTGAATTTAACGGAGCACAGCAACCCTCATTTTTCTTGTCAATCCAACTACATGAGCACCGTAACCAAAGTACACACCAATTTGGTGAGTTTGGTCTGGTTGCTCAATTAATATTTCTATCGCTTTTGATCGAGCCTGGCACAACCTCTGTTGGCTAAAGTCCAAGATATTGTTACCGACTCTGTTTAACAGAACTGGATTAAGAGCTTTTATTTTTGACCCTTCAATCAAAGTATAGTCGATTTAAATCCTATACCAGCTCTGCCGCACAGTGGTTCAGAATCCCGAAAACCTGGTCAAAATTCCCCAAAATGAAGTATTTTTTTAGGGGCTTTTGACCAGCCAAATATTTGTAGTGAAGCCCGCAGTATCATTTGGAACTATTAAAAGTAAGTAGATTTTCCAGGCATCCGTTAAATTTCATTCTGAAAGTGGGCGTCTCACGACCGAAATTTCGTCTCCGCTAAGTAAGAAAAAGTACTCCGCATTCAAAGCGCGGTGGAATTTTGGATTTTTAGTGCATTGTAACAGTGAGACATGGAATCTTCTCCTGAAAGTGAGTAAAATTTTATAACGTCACTGAACGAAACCGAAATAGGTGATAAGTCGAAAGTTCCGCAAGGTACCGCCTTGAAACTGGTCGCATATTGTCCAGTATACATTTCTGCTTAAAATAAAGAAGAAAGTAGCTGCACCTAGCTGCACCTAGCTGAACAATTTACAATACAATTTTTCTTCATATTCATAATTAGTAATTTTATTCTTCAGGAACTCTGAAGCCAAACATCTTTTTACAAAGAAAAGATATTTTCTTTCTCGTAAAGAACAATTTAAAAGATACATTTAGTATTATTGAGGATCAGCGCCCGCGAAAACCACCGTATAACGAGTCTCGTGAAATTTGGCGATTATTAAGCAAAATCGTCGGCCATTTTGGATCCGCCATTTTGTTTTTTTAGAAAATTGATACCGGATTCTTAATCATCGCCCTCGAAAGCCCCCCTATAAAGAGTTTCATGAAACTTAGCTGATTATTGAGCAAAACCGTCCGCCATTTTGTTTTTTCGAAAATAGATAGCAGATCTTTAATCAGCGCTCTTAAAAACCCCAAGTACGAAATTTCATATAAAAAAAACTACTTTTAGATGCTAAAAAGACTTTTGACCAGATTTTTGGGATTCTGAACCACTGTGTGCCGGTGTCTACCAGACATTCACCCGTTCTTATCTTAACATTTTTAAATGACTCCCTCGTAATGCTCTCCAACCCACTTCACAGCTTTGTTGAAGACTGAGCTTAGACTATTACATAAAAAAATACTCTCGTGTCCACTTCTGTGGTCATATTTGTAGCATTATCCGATGAAGATGCTACCATCGAGGTTTTCTTAAGTCTAGAAGAATTCGTTCTGGGGGAAAAAGAATGTAGTCGAATACTAAAAAAAAATCCCAGTATCAAGACAGAAAGATCAGCAACCATCATTAGTCATTAGATACAATGATCTAGAATTCACACATTTAGTATTCGTACTGTCATGACCTTTAAGGATATTTCTGCTATTATTCGAACGAAATATCTGACGCCGGCCTCCTACAATCCTCCAAAGTGCGATGAGGCCCACCGGATAAAGTGCCATTTAAATCTCGCTTATGGATACAGAGGAAGCAGTTTCTTCTGAGGCTTGTCGAACTACTTGCGTATGTTAACTTTGAATTTTCCGGGTTGCACCTATGAAATTGCTGCTTCAGTCTGAATACAAATCAGAACAGGAACCTCTTGTCGACTTAAAACTTTTGAATGCAATTATGAAAGCATATGCGGTTTGATCGCTTACTAATGCCAAGTTTATCGCCTTAGGATACACAAATATCGCTTAGATAGCAGCAGCTTCTCCACCCATTGGTATGCTATGTTAATAGTAGTGTGACCATCGTGGTCAACTCCGATGTACGTGGAGGATCGAGATGGTTTAAGACGCGGTTCGGACAGACTCCTTAACAATTGAGACTATCTTGCTTGACGATCTGGAAGCATGCTATGCCACTAGTGGAAAACGAATGCATCATGCATGTTGTCGACATCGACAGATAAAATCTAAACATACATACACGTATCCTCATCCCGAAAGCAAAGACTTGAACATATAATCCACATCACTAATTTGCTTCAGGGTATGTAAATTCGAAATTTGGCGACTATGAGGCTTAAAGTGGATGAACAGAACATTCACTCACAAACTTCAGGTAGTTATGAGTTATGATTCTAAGAAGACACAGCTTCAAAACATACATAAACTGAAAGCAGCAGTCGAGACGCCTATAACCACGAAAAATATCCTGTGCCACGTGAAAAAGGTGAGAAACGTCTCATCTATAGGAGGATAAGACAGTACTTGTCTAATAAAAGCAAGACAAGAGAGACAACCAAGCATGAGCGCTTTGTTCTCTTGTTACGGCACCGTACGTAACTTGCGACAATTTAACATTGATTCGTCAAGTTTTCTGAGATTAAAAAAGGGGTTTTTCGTATGGCAGAAGAAACATGAAGAACTCGTGCCGCTGTGTGGGAAATCGAACCTCGAACCTCGAGGATGGTAGTTGGGAGCTTTAACCCCTAGACTATAAAAGCTGCAACTTGGGCTGGTTGGAGCGAGTTCCCCATACTTATATTTGTTTATGAACACAAAATAAAGTGGCGACAATGATAAAAATACAAGGTAAGGAGAAAAACAATTATACGTTTTCAAAGAACCTACAAAAATGCATGAATGCAAAAAACAAGTATTTTTACATAAGGCAAACCTTTAGAAAATAATAAAGCTCTTGTGCAAAATTATATTAGAAGAAAGGTGTGTCGAAAAATTGATTAAACCACGCTTTCAACTACACGAACATTGCTAAGTTAATCCTCATCAATTACCACGTTATTGTTATTCAAAGGTCACCAGCACACACGTCTCCTATAGCCTACATGATTTGCTACATCTAGTTAGATGCAAGTCCATCATCTCATTAGAAGCTGCACCCTAAAGCTTTGACCTTTTTGGTCCAATGTTAGCATAAAAACGTGCAACCGGAAACATTTTCACAATTTTCTTATAAAGTGACTCAATGACTTAAGAAATTTTTGTCATTATTATTTATTGCAGAAAACGAGACATTTCAATGTAACTTTCAGATATAGACGAATGGAAACAGTCAATCAACGATCAATACTTTAACCTTTACCTGAAAATTTGAATTCGGCGCTTCCTAAAACCGCACACACACGCCTTTCTTTGGGACTTTTAAAAGTGATGTCGCAGTTTATATTTTTCTCAATGATTTATTGAGGCACAAGAACTAGTTTTTGGCACAACTGAAAAGTGTAGTCCATTACCGCGAATTTTTAGTGCACTTTTTTTTTGTATTAAAAAACACATTTATCACACGTTTTTTTTGTGGATTTCGACGTGAGCCTCGCGCAGTTTTAGCAGCAAAAAAAAGTAGATCTAAGCCGAACTTTGACTTTTATTCTACATTATTTTTATGTAATTTCTTTCATTCGGTTTTTTTTGTTGGTCGGGGGTGGATCAAAGCCAAATGAAAGCCGCGACGATACTGATTACAATCAAGAAAGACGCAAAGTTGTCATATACGCGAAAACATGATTTCCAGCTAAAAAGATAAAGCAAATGAATTGTAAACAGTGCAGAACGTTCGGCATCAATGCGATGATAGCTGAGATAAAAAGGAAATGTTTGGCATGTTTATATCCAGCCTGGTAATAATTCGCTGTTTTTTTCTGGCATAAGCTCTTTAAGATATGGTTTACCGCATGATTTGCACCAAAAGCCTCTGTTAATTACACGGAAAACAATTCCACTCTAGGCTTTTACTCATCATGACGGGATTTTGACCGGATCGTAATTCTAGTATCTAAGCAGACGAGCAAAGTAAGCAGGTGTATTATAGCAGTAGCGCCTTGCACATACATAAATCAATCTCACCGAAGTGCAACAATGTTTTTCAAGTCTGCAAAAATATGCTATCTTTAAAGTGTCTAGGGTCATGACTTAGTGTCTTAGAGGATCAAGCTTAATACGAAAAATAAATAAATTTTTTACAATCGCTTGGTACTAAGGTGTGAATTTGTAGTTATCAAGAGACGTTAGAAGTGTGCCGAAAAGCTTACATACTGATAACAGGTGCAAAATTTTAGCAACGACCATAAAAAAAATGAAATCAAGGACGTGCGATCCTTATCAATTGGGAATGTTGAAAGTTGCTAATTGTAATTATGTTTATAGGCAGAGTTAATAATCTAAATTTTTTTTAATGATTTTAAGATTTTATCAGCAACTATATTCACCATAGTCTGATTGTATCGGACATGGTAATAGTAATAGAAAATCACAGTTTTTTATTAAGTAACAAAATTTTAACAACATACACATTTTACTATCTTTTACTATCGGTTACAAGACGCACTTAAAAAAATTTTGTTTGATAGAATCTAGTAGAAATTAGTTTATGTTTAAGAGAATTGAGTGGAAAGTTTCGAGTCTAAAATCTTAGCAAATAGTTTTTCGGTTATATTCAGTTTTATTTTTAATTTTATTTATTAATCCGCGAAAAAAAGATGGAAACTTAATAACGGACGAAGAAGGACAGATTCTGAAATAGGTGGAGTATTTTTTAGGAACACTCTATTGGGGAATTCAGCTGCGCTGAATAGTAAACCCAATGTGCTTACAAATTTTTTGATGGCTAATGATAACCGGACTGCATTATATAATAACACAGATCTGGCAACGAGTAATTCAGCGCCGCTGAATTGAACCACCACTGAGAGGATCTGTAGAATTTCTTCAAAGGGGGAAATAATAAGAGCAATTAGTATGGTAAAAAAAGTGTTGTAAATATTCCTGGGAGGCTCGAGTTCAAAGACTTCGTATTGCACACCGTATTTTCTTAATCGTGATAGGATGTTTGAAAGTAAGCTTTCTGTCTTTTTGACTTTCAGTATGAGAGGTATCAGATCTAGGGTGTACCGAGGCCGTAGCTATTATTGTACTTTTAACATCACCTATACATAATTCAAATTTATAAGCCAAAACCGATGAATCAGGCTCAGCAGTCTGCCTAAAGATTTGCGGCTCGGACTTGTTTGATCAAGCAAAATTGCCCCAAACAACGTGGCCTTGGTCCTTGTCATCCCAGGACAGTAACATGGAACAAATTCTGTATAAGTTTCATAGAAAATTATTCGACCGATAGTTTTTGTCCTAGAGTCAAAACGTTGAGGCTTGCTTCAATGTGCAAATCATATAAAAATAATGACAGACAACTTAAGAACACACCATAAATATACTGATGTTGAAAGTCAAAGTTTTCTAGCCAAGGCCAAAACAGTTGCAGAGAATCTTGGAACAGATTTCAGAACGTCGCCGATCACAAATCCGCAAACTGTAAAACGAAACTGAAAGTTTTTCTAGTTACCACAATTTAAATGGTTTCCATAGTGAATCAGAACTTTGGTATTATTAATGGAAAAAAAGCAAGAACATGACAAAATACCAACTAAATTAACACTAGTTAAAGAAGCACAATTTTTCTACCCAGTCATAAAACACGATCTACACATCTCACCTGCATAGCCATGGACAATTTTGCACTATCAAAAAATCCTTGAGAACTTTGCGCAGGGTAAAAACTTGGTCACGATCAATTATCACAGAAAAACCGGATTTTCGGCTTCTGTGAAAAATAAACTTGAAAAAGAAATTTTGTCAAGGTTTACGCAGAATCCTCGTAGGCAAGTGGTGAAATATAGTTTAGGTTGGTTGGAATAGAATTAAAGGCAGGTTTTAAAATTATTTTTTTAATAAGTATTTTATATTGAGTTTGCTTGCCTCCTTGAAGCAAATTCTGGGTATGTCGATGATCATAACAGCTACAACAAAATAGGAGGGTGGAGGTCTACCTCCGGACCTAGTCTTATAAAATATATCTGTCCCAAGATGCAACATAATTAAAATAAAATATTTATTTTCAAACGTAAGGAATTAATTAAACAATAATTTAAGTGTTTCAATCTTTTAGAGAGAAATAATGGTTGTAGCCACACGATCGTCGCGATCACTTCCAAAAAATCTTGTTTTTAGCATTTCACAAAATTCTGCCGATGTTTTTGTTAATTCGTTGTAAGCAGTGATTGCTAACTGAAACGGGACAGAAGAGCTAGGTTTACTTAATGTTATAAGGCGATGCAATATTACGTAAATGTACTGATCACCAAAAATGTTGATCACGTCGCGTCGATCGGAACCAAGATTTGCAGCCAAAGTTTGATTTTTTTATGTGAAAACATCAAGTTTAGAAATCACTCTTTGTACTAACAACTCGTCGTGCCATTCAGGTCATAGTGTAATGTCTAGTAGTAAGCAAGTAGTAAGATTAAAGGATAGAAGAGAATTGGTCAGGTTAGGTGGTTGGGGTGGTACGTGGGAAGATGATGCAGTAAAAAGTGCCCATCGCCAATGATTTTGATGGCGCGGTTTTGCACCTTGTCATGCCAAGGTAAGGTGTTTTTTGGGGCGCCCGTCCAGATAAATCAGTTGTACTCGAGACGGGCCCGAATGTAGGTCTTGTAGATTGTGGCCTGTGCTGATGGCTGAAAGAGGAACTTGCATCTGTTAAGAAATTTCAGGCGTTTTGTAATGTCGCGCCGGGAGCTCTTAGAGATGTCCGAGGTTGAAATAAAACTTTGAATTTACGTTTTATTGTTTTAAATTGGTTGAATACTGCACACAAGAAATTGTATTTTATTCAAGTATAATATCGAGGGAAGGGAAAGGAGAGGAAATCAGGTTTTTGCGGGCTACTCCTGGGTCAACGCTCCCGTACTAGCCCGGTTGGTTAGTGGTAGTGTTGTCTATATTTGTCGGTTCTCGGTTTATCGGTTTACCAGAATCGGTTTATCGGATCAACTCTCCGTGGCTTGTCGGTTTTCCACCGGATTAACTTTCCTGTGAGTTGTTGTTTTGTCGGTTTGTCTGTGTACAATTGGATCAACTCTCCTATGGTTCTGCCCAGTCATCAGGCAGAGGAATCAACGCTTTCATTGTGTGATTTCAACTCTTCTCAGCAGGCAAGCACCGGCCTTTTATATTTGTGGCGCATACTGGTCTTGCTACGCGCTGCTATTCTGTTTAGTCGCGTTGTTTACAGCGGTGGTCTACTGTTTCATTTTATGTTTACAGCAGTGGCGTACTGTTTCGTTACAAGTTCTTTGGCGATTTGGAATATGTGATCGTTCCCTAGCAGATCCTCGGGTAAAGTTATACCTAGGATGTTAAAACATGGATCAGCCGTTAGGCTCACGTCGTCCACTAAAACAGAGCGAAGGTCGGTGCATGTTTTATAAGAGATGAGGCAGTACTTCTTTTGGGAAGGCAATAAATTCGACACGCACAAATTCTTATCTGCGAAGAGTTCGGCGCTTTTTCTGAAACACTGGTGCTATTTGAGTAAATTATCCAATTTACATTATGAACGTTGAAATCCTCCCCAACAATGAACTCACGCTTCGAATGAAAGGATAAAATTTGAAGAACCGTTCATACCATCGAAAGCTGAAGTGGATGCTTCATTACTAATATTAAGACTTCTGTAATAGAAAACAGAAGAAAAAGACGTGGATAAAAAAGGATCGCTTTAACCCAAGGATGATTAAAGTCAAATGTTGTGTTATTGTACACCTTCTGAAAAGCCACGTCATTCCTAATATACATACAAGGCTAATCCCCTATGGTCGGAAAAATTATGTACTAAGGTATATCCAGACACCTGATTTAAATCAGAATAAAATGTGACTTGGGTTTCGCTTAGTGCTAAAATAGCAGGGCAAGTTCGAGCAGATGCGACACTTTACGGATAACGAATTCGCAAGAGGCCCCAATACAAAAATTACAAAAGTCAACACAAAAATTTCTGTAACGGGCCTTCCCTTGCGTTAGGCTCATAATTTCAGTTACAGCCGATTGCGCCGGTGACACAACCATCGGGGCTAAAGGGAACAGCCTTGTTTGCAACATGTTAAGCCTGCTTAAATAAGACGCTTTCAAACATCAAACGACCAATATATGTAGGTTGCGGCGTCGGCGCACCCAAGCCGAAAGAGCGGGAAGGTAGTAATAAAGACTTTCTTGTGTCGCTCATCTGTTTTCCTTTGGGAGGTGCTGATGATGGCCTTCACTTCACTCTTCGTTTTTTTCCGATTTATTTTTTGTTCTCAAGAATCGAATTTAGACGATAACGCCCGCACATGACACTGGCCCAGTTCAGGCACCAAAATAAACTAATCTGCTTGATTTTGTATGCACTTGTACTAGTGTAAACATTTAAAATAAATCACTTAAAGATGATATAGAAAAAAAATATTATAATAATAGAACATTTTACTAAACCGGATACAAAATATTAAATACAATCTAAAAAAACGTACACGTACTTACAAAAAAACCGATCGTAAGATCACTGAAAGGAAATTTGTAAAAAAAATTCAACTGAAGCTAACTAAATTCTTTGCAAATCAATCACAACATAAAAGTATGATTCATAAAACTACAAAAAAAAAATGCGAAAAAACTTATTACAAAACACTGTCAACTTTCAGCAAAAAAAAACTGATCTTAACCATCACCAACTCCTCAAAACTAATCATAAAAAAAAACAATTGTTATTCCACGCCTATCGCCCCAGCAATATTTATTTCCTATTAGAACACCTTAATGAAACCGAAGGTAAACATTGCCAAATAGAAGAAACGATTTGGGAGGCCGTACCTAAAAAAATTACACACACAAAACACTCACTCAAATCACCAAAAAAAAAATTGTTCCAGCAAAAAAAAACACAATATTCTTTATCATTTAAAATTATTAGTTCCGCCAGTAATTTCTTGGAAGTGTAAAAAAAATTGCTTGGTTACACTTTAAATATCGTTTAAAATTAGTTAAGAGCAGATTTGTTCGGATAGAATGAAAATGAATGTATGATTTGGGCATATGACCAACTATTAAGTAGATTGAAATCGATTCGAAACGCTCCCTTCACACGTTGTGACATAATTGCTGCAATTGGCGTCATTGGTGCAGTCAGACAATCGTGCGCCAATTTACTCACTATACGTATGTAATATGCATACAATTGCATTGATCTTTTTTTTCTGTATGTTTGTAAAACGATAGCTGATCAATAAAATATGTTCATCGAGAAGCGCACAAACTCGAATGTGAATTTCTGCAGGGGCATACAAACCATTCTCTAAAGCGAATCCAAAAATGCATCAACAAGCTACACCTGCATAACCCAGCAGCAGCACATGCCACGATCATCGGAATATATAGTATAAAAGTGTGTTAATTTGATGCATTCGTTTGTCGATATAGATATATACTATATATCTCGATTAATGTCCACAGATGGACAAACTGCTTGTTAATGGATTTCTCGTACATATTTTACCATCAATCATCGTGTTCGGGGGCAGCATTCATTTAAAATTCACATAAAAAAAATCATTAGACTATCGAACATTCATGTTCAGGAAGCTCTCGATCGGTTGGGCCATAGTATAGTAAAAAAAAATTGGAATATCAATCAGAAGTGGTATCAAAAGCATAATCCGAGAATTATGAATGCGAATTAAAATATTTTAACTACCGGGAAGCGTCGTTCTTTGTCGATCACTTTATGAAAAAAATTTCAACATATTGTTTTTTGTTGTTGTTGTATGTATTACCTTCTTTTGCCGTTGCAGCGCCAATTTCGTAATTTTGCACTTGCGAGATGATCGTCGATTTCGTGTTTTACCTGGCGAACAAACTTTATTGTATTAAAAAAAAAACTCTGATCTAGTGATCTTGTGGCACAATTAAGGTGCCGCGTTTATCCACAATCTATATATACTATACAGTGAATGGCTTTGATGCTGGTGTATAGTGTAGATCAACTCCACGGGTAAGTTTGCTCGAATTTAAGTTGTTGCTCGTTTCGCGCCCGATTAATGACTGACAGATTTCTGCAAAAATAAGTTAAGCACTTAGCAATCACGACAGCGCAAAACTGCACCAATACTCTCAGGTGGGATCGCGATCGCGCACCTTACCTTTTACCTGAATTCATTCACCGCGCTACCGTACAGAAGTCCATGGATAATATTGATGCTGCGGTGATGATTAGCTTTTAGAGATATGAAACAAACCAGAAAAAAATAAAAAAAAATAAAAATGAGTGTCGGCACAACATTGGCCTACAACCAAACAAGATCTCTGCCTCAACAATAATTCCAGTTCAACAGTCGTTTCTTTTGTTGAATTCTTTTTGGTCATTCTTGGGCTTGTCGTCTTTGGTGACTAATTTTTGTTCAGTAAATGGTTCAATGACTTTTTTTGCGCGTTGTTTTTACATCAAGATCCGCGCGGTTATTATCTGCGCATCCATACAAAAAAGAACACTGAATACAACAATTATGTAAACATTTAAATTGCCCAAAAATTTTCCACGAAACCATCCATACTCTCCGTAGGGAGTTGATGATATGCCCATTAAATTCAGGTCATTGAAACTGCAAATTCAGGTGAGGAACCTGATACATCCTTAACAAGCACCACAGAAGCACTTATTACATGGCCTTAATAAGATTATAAGATCACCTCGATTCATTCATTCAATATATTAATTAATTAATTACCAACATTCCATATTTCTAGTAATATTGGACCCAAAATAAAAAAAAGTTAAAACTCAAAGAAATTAATAATCATGCTTCTTTATTTGCACAGGTGGAAGACTTTGAGGCGTCAACGACGACGAGGTTTTTGCTTTATTTTTTTTACTATCGTTTCAAGAATTATGGAAATTAATTCAGAAAAGTGTTACACGAATGCTCTTTTCTTTGCAGTATAGAAAAAAAACACCGCTTTTGGGGGTGATTTAAAAGAAAAAATAAACCAAAAAAAAAAATATATATAAAATTAAATAACACAAACAAAAACGTGAAAATTTGCATATTTCTCTCGCTGCAAGGATGACCGAGCGAAATGTTTCTTACCTTAACATCCATTGAAAACAGGTCGAGTTTATGGTTGTTAAGAATTCGATATCGGAACAAGTTCAGGTTCACGCATTTCGGAAAATATCTGGATCTAGTTGGATTACCAGGAAAATATAATTAAAATTAATTTTTTTGTTACGTAATGTCTACTTCTGGTGAAGAGAACATTTTTTATGAATTTTAAATGCGGATTAGAAGGTGTTTTTACGCTTATGAAGAAACAGAAGAACGGTCAACGAGTTCAACTCTTCCTTATTAAATGTTTCGTCAAAAATATTGAGGGAACTATTCCTGTACCGATCAGCATGGTCACCTATGGACCAATATCCCGTGATGATTGCCGTAATTCTGGCAATATCTCTTTGGGGTCTGTTTATGAGGCTCATTGTTTTTTCTTTATTGAAAGTGGGCTATGTCGGTCTACAAATAATACATTTCTCCAGTGCGGTTCAACTTTGGCTGGCTTATGCCATCCGAGCTACTCCCCCTTCGATTCTGCGTAACTATTGGACTTTCGATCTAAATTGTTTGGCAAACTTCCAATTCTGACGATCGCCTACCATCTGAAGGTAAACGTGTTGATTGAATCGTTCCATCGACAATTTAAAGGCACCTAAAAGGCAAGGGCCCTTTTAGACGGGCGGGGGCCAAGTTACAACATCGCTCAATGGAGTGAAAACTTGTCGTTCATTCTACTAGGCATTCGCATGGAAAACAAAATCGACTTGAAATGATCTTTAGCAGAGGTTGTTCACCGTAAAAACCTGCGATTGCCTCAATACCATCAGAATTTATGGCCTGGTATACAGAAGGCTAAAAACCGCCGTTTCGGGAGTTAGACTAGGCGTCTACGACCCTAGATGATATAATGTCTAAGTCACTGAGTCACTCACCTCGTCACGTCATGGTAGAATGCAGCAAAGTCTATAACTCCAAAGGTATAAATATATCTTCACTCATTATCCATTCAGATAATCAGGCCGATCAAATTCACTTAGAGGCGTTAAGACGGAATCAAAAACTGTCTAGAATTGTATTCAAGTTCTCAAAGTTCTCCCTCGCTAGCAATAATTCTGAAATGAATACCGGTCTATCAGTGGAGCTTCATGGTTAAATATTATTATTACTTACTTGCGTACAGGCCACGTGCTGGAGTTGGCACTTTTTCATTCATCTCTCTTTTACTATCTTCCTCTTCTTTAACGGCTCTACTGCTGTCAAATATTCTCTCCACCGGTCCCGATTCTGAGCCGATGTTATCCAGTTTGGCATCACTAAGCTCTGAACGTCTTGGTCTACGCCATCCTTCCAGCTTCTACTATCTGTCCAGCATTAAACTCTATAGAGCTTACTTCTTCATATAAAAAACTGGGAATTTGAAATGTCGATGATTTCTAAAGGACCTTTTTGAATCGCAGTCACCAAAACATTCCGTTATCCATTTACATACTATTTCTAATCCGTTTGATAAACTGCAGGTAAGAACTTCCATAAAGAGTTGATCATATCGTTCCTAAAAATATATTAAAATAATTAAAAACAGGCCAACAACTAACTGTAAGGATAAAAAACCGACTTCAGAAAAACCGAAAATAATGCACAAAAAACCAAAAATAATGCACAAAAAAGGATAAAATAATTGTTTGAAATTCTTTACAACATTAATCCAATCAGAATGGATTTAATAGGAAGAATCACTTTTGAAGACGGTGCCAGGTAGTAGTTGACTTTCATTGCATTAACTATTGCTGCGAAAATTGTATTCATTTCTTTGTTAGGCTTATGCCCTTAATACATCACCCCGAAAACAGGTGTTGGCACCGTCTTCAAAAGTGATTCTTCTTATTAAATCCATTCTGATTGGATTAATGTTGTAAAGAATTTCAAACAATTATTTTATCCTTTTTTGTGCATTATTTTTGGTTTTTTGTGCATTATTTTCGGTTTTTCTGAAGTCGGTTTTTAAAAATTTATTTTATTTCGTACTTTTTAGTCCGTTGATTTTTTTCGGGGGCCATATAAAAAAAATTATTTATTACAAGAAGTATGACACTCAGCCGCGCGCCGTCGAAAAGAATTGAGGCAGTAGCTAAATAGTTTTTGCAGTAATCTATTTGCGTATTTTCGGAGCAATTTAAAAAAAACTTATTTAATATGAAACAAAATTCCCCAAAGGAAATTAAAAAGAAATATTTATTGTGTCGATTGAAAAAAGAATTGCTCCAGGTCAAAGAATCGAACTCGCAACCTCCAGGACGAGAGGCAAGCCTCTCAGTCGTTGTGCTACGGGAGATTGTTACAACAAGATGGCTAAATACGTAAATAAAGCTTTTCAGAAACTGCTTTAAATAGAATTTCATTCCAAAGGAATACTCTCTACAGTCTGCATGAGTAGAGTATGCATGAAATTGCTCACCGAAGAGTTTGTAATTCTTTACAACATTAATCCAATCAGAATGGATTTTAGAAAGAGAAAAAAAGAAAAAAAGTCGAACTACCCTCCGGGGTTTGAACCCGCAATTTTTATTTGAAGGTCAACGCCTTTTTTTTTTTTTTAAAAAAGCATTTTATTTTCATATCTTATATCTAACCTAACATAAATGCAGCTAATGCTTAAAGCTACTTATTCTATCCTATTCTAAACTATCTAACTTACTGGCCCTCAGCAGGCGCTCTAAATTACTCACTATCTTATCTAACTTATGCCTTTCAGCTAAAACTTATATATGTATTTTTACTTTATAAAAAATATCTTTATTTTTGGCTTACTTCTAAGAAAAATTACTAACAAAAAAACTTAGAAACTATATATATATATATATTTTTTATATAAAATAAAACTTAAACTAACTTAACTTACTTAACCTAACTAGCCTAGCTATCTGGGCAGGGGATAGCAGAAGCAACGCTGCTTCGGCTAACCCCCGTCCAGGCGACGGGCTTCCATGGATTCGAGATATACAAAACATCAAGAGTTCATGGAAGCCCGCACTATCTACTCCCCTAATAAACAATTCAGGTCTTAAGGCAACTTAATACTAAAAGAGACTATCTGGACGGGGGGCAGCGGAGGTTTTACTGCCTCAGGTGGCCCCCGTCCAGGCGACGGGCTTCCATGGATCCGAGTTTGATAGAACAACAGGGGTTCATGGAAGTCCGCACCCTTAACCTAACTTACTTAACCTATATATATTACTACCGTAAAAACTAGAACTAATCCTACCTAAGCCCTAAGCTAATCATTAAAAATAAATTACAAGCTAAACTATTCTATATCTAAAATTATCAGGGCGAATACGCAATATCTAAGTATCCTCCACCCACCAGTACAGAGTACTTGCAGTGGAGGCGTCTCGTCTGTCTCTCTCCGAGATTCGAGTACTGAACCTCAGGAGCTCCTGAACTTGCATATCCTCGTTACTATATAAATATCGCTTATCTGTCGCGGAACGATGTAGGTGGTAAAAGAGGGGCACCCCCGAACCATCTTGGACCAATCTTTTTGAATCCAGATAGACAAATGCCTCTGGAGGGATAAAGCCGCGTTCACAAGCAGCTCTGTGATATTCAGCGTTCGGGTAGAACGCTCCCCGAATAAGAGGATTGTCGCTCACCGTCGCTCTAACAATATGTCTTCGAATCAACTTGATTATGAAGTTGTCGATCCTATTAACAAATGCCTTATCATAGAGGACATTGTTGGCGTGAAACTTCGTGAAGCCAGATTCGGGTGTCCGATACAACCTTAAGCACGCCCTTAAGCATTGTCTTTCGAAGACCCGAAGCTTTTCCATATAAAAGGGAGATATGTTGAACCATACTGGACAACCATAGGTCAAAATCGGTCTGACCAAGGCTTGATAGCAGATCACCTTTACCCGTGAGCTTAGGTGCCTGCTGTAAAAAAGCCTTTTTGTCATGTGAAACGCCTTGTTTGCTTTGTCGAGAGCAGCACTTACATTTCTATTGAAATACAAGTACTGATCCAGCCAAAGCCCAAGGTATTTCACTTCCGATTTATGTTCTAACGCTTGTCCAGCATAGTTCGAAATTCGGAAGGTTTTCCAGTTCCTCTGCACATCGCGAGAAGCTCTGATTAGAGGAGTCCGGAAAAGGATCGATTCGCATTTGCTAAAATTGATCTTCAACTTCCAATCATCACTATAGCGTTCGATTGTTTCGAAGTCACGTTGCAGGAGCGTCTGGATCACTCCAATCTTCGGTCCCGTCCTGTACACAATCAGGTCATCCGCATACGCTAATGCGAAGCGGAGTGAACTGATTAGGTCACTCGTAAAGATATTAAATAAGAGCGGCGAATTCACTGCGCCCTGTTGCAGACCATTTTTAATGTCAAATACCTTTCCTGATGTGAAGTTCCCACTTTTAACGATGAACTTCTTCTTGGAGATCATATTATAGATCATGTATAACAGAGGTCCGGTCATCCCGTATCTGACTAATTTGTAGAGGAGGCCCTCGATCCACACTGTATCGAACGCCTTCTCATAGTCGATCAAGCATGCTCCGGTGCACTGGCCTTTCATTAGGTTCCAGTGTATGTCTGATACCAATTTCGACGCGGCATGAATAGTATCATGTCCCGCCCTGAAACCGAATTGGTTATCGGGAATTATTTTCTTTTCCTCAACCCATTTGGATAATGATCTATTAATTACTGATTCAAACACCTTACTGATATTCGGAAGCAGACTTATTGACCGAAGATTCGCAGGGTTACTTTTTAACCGACTTCAAAAAAGGAGGAGGTTATCAATTCGACGCGTAGGTATTTTTTGGTCCTGTTCACGCATAACTTTGTAACGCAATGACTTTTTTGCTTTTTTTCTTCTTTGTTTGAAAGGGTAGTTTCCCACGGTGGTCCCGTACAATTTTTTTTAAATTCTGATAAAGGAGTTCGAAGGTAAGCGTAAAAAACTGGTAAAATTAGTACACCTTGAACGGATAGAAGTATTTTCAAAGGCAGCGAACAAATTACTTTATTGTCGCGTGCTCGAGAAGAGGCCAGTGGATGAATCGGCAAAGGCGTTGACCTGCAAATAAAAATTGCGGGTTCAAACCCCGGAGGGTAGTTCGACTTTTTTTCTTTTTTTCTCTTTCTAAATTCCATTCTGATTGGATTAATGTTGTAAAGAATTACAAACTCTTCGGTGAGAAATTTCATGCATACTCTGCTCATGCAGACTGTAAGAGAGTATTCCTTTGGAATGAAATTCTATTTAAAGCAGTTTCTGAAAAGCTTTATTTACGTATTTAGCCATCTTGTCGTAACAATCTGCCGTAGCACAACGACTGAGAGGCTTGCCTCTCGTCCTGGAGGTTGCGAGTTCGATTCTTTGACCTGGAGCAATTTTTTTTTCAATCGACACAATAAATATTTCTTTTTAATTACCTTTGGGGAATTTTGTTTCATATTAAATAAGTTTTTTTTAAATTGCTCCGAAAATTCGCAAATTCATTACTGCAAAAACTATTTAGCTACTGCCTCAATTCTTTTCGACGGCGCGCGGCTGAGTGTCATACTTCTCGTAATAAATAATTTTTTTTTATATTGCCCCCGAAAAAAAATTAACGGACTAAAAAGTACGAAATAAAATAAAATAAATTTTTAAAAACCGACTTCAGAAAAACCGAAAATAATGCACAAAAAACCAAAAATAATGCACAAAAAAGGATAAAATAATTGTTTGAAATTCTTTACAACATTAATCCAATCAGAATGGATTTAATAAGAAGAATCACTTTTGAAGACGGTGCCAACACCTGTTTTCGGGGTGATGTATTAAGGGCATAAGGCTAACAAAGAAATGAATACAATTTTCGCAGCAATAGTTAATGCAATGAAAGTCAACTACTACCTGGCACCGTCTTCAAAAGTGATTCTTCTTATTAAATCCATTCTGATTGGAGTAATGTTGTAAAGAATTTCAAACAATTATTTTATCCTTTTTTGTGCATTATTTTTGGTTTTTTGTGCATTATTTTTGGTTTTTCTGAAGTCGGTTTTTAAAAATTTATTTTATATATTTACCTTTCTTGGGTATTGGATACACCACTGCCGTCTTCCAGTGGCCTGGAAAATTGGCGTTGTTTAACGCATTGTTAAACAGAGTGGTGTATGTGTCTATAGCCATCAGGGGCAAATGCTTTAGGACGATGTTTGGAATACCGTCTACCCCAGACGACTTCTTATTGTTTAGACGACGAAATGTTAGCAGGAGATCGATTTTTGTAGTGAGCAGAGGATTTGCTTGCGCCTCAGGAATATTGTTCGCTGGGCAGTCTTCACTGAACTCGATGATTCTTCGGTTCTCAGATTTCCAAACCTCGATCTCTCTGGTTAATCTGAAGTGGTTCAGCAGGGTCCTATTTTCAAGGTCAAAATTCGGTCGAACACAAGTGTTCACCGAATAAATTCCCTGATAGTACGCCCCCACTAGATCCACCTTCTCCTGCTCGTCCTCTATACAATAATTATCGTCTGCATGACTGGTTTCTTCAGGATCTATGTTTGCAGACCTCAGAAGTTCCTGGTTAGCCAGGGTCCTGGGGATACGTAACTTGTCCAATCGGTTATGTGTTTTACTCCTAAAGATTTTATTTATCTGTGGGAACATGCTCGCGCTATTGGATTGTATAGCACGAATCTTTTTGTTCCAGTACAGATTCACAGACTGTGAGAATTGTTGTTTGAGGAGTTGTTGGAGGTTTTTCATAACCGATTTAAGGGTTACAATCTCCGGGCTCTGTCTATCTTGGAACTGGCGGTGTAGGGACTTCAGTCTCGTCAGTACTCTACTTTTGTGTTTTTGTAGTGCGTCGATGGTAGCGTTCTTGTAACAGTCTGTACTGTTCTTTTTCTTCGTCCGTGGTATAGTTCTGTCCATAGTCTGTACAATGAGGTTGTCCATATCTTTCAAATATGTATCAATCTC
Source organism: Thereva nobilitata (assembly GCA_963855945.1). Classification (NCBI taxonomy): domain Eukaryota; kingdom Metazoa; phylum Arthropoda; class Insecta; order Diptera; family Therevidae; genus Thereva; species Thereva nobilitata. Next base: position 231,459,636 of record OY979694.1, read on the forward strand.
GTTGTTGGTCAAGTTCCTAGTTGTAGGAGGTAGTAGTCCGTTATTTTGTATTGCCCTTTCCATAGCCTTCTCGAATTTTGGCCAGTGCATCTTCTGGTAGGCAAAAGGATGCACTTCGCAATATTCGAGAAGTTCCATGGAGTCGTCCGGGACTTGTACTGTTATTTCCAGTCCTTGGTGGTCGCTGTCGTACGGCACTGTCGTTAGACAGTTTGTCACGTTTGTGTTTACCCCTAGTAGGCCCATCCGAGAGTCTATCAAGCATATATCCAGAAAAGAACCGCCGTTTGGGTATGATGGCATATCAGTAGCGTAAACATTTACTTTTCGCTGTATTCTATTCTGGACCAACCAGTCATTCAGTTGGTTGCCCCTGGTGTTAGCCGTTTGATTTCCCCATGCCGCATGGCGTGCGTTTAAATCTCCGGCCAACAAGTAAAAATTTTGCTCCGACTCCAGTTGGAGGGTTTGAAAAAGCGAGCTCATTTCCTCTATGAATAGCCTGGATTGGGAGGTTTGGGGTGCGTACGCGGCAATTATGTACAACCTTCTGCCACTAGACAGAGGGAGGTATATAACGCACGCTTCTAACACCCGGAACTTTGCGATGTCCCTGCTATACATGATCTTGTGTTTAAGGGTAGTCTTTACTAATATTAGTAGACCCCCACCTTGTCTGGCATTAGGTCTATCGCGCCTAATTACCACATAATCTTTGTAATCCACTTTGTGTTTCTCGCTTAGTTTAGTTTCACTAGCGAGAAGCACATCAGGATTTTGGTTTTGCAACAGAGTTAGTAAACTCGCCCTTCTCTCGTTTCTTATCAACGAGTTGACATTCACCGCAATGACCTTGATCGTGTCCTCCCTGTGTAAAGCCATTAGATTTACCCAGAGATGGTTTCTGTCGTAAAGAGAGCTGAGTATACGAAGTCTAAACGAGTTGTTTGCTCGCTTAGTTGTTTTTGAAGCTGCGCGATCTGCCCTTGTATGGACAAGAGAACCGCCTTCAGCTCACTATCTCCAGAACTAGCTGCCGGAGCAGCTTTTGGAGCTTGCTGTTTTGTGGGCTGGGTTCCTGTTGCCATTTGGGCGAAGGACATTCCAGGCATTACAAAATTGTTTATCATTTTGCTCTTTTGCGCTTTCTGAGCCTCGAGTTGCTCTTTACGCGCTTGTATTCTTTTTTTGAACTCTGCATATTTTGGGCAACCTCTATAGCTTGCAGGATGCCCATTTGATCTGCAGAGTACACAGAACAGCTTGTTTTTGTCATTTACCTTATCTTTCCCCAGAGGGCATTCGCCAGGTTTGTGATTATTTTCGCACTTCACGCATCTAAATGCCATTTGGCAATTAGCTGCGGCGTGCCCAAATCTCTGACATCGCATGCATTGCAGGATGTCTCTTTTGTTTAATTTCTCCCATGACACTACATGGAAGCTTAGATATTTAATATTTTTTAAATTGTCCAGCTTGCTCTCGGGAGTCAATTGGACCAAGAAAATCGGCAGTTGCCTCTCTGAGTCTCGCGAACGTGCGGTAGTGAATCTTTTAACCGCTTTAAATTTTAATTCTTTGACCTTGAGGGATTCAAGTTCTTCTAGGATCTCTTGAGGCTCAAACCCCGGGTCAAGCCCTTTCAATAGGACGCTTTGAGTTTTTTCGCCCTTAGCAGTAAACGTAAAATATTGGGTATTTGCCCTCTCTAAAAAATTTTTAATTTTTTTATGGTCTTCTAACTTACTTAATACTAGAGCATGCTTATTACCATTAAGCCGTTTGACGAAAAAATTAGTGTGTTTTAGTACCTGTTTTGTCAATCTAATGGTATCCACCGGTTTTTGGTGGAAGATATTAATTGGAGGTACCTTCTCCTTTTGTTGTTGTTTTTGTTGTTGCTCCTTTTGCTGTTTTCCTGCCGGCTGCTGTGATTGCAGCTGATACTGGGCCTTATTCTGCGTCCGTTGCTGTTGTTGTTGCTGCTGCTGTTGCTGTTGTTCAGCCACCGGTTTGGTAGCTTTCGGTGAGGGGAGCTTGGGGAAATTTTGTTCCTTCAGCTCCTCTATTAATTTTTCTAGTCTGGCTTCGTCTTCCTCAGTTTCGGTAGCCAGAACTCCGAAACTGTTTCCCTGGCCATTATATTGGTCAGGGACGGGATTATTTGCAGATTTTTCCTCTGAGTCAGTCATTATTGCATCGTGTGAAACCGTAGTTCCAGACACTGATGCCGTCGCCGTTCGTTGTTGATGCTGCTGTGGCTGCTTTTTTTCATTGCCAGCCTTCGACCTTTGAATGAGGTTGGGAATTATTTTTATTTTTCGACGCCTTTTATTTCCTAAACGCCGTTCGATATTATTGTCGTCGCTAACGATTGAGTTATCGTCACCACTTGCACTTGATGTGTTCATATTCGCACTTTTTTTTATTTTGGTGTCCACTTGAGACATGTCACTTACGTGCTCATGCTCTGCACCGCTATTCTTAACTTCCTTTGATTTGTCAATTATATCAAATATTGCTGTTCTCTTAACTAAACTGTTTTTTTTAATGTTAATAGAAAAAAAACTTAATTAGGAATTAGTCAAACGGGATTCGACCCCTAATCACTCTGTACACAAGTTTTTCACAATACCTCGATACTACGCTCGCAGTCTGTCCGCTCTTGACAAGAGTTCAAACGAAGAATGGATTTTAGAAAGAGAAAAAAAGAAAAAAAGTCGAACTACCCTCCGGTTTGAACCCGCAATTTTTATTTGAAGGTCAACGCCTTTGCCGATTCATCCACCGGCCTCTTCTCGAGCACGCAACAATAAAGTAATTTGTTCGCTGCCTTTGAAAATACTTCTATCCGTTCAAGGTGTACTAATTTTACCAGTTTTTTACGCCTACCTTCGAACTCCTTTATCAGAATTTAAAAAAAATTGTACGGGACCACCGTGGGAAACTACCCTTTCAAACAAAAAAGAAAAAAAGCAAAAAAGTCATTGCGTTACAAAGTTATGCGTGAACAGGACCAAAAAATACCTACGCGTCGAATTGATAACCTCCTCCTTTTTTGAAGTCGGTTAAAAATAGAATCTCTACAATGGCTGCATAACGAGTCCAGTGCTACGTTACATTTTTACAAGTCATCGACCAAAAAAAATACTGAACTCGTTTTGAAGGTTAGAATGAGCTACGCAACAGGAAGATATAAAATTTCATTTTTCTGTCGAATTAACATTATCAAGTGAAAGTTGAGGCTGGAAGAAACGTTGAACTCGTTGGTGATGAACTTCATTTAAAGTCACTTTGGTGAAGGGAAGTTGCCCTGCATTGAAGCAATTCAAAGTCAAAGAAGTGGAAATATGTAGCCAGTAGTTGCTGGAATTTGTCATACAGTATGGCAATATTTTGATATGCTTTTAAATATACTCAATAACAGTTCAGAAATAATGTGGTGATAAGGAAAAGTATAGAGCAATAATGCAATAATTCACTAATAATAATTTTGCAATTTTATTATTTGGTCTATTTACGAAATTCGTCGGATAAGCAGAAAAATGATTTGTCCCTGGTAGTTTATGGGCCATGGAAATTACTTAGTAAGAGTTCTACTTAAATAATATAACAAAAATACAAAAGAGATTTCTTGCACTAGTTTAAAGGATTTTTATTGGCAATATTCATAAATGGCTGATTCGGGTGACATTATTTCCCATTTGGACGTGTCCTCGTTCTTTTGATCTGTAAAAATATTGCCATACAATAGCTACTTTCAAGATGATTTTTTAACACACGGCAAAATAAATAGACGACAACTAGACAACTTTGCATTTTGATCACGATGTGGTATGGATGACTCAGAAAGTATAGCACGAATTGTAAATAAGTAGTGAACAACACTAATATTTGAAGTTCCGAAAAACACCAGGAAATGATAATTTTATTTGAAAGACTAAGCTCAGGAATAACATTAGGAAAAATGATAATTTGGATTCCCTAGCAGATTGTTATATGTGAATACTGAAAAGAAGGCAATTGAAGTACTTCGTACAAAACAGTACTTCCTTTTGGAGGCGTTGATTTTTGCACCGTTCTTGTGGCTCCAGTCAAGAGTGAGTTTAATGTTCCTGTTACTAGAGTTGGACATGAGCTCACGCTCTAAAAGACAACGGAAGCTATGCAGTGTTAGAGGGGATTGAAAGATCATTTAAAAAAAATAACAAAAATAAATGCAGGTGATACACAATGTCTAATTCGACGCCATCCAGTTCTGCCTTAATTGAACGGCCAGAAAAAGATATTCAATCCGAATAGGAGATGGTTTCATCGTTTTAGCGGAGCACTCACAGATAACATAAAGGCAGACTTATCCTCCTTAAGGAAACGGCTCCATGTGGGATCCTCCGCCCTTTCTATCCTCCATAAGTCATTCAGGGTGTAGTATCCTGTAATCAAGCCAACAAGTGTCCTGGCATCAAGCCTATAAGCTTCCTGGCATCAAGCCAACAACCGTCCTAATATCCTTTTTACCCCGCCCCAACAATTTCTTAGCCGCGTTAAGAGACGGCACAGGAAGGAACCGCTTAGAGTTGGACGGACAATCCAGGCACCGACTTTCAGCGTTCGGTTTGTTTCATCCAAGTTCGATTGGTGGGTGCCCCAATAACTGTTCCGGGCCGATGAGTGCAATATAGTTGGTTCACAGAAATCCCATGAGTATGATAGGAAAGGGCAGGTTCATACTAACAGAGCCTTGATATCAGGATAAGCCTGGTGCGCACGTTAAACGACAGTGCAAAAGCTACCCAGGCCTCAATACGTTAACTTTACATGTACGTTACCTTACTCGCCTACTATATTCGTTCTCCTCCTTTCCGCAGGGGTCCAGCATCCATTCAGAGTAAACAGTGTCACCAGTGGCGTATTTTAAGATTTAGTGCCCGGGGCAGTTAAAACTACAGGCTTAGTCAAAAAGGATTGCAGTTATTTTGTACGTTCCGTTGCTAAAAAAAGGGTATTACACTGCCCAGCCAGCTAGCATTGTCATAAGATTGATCTCTACAATTATTGTTAATGTCGATATTCAGTACTTTGAAGGTGTCCATAATGATCAGCAATATGTCTGTCTCTTTATTTTTCTCTCAGTGTGCGATTATTGAAAGCTTGCAAGTCGTAGTAGGAGATTGGGAATGAGCGGTAGGAGGCGTCATATCCGAGGATCCGCTATCAGGTTGAAGGACATCACTCCCAATAATAGCAGATGCTATGGAGACGGAGATGTTCAATCACCGAAGTCAGCGTTCTTTAGTTTTGGTATTGAATGAAACTGCGTCTTGGCCGATGGTAACCCAAGGGTTTATTTCTGAGCTTGCACATACAATTTGCTTCGGAAATTAGAACATTCTGCTCCCCTTTTTATACACTGCCTACATTGACACCTAAATCGTACGTAGTCATTAGTGTTATTCCATGACATTTTCAAACCTTTTTTTAAATAAGTAACGAATTTTTAAAGACTTTTATACCTACTGCATGTCCTTGTTTCTGTTCCTGTTGCATTTTAGCACCGCGAAGTGTATTTATAATCGGTAACATCTTTATCATATATAAATCCCCAACTTTAAGTTAATATTTACCACTGCACCACTCCTTATCCTTATTAAAAAAACATCAGAACTACCACCGCGGTTCACTCACTGAAGAACTGGAATTGTCAAATCTTTCCGTTTCACACAAAACCGTTAATCCGTTAAAACCCGTTTGCGCCTCTGCAAAACTTCCGTTTCACCTTCAGCGTAGACAAGCTCAAGTAAAAGCGCCCGAACTTATTCAATACTTGCACCGCCATTTAGTGTCTCCACTAAACGGGTTGTTTGCAATTTCTACGAAAACGGTTCTTCATACAAGCACCCTGTGAACCGGGAATTTATTGACAGGTAAAGTTTTGCTGCATTTTATTCTGTGAATTTTTGTGAATTTGTTTTTAGAAACGGAAAAAAGTCGAAAAATTTTTGTTTTGCGCTTATAATTGATATAGGCGACATTTTAATTGCTCCCAGGTGTAATTGAGAGGAATTCTGGAAAATGATAATCGACGGTAACAAGCCATAGCCTCAATTTCTAACCTTGTTTTTAGGTAACTTGCAGAAAGATTTATTTAACAATTTCGCACATTGACGCGAGAAAATCATTACAGTTGATATCGTAAGATTTTGTAGCACCTTTTAAGGTTTCCTATAGCATAAGTAATGCTTCAAAGAAGTTTAGGTATAATTCGAGTGTTAAGGGTCCGTGGCCAGCTGCCAAGTATCGCCTACAGTGATTGTAAACAAATTGTACGTGAGGCTGTAATAAGTGAAAAATCTGAATGCACGTCACTCTCAAGGAATTCCGTTTTTACTTACAGAAGCGAAAATTTAGTGGTAAACATTACACAGCCCCGCCGAAAGCTATAGTTTGCTACTTGAAGAAGAAATCTTCATGCTATTACGAGGTTCTCTTGCGGACAAGTCGGAATTTTTCATCGAATAAAAGCAAGGTAATATCAGGTTCTTCTGGCGCTACTTTTTGATTTTGATAAAACACATGTTTCTAGGTAATAACACCTCCAGACGCAGCTCTCCATCAAAATAATGGAAAAGACGTCGAAAAACCTGCTGAGAGTAACGTGCCTGGCGGCCAGAAGGAAAGCTTATTTTCCGGCAGTAATCCTCACAAAATTGAAATCAACACGAAAAAAGGGAGGCTGATTGTCACCGCCGACATGAAGGACTCCATCGTCGTTGAGAAGGCCAGAAAAGGAGGACTGCGATTGGCGGCTGTTGATAAAGGCGATAAACCAGATCCCAAAGCCAAGCCGGATGCCAAATCTAAGCCAGAGCCCGTCGTAAGATAATTGATCTTCTCAAGCATTTCCTTTCATTTGTGTTATTTTTTAACAAATAATTTCAGCGTAGATCACGTACCGATGGAAATCGGTCCTCGTTGGAGAGGAATTTCATCACACCCACTAGAGCTATGTCTGATTTCTTGTTAAAGGCATCCGATCTCGAAAGTTTACCAAAAATAAAGCGACGTTCACCATATGAGCAGGAACCTCCGATAACTGTTTATTGGAGGAAAGATGTTGAGGCTAAAGCTATTGAAGTTTGGGGATCGCGGGAGAATTTGCTGCGTGAATGTCTTAAGAGGGAAATTGAAAGGAAGAAACACCAACAAAGTAAGTATTTGTGGTGAGATGAGATCTCCACTTTTTCAGACTTCTTAAGTTGTTCTCTATTTGTATTATTGGGTTTCAAGAATGACATTGTTTGTGGTATAGGAATGCATTTTATATAAGTGATTTGATTATATATCGAATATTTCGTTTCGTAAATTAGCCCAGCCCATTCCAGTTTATTTCTGAAGGCTTCTACAGCATAGATTGAAACTTCTTCGGGCATCGCATTTTGTTATGTGTGATACTAGGTCCATTAATAAGACTCGAGAGGGTGCTGAAGTAGGAGGCGATGTACCAACTCTTGGGTGGTTTAGGAACTCGGAAATACTGACTGCGCAAGATTGTTTCACAGTCTATAACCTCTATTTATGAATGAATTTGTATAATTTGCGCGAAAAGCGGGGAAGTGCGCCAAGCGGAAAGTTTTCTGATGGGGGGAAACACTGCTGTAGAAATAGGAGAACAGGAATTTCCATAACAACTTTGGCAGGATTATAACATTCCAGTAGTCTGTAGTCTTCATAAATCTATGGTGCAGAAAAATGAGTTATCGATGACCTGTCTTGCACTTGTCGGCCCGCGACAACGCAGTTTTAAGGCGTAGGACTTGTAAATTACAGCCGCCGTTTGAATAAGAATCCCCAGGCAATCGATTTGGAATATTCATGAAACTTATTCCAGTTCCGCTTCAAATTCTTCTTTACCGGACACTGCTATACCATCCCTTGCTCTGCTCCCGATAGTTGTTCCCTCAGAACCTACGAGGGCTAAAGGTGTATTAAAGAACTTAACGGCAACGAATCCATTGGATCCAACGATATGCTCCCTACGGCCGTCAAAAATAAGCTTCCATGAATTAAACTTCTGCGCAAAATTTTTACCCTATATTATTTCTCCGCAGATTATCCAGAATCTTGGAAACCTTGGACTATTCAGCCTACAGGCTATGTGCACGGGGGCGGAGCTAGAAATAATGTAGATGCAAGCTCTCGAGGTGAGCACCATTGTTAATTCTGAACTACATTTTTCCAGTGAGCTTTGTTGTTGCGGTTGTGTCAATATCAAAACAAGATCATGCTTTGAGGTTATGCTATCAATGTAAACGAATTAATTAATCCCCTCCATCTATCTCAATGGAAGGTGTGAATCCAAGAGCTGACACTGCTTGATTTAAGGATGTGCTATGAAATGAATTCATATTCCAAATCAAGCATTACAACGCCTGGGATTTCCTAAGATGTGCAAGTGACCTTCAGCCAACAACTTTGGCTATAATCTACAAGTCCTACATTCGGCCCTGCCGTAAATATAATTGTTTAGGATACTTGATGGCCAGTTAGATCTCCATGTTTAAACTTATATGCCACCCTGCTAAGTACTGCCTGCCTCTTCCTTTGTTCCGACTTGGAGTACAGGAATTTTTATCATTGTCCACAACGCTGCAGTGGGTCATGTACTTATCGCTCCTGTGCTTCCTAGCAAGATTCTTAAATTTTCTAGTATCCTCTGGGTTTTCTTCTCTCGCATCTTTGACTACCAATCTAAGGCTGCGTATGGAACCATGGGATTTTAAACAAGAGGTTTTTCCTATTACTCTCTGCTCGAGAAGCGTTCTTGGTAAAACTTTCGGTATGTAAATTCCAGTTGAGTCTTTTATCTAGAGTGATCACTAGGTATTTGACCTCTTCTGAAAAATGAATCGTTTCACAATTCAGTATGGGAGCTTGAAGATTTAATTTCCTTCATCTGGTGAAGGGCCCCCAATGGCCGATTTTCTTGGGTTTGTGCTCAGTTTTTCAGATCAAGCATAAACCTTTCAGATCAAGCATAAATCTTTGTAAGAGTCTAGATATAGTAAATTTGTCTTTACACCTTATTATGATGACTAGGCCCTATAACTCGTAGCCAGAAGATGAGAATTTCGTGAGGATCTCGGAAATAACTAGTGACCACAGAATAGGTGATAGTACACGTATTTTGGAGGCATCCGGCTATTACCAAAGTGATTGTAAATAGCATTCTCTTTCCTCCACGGCAATGTTTTTCTTTCAATAAAAGGCAAGACTAGCCCCGCTCGGCCCACTCCCCCACTTTGCAGTCTTTCGCGCATACTACGGTCTAGAAATTCTTTTATAAATAGAACAACTCAATATTTCTTAGCTCGTGCAACATCCTAGAGTTCAAACGTAAATTTCATCGCCTTCTACTCGAGCATCCAAACAAACCCCTAAAATTATCTATTTTTCAAACTATGCTTACTACCGAGCATTGCATCGAGACCAGAACAACACGAAAATCTGGGTAGTACAAACCCAGGGTCCTAAGCTTGGTTAGACAACATCTACGCTATTCTATTATGCACAATATTATGGAAGGTTTTCTTCAAGAATTTAGCGATTGCCGCGGATTGCTTATTGAAAAGTATTTTGTGGTATAGATGCGCTTCAGTAAATTCGTAAAAAACCCTCCCAATAAAATTATAGTGACAAAATATATTCTTTATTAATAACAGAAAACAATTTTTGCAGATATCTTTACTGTAAAACGGAGGTTGAGAGATTACAGGCGAGAAATAGGAAGTCGGGCAGCTGTTATCGATAATGATCCTGGTCTAATGGGGAAATCTGGTCGTGTAGTCCTTATAGCGATCGGAATGTAAATAGCTCTAAAACAAATCCTTTAAAAATTTCCATAATTATTTACTTTGCAGAAATGCAACGAATTTCGTTTTCAAGGCGTGTGCATGGGTATACACGGGCTCACACAGTATGTTTGCTGAATCTATTCACTCTCTTGCGGACACTATCAATCAACTTATCCTTGCCTACGGCATCCACAAATCTACACAGGTAGGAACATCCCTGGTTCTATTACATTAAAATAATTTTCTCTCCTTCTTAGATGGCAGACTTTGATCATCCTTATGGCTATTCCAATATGAAGTATGTTTCCTCACTTATTTCAGGTGTTGGTATATTCTGCGTTGGATCTGGTCTTTCTATTTATCATGGGCTTCTTGGATTATATCACCCTGAACCAATACAAGAATTCTTTTGGGTATTTTGAACTTGATCTTGAGATTTAAAAAAAAGATTTTAGATAATTTCCAGTGATTTCATTTAGGCGTTTTTCATTTTGGGCGGGTCATTAGTTTCAGAAGGGGCAACTTTACTTGTGGCTATAAATGAAATACGAAGAGCTGCTGAAGCGTCTAACGTTAGCTTCAAAGATTATGGTTTTTATACTTTTGTTAGTTGAGAGTTGTTTCATTTTAATATTTAATTTATTAGTAATGCGCGGTCAAGATCCATGTGTAAATGTTGTCCTTACTGAAGATGCTGCTGCCGTAACTAGTGTAGCAATTGCTGCCAGCTGTATGGGCTTATCAAGTTATACTGGATCGCCAGTGTTTGATGCAGCTGGCTCACTATTTGTTGGCACAATTTTGGGTGCTGTAGCTTCATTTATTATCTATACAAACGTAGCAGCTCTAGTAGGGAAATCAATTTCTGAAGAGCATCTTAATCGAATCAATGCTGAACTAGAAAGCGATATAATGATTAGAGCTATTCATGATGTAAAGGGAATTGATATGGGAAATTCACTAGTCCGATATAAGGTGGAGATTTTAATTATTTTACAGGATTTATTAATTTACAATTTTCTTTAGGCTGAAATGGACTTTGATGGTAGAGAGTTAACGCGGACATATTTAGATAAGCAAGATTTAACGGAATTGTTAAAAGTATGTAAAATAAAACTAAGAAATTTATATTTTATATCCAAAAAACAAATAATTTTCAGGCTGTGAAATCATTTCAAACTATAGATGAGCTGGAGGCATTCATGTTAACGCATGGCGAAAATATAGTTGATTTAATGGGTGGAGAAATTGATAGAATAGAAATGAAATTAAGAGTAATTATTTTTTTATTCCTTAATCCACGCAAAATATATTTTATATTTATCCTCTTTCAGAAAAAATTCCCGGAAATACGACATTGTGATTTAGAAATTTTATAAGAAATACATAAAATACTTTTCTTTTTGTTTTTGTTCTAATTTTGACTAATCATTCTCGTTAACTTGTAATGTGTATTTTAATAATGAATAATGAAGTATAAAAGTTTACTTAAAATTATTTTAATTATTATTATTATTATATATATTTTTTTTAAATAGGAAGAAAATATCGCTGTTTGTGTCCTTAAATCAATTTAATTTGTTTTAAATGCATATTGTATAAGAAAAGAAATGTGCAAAACCAGTTGAATTATTAATAATAATATATCGGAAATATTTATATATATATAAAAAATATACAAAAATAATAATCTTTAAATGGAGGCGCAGTATGAAGAAAAACAAATTTAAAACGTATTTTTGTAAAATCCGTCTTTTAATTTTTTATTTTATTTTTCTCTCTCAATGTGATGCTATTTAGCAATATATTTTTGCATATAATAGAAGTGAAGTGAATGATGTGTTTCAACTTGTTAATTAATTTTTTGTTTTTTTTGTCCAATTTAATTTATCCGTATTAAAAAAAATAATATATATATTTATTTAATAAAAATGCAGAGGGAAACTCTGCAAGCACTATTATTAAACATACATAAAGTACTATGATTTATTTTTCCTTGATATGTCTCCTTTATATTGGTATCTGTCTACAAGGGAATGAACGAAGCTATCTGTATTCATAACAGCAAAAATTTATTTCAGATTTAATTTTTCGACTAAAGCATTTCATTAAATTTTTTTATTTTATATTTTCAGGAAGCTCTCAATAACCAACCCTTGGTCCACGTCATAAAAGTCGGGCAACGTATATTTATATATTTAGCTTACACGGGCTAGGAACCTACTGTCTTGAGGTATAGCCCGACCGCCCTTTCATTGGGGTATAATACAATGAACAGAAACTGAAGCTTAGCCACCGGGAGGTAAAGAGAAGCGTCTGGCGTGATAAAAGGCGGCAGATAAACAGGCTCGCAGAAAAAGCGGAAAACGCGGCAAACACAGGCAACAGTAGGGTGCTGCATCAAATTACTAAACAGCTCTCGGGGAAAGCACTCTTCTAAAAAGCATGCCGTAAAGAAGGTTGCTGCGCAGCGACGAAGAGCAACTCCAAAGATGGAGAGGTACTTCTTCGCCGTCCTGGAGAGCTCTTTTTCACAGGAACCTGAAGAAAACAATAACAATGCACAGCCAATAAGAATCACTACTCGTACCCTATCTAAGGCAACTCATGCAATGGCTTATGGTAACGCAGCTGGAAAAGATGGCACCGCCAGAATTGTCGAATGCCGACTCAAGCCTCATAGCAGATGCGCTACATCCAATTCTGGGACTAGCGTGGAACACCACATGGATTAGTCGGAAGGTATCATGGTGAATATACCAAAAAGGGGACCTAACAATATGTGGCAACTGGAGAGGCATCTGTCTATTATCTAGTGTGGGAAAAATCTTGTCCCACATATTATTATCAAGGATAGGAGAGGCAGTAGATCGAACGCTTAGAAGACAGCAGGCTGGATTCAGTACTACTTCTCTCTTCCCCTTCACTATCTATCGACTAGAGCTTGCTGTTTGACATTGCACTCTATAAGAAGAAAATAGATTGTCGACAGTACAAAGGGCTTTCCCTGAGCTCTAGTCTTCCACATAAAAAAAAAAAAAAAAGTAAAGGCCGCTCCTGCATAGATCATATTAACACCTTAAGAATCATAGGGGAGCAGTCTACTGAATTACGATCTCCCCTTTACCTTGCTTTCGTAGACTATGAGAAAGCGTTCGACTCGGTTAACAGGAGCTTTATAATGGCGAGCTCTACGGCAACGTGGACTGCCCGACAAAATAACAGAACTGATAAAAGCTCTATACAACAATTCCAAATGCAGAGTTCTTCACAATAAAAAATTATCCAGCCAAGAAAGGATAGACGATCAAATCAGGCGAAGGAAATGGAATTGGATGGGCCACCCTTTGAGACGCGAAAACGAAAATCTAGTCCTTGACTGGAACCCGTCGAGCTGGAAGACCGCGGGCAACGTGGAGGGGAACTGTATTAGCAGAGGCCGCAACATCTGGGGGATCCTGGTCGGAGCTGAGAGCTGTCGCACAAAACAGAATCCGCTGGAGGGCAACTGTTTCCGCCCTATGTCCCATGAGGGATTAAAGGGGAGTAATAAGAAGAAGTTTACAACATAAAGTGCAAGTCGGCTGCATGTTGGCTTTGGCAGTTATTTTATTCGTTCCTTTACTGTCTTTCCGAGTGCAGCTATTTTATTGCATGCTTCTGAAGTTCTTTATGTTTAAGCAAAAACATACAAGACTTATCTGATTGACAAGTATGGTAACACGGTTGGCTGCAGGACGTTGAGGTTTGCTTGCCCGGATGTGGGGTCAAAGGTCCAGCTTTAGTGGGGGGATCAGCTTGGCCATCTTAGGTACTGTTTTTCATTCAGAAATGTACCCTACACTGGCATTCAGTTCAGGGTTTCGTGGGCAATAAAATGGCGGCCACCCTAGACAAATAGGACTCTGGCATTGTTTTCATTGGTCCGAAACTAGCTCCCATCAGTTTAGTGAAGTGAAAGGGGCCCTAGACGATCGGAGTCTGGCTTAGTAAACTTCATGCGGTTTATTCCATTCTTGGACCAGATGTTTAAGGCAGATGTTGACGTGGTCCCGGACATTTCTTCCTGAATTACCGTCAATGGTATTCTACGTCGACCAGGATGAGTCTGTCGTTTTCTGTCACATTGCTGCAATAGTGAGGAGCAGAGTCTCAGTGTTTGCAGCGACGTTGCTTCAGCAAGCAATTCTGAGTGACAAATCTTGACTGCTGCCCTGGTTCAAGCGGTTTGGCCTACAAATGCATCAGGTACTGCTGAGAGTACAAGAGCTCCAAGTCGCGGCCATCGTACTTCTTGGGTTAGCTAGTCAGAGGATTCGTTCATGAATAAAACAACTCGACTGTGGAACAACCTTCCACAGTCAGTATTTCTGGACTCCATCCAAGAGTTTAAACGCGAGGTTCATCGCCACCTCCTGCAGGCTCTTCAAGACCCTTTTTAACCTATTTAACCTATTACACTCGTGCATTCCTAACTACTTATCGTTATTTTTTTTTTGAGTTAAGTTAGATATTATGGTATTCTGACATGATCGACTTGAAGGTGCCGCAGTATAAAGGGTTACTCCTTAGCTTGATTCTGGACAATGCAGCATTCCAAACGGTTTCATAAACGTATCGTGTAGAAGTGAAAAAAAGTGTAAAATAAACATACAGTTTTAAAGTGTTGTGGTCGTCTTAAGTGCTAGTGGAATCTATGTAATAGCTCCGTTCTCTGCGAGTAGCCCATTTCATTGATAGCAGTACAAGCAGCTCTTGATTTCGTTCCTGTTAAAATATAAGTCAATGGATAAAAATAAAATTATCTAGTCTGCAGTAACCATCAAAATGAAATAAACTAAGACCAATAATACTCCCGGTTATCGGGTATTGAGACCCACAGTTCACGTTTTCAATTCCAGTTAATAGAAAACTCGGAAATGCGAGAGTCGCTCCATGGCGCTTTTCTTACGCATCTTACATATCTAAGTCACGGACACATTACCGGAGGTGCGTTTCGAATACACATTTCCATGAAACTTGACCTCTAGCGCATGCCGACAATGTATGTGGATCAGCTGCAGCGCTCACTTTGGCGGACTTGGGGCAATTACTACTTACCGGTGTAAGTTGTTGGTGGTGCCTCTTATTAGTTATCAATTGGTAGCACTATGATGGAGCGTCTTTGTTGATATATACGTAGCTAGAATGGAATCACATGATAATCCCTAGGCAGTTTTGTTAGTGCCCTCGCTGATAACGAGCTGAATATAGATTTGTTGATCTGTGAGTAGCATAAATCGACCAGCAGCAGTTTCTTGAATGGCAAAGGTCAACGCTGAGAGATGTAGAAAACGTGAAACATGAAAGGTTTTTGTATTCTAATAAAAAGGGACTTAAGGTTGGGCACATTCCACAGCTGCACGACGCCGACGACAAGAGCTAGAATCAACTTTGAGTGGCGACTTTGGATATGGCTGACACTTCTGATAAGTCCGTGCCTTCAGTCTGTTATCTGCGATCGCGGCAACCAGTTGAGCCGGGTTAAGGCAGAAGGTCGGATCGAAGTGTTCGTTCGGGTGAAGTTCATTATATTTCCGACGATTTTACACTATCGCGCTGACTTGGGAGTGCGGTCGATAATTTGAAATCAGTTTTAGCCAGTCTTAAAAGTGCCGCTCAAGAAAAGCCGCGAGTTATCAAAAATCTTAACGACGGAAATAATTAGTGAATTATGATGGATCGGCGCAAAAGTGCTTGTTAGTAAAATTTTTTTTGCTTGTTTGTTTCATTTTTTCAAATTATTTTCGCAATTATCATATCTTATCGAATTCCTTGCGGATATCGAAACCGAGTTTGCCAAAAATAAAAAGAGAATAGTTCCATCGTTTTGGGTCAGTGTGCTAGAAACGTGTGCAAACAAAACAAACAACGAAGCGAATTTGTTTGTTTAACTGTGGCTGCACATAATTTAGTCTCATTTGGAAAAGAATCTGATATGAGTATGAACTAATGTATGGCCTCAAAAGTGACACAGTGCCGTTTTGTAGAGCCGTCACCAATCGCAATTATTTGATTGACGAAAACTACCTTGCGAGAGACAACAAACCTTTAACTCCCGAGGAATCTAAGTCACGACAATTGAAAAAAATTGCGCGAATTGAAAATTATGAATATTTATATCACGGCGGATCTTACACCTTCACGTTTTCACTGTTTAGTATCTTTGTACATACGTTTATATTTTGTTTTTGGCTTCGATGTTGCTCTGTACAAAAACAAAGTATACATTTTTTAAAGCAATATTCTCGCGTCTTGTGGGAAGTGTCTATGCGATGTATGAATTTATACAATAAATAAAAACACAGAAAAAAAAACCTGCATCCAGGTAATCGCAGGTGGTGGTAGCTGCTGGTATATGCCGACATCCGTTTACGAAGAATATTACAGAAGTTTTCTTCTTTTACAATGGCACGATTGTTATCAGTGTTTTGTTTTTTTCTTGTCGTTTTCTTTTCTTGAGACTATGTTCAGAGTGTTTTTAGTGTAAATGTTTGGCTATCATTAATCTTTTTCTGTGGTGTAAACAAGAATATGCATCAATACTTAAAAATTTTAACAAGCCAAGTAACAAAACCACTAATTTAGTGTCTAAATAGTTTCTTTTAACTTTTTTTTTTTGGTTAATTTTAATTAATTTTATAATTTTGGGTACATGAAAAAAAACATCATTGTCAATGGCACTGAAGGGTAACCGAAGTGGTAATTGATTCTTTTAATTCGTTATGCATAGAAATTGTAGAAATTTTTCGTGAATTGAAGTTTTTTTTTATTATTACAAAATAATTATTACAAAATTATTGTCTTGTGGATGTTTGGTAATGTTTTTTTTTGCGATAAAATGGTTCATCGTTGCAAATATTGTGAAGGACAATTTTTACATGTAAATGTATTGTATCCTGCAATATATAAGGTGACTTGTACGGTATTTGCATCTAGGAACTTCTCTATCCCCGTTTCCGATTGTATAAGTAGATGTCACCTGACCCTGACCCCAATAGCGTCCGTAGTTCGAATCCACCGAGTAAGCCAGCACGGTATTTAGTTGAAGAAGGCCGGACGCGGCTCTCTTATAAACGATATTCTTTTAACCTAGATCAGAGCAGAGCAGAACATTCAGACAGAAAATGTGTCGAAGTGTCATCGCCTTCCATGCAGAGTCGGCAGTCTGGCTCCTGAGATAGTCCTAGGTTGTGGAGGAGACAGTGTTCTAGAAACAGAATCACAGCTGATGTTATACTTTCCAATGTTTTCAAAAGAAAGGAGGTTAAGCTGATAGGTCTATACTATTTAGGCAGCTCTAGGGGCCTGTTGCCTTGTTAAGGGATAAATTCCATCCTTTTCTTTCAGATTGTTGGAATAAAACCCCAATTGAAGCTGGCTCTAAAGAGGTAGACCAGGTTATCGAGAATCAGATTGAGGCACTTCTGAAGGAGTGCCAGAAAAATTACATCTCCTACCGAGGATTTGTAGGGTTGAAGGGTGGAAAAGGGTTCAACTGTTCATTTAACTTTGTTCCGGTTGTTTGAAAATGTTTTCAGAAAGGCTCCGGGAATAACGGTCTGGAATGGTCCTATGACTGACCCTAACATCCAGGGGATCCTGAACACTGGAATGTAATATGAGTTCGGAAATACTCTGTTTTCTCTCTTAAACTTTTGCATTGTTTCTTAACTGACCTCTCTCAAAAGGTTAAACTAGGTGGCTCTAGTTTCTCAAGTGCCCTGCCTTACAGGGGCGTTCCCCAAAGCTCCTTTCGATCTTCCTTTAGTAGTAAAATATTCTAAGATACATATCTAAGCAGACGACGACGTCTACGAGACTCCTTTTTTCTGCGTCGATAACGTAAGAAATCTAGATGTCGTCCTTAATAGTAGTATGACCTGTTGCGATCACATTAGTTTTGCTCTTGGTAAAACTTACGGATTCCTGTCGAAACTTCGCTAAATGGGCGAATGCCTGGTATCTGAATGTTTGGGTTTGGGTGAGTTCAACCTGCATGACAGCAGTCACTCTGCAGTATTCAGCTACAGACTTTCAATCGCTGATTCAGTTTCTATTAACTTTTTCGGGAAACCTTGCCTATAAAAAGAAGATGTATATCAATGCTTTCTTCCCAGAATTTTTCAAGTATTTGTCTCATTATGAAAATCTGGTCTGTTGTCGATCTGTTCGTTCTAAATCCTGTTTGGCAATCTACCACTTTGTCTGCTCCATATATAGTTTCAGTTTATTTAACAAAATATGTGAAAGAATGTTGTAAGCTGTGTTCAACAACGTGATTCGTTTGTAGTTTTTCAACTTCATCAAATCGCCTTTTTTGCGGACTGGGACAATTGTAACTAGAAGTCATTCTTCCTGCAGCTTTCCATAGTTGGCAAATGAGACTATTAGTCCGTATACATGCGAAATTGAAGCCGGATTCAAGCCAGCTTGGATTTTAGAAAAATCCATGTATACGCAGATCGAATTCAAATAGGATCGAGCGGAATTCGATAAAAAAAGCGAAACAACAGTAACGATACGAAAACTACAAACTGTAGGTTATGTTCATTGCTTTTCGATTACGTTTGAATGCATTTAAACTTCAATTACTCGATCCGACGATGTCAAATACGCAGATTCTCACTTTCAATCTTTCGATCTCTGGATCGTTCGATTTGGTCATGTATACGTGGTGTATGCAAGACATGACATAACTGCTCCCCACAATTTTTTAAGATTTCTGTGGGTATAAAACATCTGCGCACTTGGAGCCTTATGATTTTCAGCTTTTTAGTTACGATAGAAAATATGAGTGGTCTGGCCCCGAGCAGCTTTGAGCACTTTTGTTCAGTTTTTAAATGAATTTACGATAATACAATACTATAACACTTCGTCCACATAGATCTCCGTGGTGACTCTAAGGATTGATCACCACTTGTTTGACCTTTGGCTGAGCCCGTCGAAACTTACTTTGGGAACGTGGACCTCTCACAGTCCGTGGAATCACAGTCCAATTCTGGTTCAATTATATCAATTCAAAAATGATCAATAATCCTCGTTTTAACAAGGCTGCAATGTCCAGACTTTTATTTTTCTTAGTTTCAAAATTTCGAAGCATACGAATGTCTCTTTTAAGAAAGTCTCTCATACTTGGTTTATTTGTTGATGTTTCGGCTTTCCTAAAAGATAAATTTACTTCATTCCATTGTTAACTTACCGCAAACTTGTGAATATCTGCCGAGCTTTTGCCACGTACAGTTTCGATTTTAAGGATCTTTGGTCCTTAACAGCCACAGTAACCGAGCCTACCAACCTTGAACTACAACTGACGTAGTTTCACTATTGTTGTTGCGTCATTCTTTTAGCATTTTGCAGAGTCCATTACCAAAAACTAAAGCTTTGGTTGAAAAATCGCCGTGGAAATTAAATGTATTGACCAAATTTGAAACATAACGCCGCTTCTAAATAATCTACTCTAATTTAATTATAATTTATAAATTTGTATCTCTCATTCCAAAAAAATACTCGTATATTTTTTACCAATTTTTTGTTTAAAAGGTTATCTGTTCAACAGATAAAATGTGTGTGTCATATTCACTGGAGCACGAAGAATGTCAATCAGTTTCGTTTATTTTTGAGCTATATTTATCTTAATAGATAATTATGGTGTTTACAAATATCAGTTAACATAGTAAACAGAAAGAATCAATTTTACCAAAACAAATGCCAAGAAAAAATTGATTTGCGTGGTTTTTATTAAAAGATATTTGGTTGAATGAATAAGTTTTTTTATGTGGCAGCTCTATTATCTGGAATGGTCCTCTGTACGTCATGTTTTGGCTCACAGTATGGTGCAATGTTTAGTAGTCAGGTTAATTCGAGGCCTAGAATTAGTTTGTGGTTATGAGGAGTCAGGAGGATGTTGAAGAGGTGCCGATGAACCCTGAGTTTGAATTCTTTGATGCTAAGGGTGAAAGGGTTATTCCAGTATGAGCTCTTAAACCCTAACCAGATTCCATAACGAAAGAGGTCTACTAAGTCAATGACCATCTTTGGTTTCAAGACAAAAAGTGTTCTTTCGTAAAGCTGGAAACAGGATACATGCGTGCGTGTCGTGCGTGCTGCCAATGCGCAATATGCGGGAAGTTTTCGCTAACAGAAAATTGACAGCTTGCGTTCTTTCACATATATCCAAAAAGCACGAAGCTACGAACACATATATTTATTAGGTGTGGCTTGTGTCTGGACATTTGACGCTATATGTCAATGTTTTTTTATGTGAAAGTCTAAGTTTAGGTGTCGCCCTTTATACTACCCGTCCGTCATGTCGTGCTGAAATGTCTAGTAGTAAGCTTAGCTCGAAAATATAAAAAGGATATGATAGATTAAGGGTGAAGTCTGGCGGATGCATGAGGAGGAGGCAGTGAATCTCGAGTTTGAACTTTTGGATGTTGTATAAGTTAATTTTTTTAAGCAGCAATAGTCGGTGCTAGCAGGAAAGAGCCTCGTCGGAGTGTTATGCCTCCTGAAACAAGAGAATCCATCTAACCAGCCGACAAAGGCTGTGATGCAGGCAGTACCAGACTACCAGATGGCGGCAATGCGGAAAAAATTGAAAGTACACAAACTTTTGCGTTGCGTACGTTTCATTCATGTAACTATATGTCAGTTCGCATTTACATGCATGCATTTTTACACTATCTATTGCCGCACGCACACATATAGCCGCACGCACCGAACGCACGTATATTTGCAGCTTAAAACAACGCTCGGCCACATCGAGCAAGCACGTCTTTACGGAAGATGGAGGTGTTTGAATGGAAAAGGATGCCGCATTCACCATATTCACCGGGCATTACACCATCGGTTATCACCTGTTCCGGAGTCTACAAAACCATCTGGATGGAAAAAACGATCAGGCCTATTCTGAACTCCGCTGGATTTTTTTTTACAAGAAAATTCCAGCGGAGTTCAGAATAGGCATATATAGATTCAATAGAACATATTAGACATGTTGTACGAACCTTTGATGAATGATACTCCTGATTTTCAATGGTACACCAACGGGAAAGAGAAGTGGTGGTCGACCAAGAAATAGGTGGATAGAAGAAATTCTAGATGATGACGACTGGTAAAAGCAGGGCTGCGGAGTCGGAGTCGTGGAGTTGGTGTCGGAGTCGGAAGGAATTTTCTGGTTCTGGAGTCGGAGTCGAAGTCGATAAATTTTTTGATTGTTTTTTTCGACTCCGACTAGAAAATTCTTTCCGACTCCGACACCGACTCCACGACTCCGACGACGACTCCGCAGCCCTGAATAAAAGAGACTATGATGACGCTCTGTAAGGAATAGTCCAATTCACTTTGCTGTATTATTTACCAATTTCTGAAGTCATTCAGTTTTGTCAATTGTTGTCAAGTTGAGCTTTTTTCACTTTGAAATATTTAATTATTAATTTTTACTTTTAATTTTAATCATAAAACCAAGTCCTGTGGGCACAATACTCTCCTCGCCAAAGGTCAGATCCCTTTATCGATCCACATTCATTGTATTCTCTTTTTTTTCATTTCAGCAATTGATGGTGTTCCGAAAATCATATTTTCCATAGTATTGGCTGCCACTAGCCTTATTAGTTATGGTCTAGCGACTAATGAAGTCCAACGTCCTCCGCATATAATATTTATTTTGGCTGATGACTTGGTAAGATGGATTCAGGCTCATATTGCAGCGCCCCAAATGGCAAACACTTGTGTGCTATGTACACTCTGCAATTGTGCCTCCTGCACATTTTTCTATATATATTTTTCAAAAAAGTTTATTTGCCACCCTCCTCCCCTCCAAAAAGGGCTGGAACGATGTCGGTTTCCATGGGTCAGCAGAAATTCCAACCCCGAACATCGATGCCTTGGCATACTCGGGTCTCATCTTGCATGATTATTACGTGAATCCGATTTGCACCCCGTCCAGATCTGCTCTGATGACGGGCAAGTACCCAATTCACACGGGTAAGTTATCAAGTTGCAACGCTTTTGTTTGCTTTCGGAAATTTTTGAATGGTCGGTGAACTTTTCAATTTAAGGGATGCAGCACCGAGTTTTGTATGGGGCCGAGCCACGAGGACTGCCACTTACCGAGAAAATTCTGCCCGAGTATCTGAATCAATTGGGGTAAGTCGCTGGGATGTGTTTCTTCCTGAGATCCGCAATTGTTTCCCTCTTGATATGACCATGCCTCGAACACACTCTTAGGTATTCCTCGCACATAGCTGGCAAATGGCATTTGGGTCACTTCAAAAGGGCTTACACTCCACTGTTTCGGGGCTTCAAAACTCATGTAGGATTCTGGACTGGCCATCATGACTACTACGACCATACAGCCGTTGAGAGTGGTGCCTTCGGATTGGATATGCGAAAAGGTATGTGGTGTGTATGGCTATGGCTGCTGCTGCTGCCGCTGCATGCATTTTATCTTTTGTTTTTATGCAAACATTGAAAACTTTTCAATCGAATAGGACTGAATGTTGCACACGATTTGCATGGAAAGTATACGACAGACGTGATTACAGACGAGTCAGTTAGGGTTATCCAGGGCCATAACGCATCGATGCCCTTATTCTTGTATGTAGCACATGCGGCAGTGCATTCGAGCAATCCATACAATCCACTTCCTGCACCTGATTCTGAGGTTGATAAATTGAAACATATTACGTCTTTCAATAGGAGGAAATATGCAGGTTCGAGTGTGAATTTGAAAAAAAATAAATGTTTAAGGGTCATCCAAAATTTTTACATTTTATGTGCTTAGCCATGGCCGCAAAAATGGACCAATCGGTAGGCGCCATCGTTCAGGAGCTGCACAAGCAAAATATGCTTAAGGACTCTGTAATTGTTTTTAGCACTGATAATGGAGGTCCTTCGGAAGGATTTAATTTGAACTACGCTTCGAACTGGCCATTGAGAGGCGTTAAGAATACTTTGTGGGAAGGTGGCGTGAGAGGAGCTGCTTTGCTGTGGAGCCCAAGAATTCAGAAACGCCAAAGAGTAGCTACGCAGAAAATGCACATCGCCGACTGGTTGCCCACTTTGCTTGGTGCTGCAGGATACGATCTGGAGTAAGTTTTTTTTCACTATTTTTATTTATTAATTTTAATCCTTTTTCAAATAAAGCATGTCCCCCGACAACTTTAAACTGGACGGCTTAAACCTATGGAATGAACTATCCTTGGACAAAACATCACCAAGAACTGAAATCCTGCATAACATTGACGATACTTACGGCAGTGCCAGCTTAGTAATGGGTGACTGGAAAGTTGTAATCGGATCTAACTACAACGGACAATGGGACGGCTGGTACGGACCGCCTGGACTTCGTGACAAAACTGACTATAATCCTCACTTAGTCCTGGGAAGTCCTGCTGGTAAAGCAATCCTTCAGCTTAACATGATGCCATCTCTGCGTGAGATAACGAACTTACGGGAGAAAGCCTCTGTCAATTGCACTGTCACCAAGAAGTACTTGCTGAAAGGATCAACGACGTGCTATCCGATGAGTTCGCCGTGCTTGTTTAATGTCAGAGATGATCCTTGTGAATATTTTAATTTATCTGAGAGGCAACAATATTTTTTATTTATTAATTTTTTTTCTGTTAATATTTTGTATTTTGTTCACAGATGCCCAGACATACTTAAAGTGTTGCTGTCACAGCTCGATTCTTACAATGCAACTGCAGTCCCTCCTGGCAATAAGGAACTTGATCCACAGGCAGATCCGAAATTTTGGGACTACACGTGGACGAATTTTGGTGACTTTAGTATTGAAACTGTTAAATAGTTTTTAAGTTTTGTTTTTTAAGGAATGTTTGTAAATAAATATAGCAGGATTATTGATTAATTTACCAGTGTTTAGGCAATCGATTGATTAAGCCTATACTAAAATTGTTATTAGTTAGACTTTGGGTAGGGTTGTTGCGGTGTTCAATCAGCAAACACTGATAGCACAAATTCGTGTTATGAACGCTTTCGTATTTTACTATAATCTTCATTTTTGTAGTACATATTACTGTCTTATTGCCCATTGGGCATATTCACACGTTGCCATAAGTGTGGTGAGTAAAACCGGTTTTATTCAACTCCTAGCAACTCACACGGTGCGTAAATTATGGATAGTAAATTTGAATGCTATACAGGAACATTTAAATGTATTGCAGATGAAATTTACTTGTTAGAGAAAAACAGAGCTAAAAAATGCAAGAGATAGAAGTAACTTTTTATATGTGTGCTAGTTTTCACGAGTTTGGTTTTGCGTGAAAAATGTTTCGTTAAGTTCTTCCGCTCCCTTCCCTCTCTCATCTATAAAACCGGTTTTAGGCGCCATGAATATGCACTGTGTGAATAGGCCCATTGGGGGGTTTCAGACCTGATGTGGTTACAACGTTGTTAGACCCGGCTTTTAGGAGAGAGAGGTAAAAGGAAGGGAGGGAGGTGTTGTAACTTCTTCCCGCAGAAATTTTTGGTTGAAAACTTTTGCGCACTAACACAGGCACATGACCCTTTTTATCTTCTTCTTTTTTCCTCCGCATTTTTCCAAAAGAAATGTTTTTATCATGTTTTTTTTGCATTAAATAACATTATTTTCCTCACAATTTGCATTTGGTTTTCGAACACAACGTTTTAACCTTCTTATGTCAAACAACAGCTCAAAGAATTTAAAATAGAAAAGAAGAAGAATATCAACAGGAACACACACATTCATACCCCCTTGTAAAGATAAGAACAATTCTCCCGGTACAACAGGAACCGTCTGAAACGGTGGAACGTTGTAACAACAGCTAAATGACTCAACGTCTGAAACCCCCCATTGAAAGTTGTCAATTAGCAACTTAGAATATAGAACTACAGGAAAGGCCCTCGCGTGTAAAATCCCTGTACGTGAGCGTAGTGAAATCCGGTATCAGTCAACTGTCAAACTGTGCTATTTGCTTGTTAGTTGACTGTCAAATTATAAATTGTTTTCCGCGTTCGGTAGTGCTTTTTCTTTGGAACGAGTGTTTTTTATCAAATTTACTTACAGTTTTTTTAAAACTAAATTAAAAGAAGAAAGAAAGTTCAAAGAATTTGTTTTCAGTGCAATTAAAGTTTTTACGAGTGAATTTTAAGTGAAATAAGAACAATGAAGTGTGCAGTTTGTGGATGTACGAATAATTCGCTAATTCGGCGAGGAAAATCCTTTTTCAGGTAAGTGGGTAAACTCAAATACTTCCTAAACATATATATTACATATTGCCATTAATAATTATGAAAATCACTGAGCTTAGTACTCGAAATAATGTAAATTTTGTGTGCTTGGATTTCTTTGTTTACATTAACTAATGCCACGCAAAATTCAAGGGGGTCAGCTGATTAGAATGCGTAGTGACGGCGTGTAAAAAGTTCATTTGTAGGGGCAAGATTTTATTTTAGTTAACTGATTATTTCAACTCACTCTTGCCCCTCCTCTATTCCACTCGCTTTTTCTGCTTGTAGTGGACAAACAACTACCAAGAAGTGAGCACTCACACTAAAAGAATTTCACTACGCCAAAATTCGGTGAGGGCCCTTCCTGTAATTCTATATTCTAAGATTAGCAGTCCATATCTATATGTCAGTGGGAATCACCCTTTGTAGTACCACTCTGTTTTGTCGTACAATTTATGCTGCAATGTCTAGTCGTAGGCTTAGTTTGAAGGATAGACGAGGATAGCATAAGCTAGCGGTCGAGAGGAAGATGTGCTCGAGCAGAAGGTTATGACAATTACGTTTGAACTCTAGAATATTGTACGAATTTAGGAATACAGTCGGTGGAATGTTGTTCCATGCCGCCTTAATCTCTCTTATAGGAAATACCTTTATCGTTTCGGGCACGATACCTCATCGATGGGTCCGGCAAGCTCAGGTGTCCAGGAGAACGCAGAGCATGTTCCTCTGTTCCTCTTTCACTGTGTGAGATCCGTCAAATATTGGGCGGAACTGGAAGAAATGGCAGAGACGTTGCTGACACTGCAGAACATCCTAGGACACAGGATGAGGGCCGAGGATGTAAGGAGGAAAGTGGAAGGTGGATGCTGAAGACCATAAACTAAGTTGGGACTGGGAAAAGCCGAGAGAAGGAGAGAAAAGCAAGGAAACGTCAGGAGAATTAGCAGCTAGAAAAAACCTGATCCATTGCGGTGATGGCTTCTTTAGCTTTAATTCCATTCATACACTCCCTATTAAACTATCTGTTCGGCCTAGACTTTGTATATTTGGTAGAGTGGGTAATAAATGAACAAATATATTCTCGCCTACATACTTTTGGAGACACCGAGAGCGGCAGGGTTAACGTTGCTACTATGGAAACACAAATCCCAGTCAGTGATTTAAAATAGTGAATAAGTCTCAATCAGTTAGCTTTCTCATAGTGCAAGATAGTTCTTTTAGGGGCTATATTTGTTGGCGTGGAAGATGGATATGGAAAATTGACGCTAACTGGACAGTAATCTGAGCTGCCACGGCGTGAGTTAATTTCAACAGAGTATCGTGTTGAATGCGAAGTAAAAAATATCTCAAAGAGATAAGCTCTTGGCCTGCAACGTTAGAGACTCTCCTAGAAAAATTTACAATTTAGTATAAATTGATAATGTCTACCTCGGCGTCTTTGTCAAAAATACTTGTGCTAATTTATATTATGACGACACGGTAAGATCTATGAGGTGCGACAGCGAGGGAGACCCAACCTCCGCTGGAAGGATGGCGTAGACCAGGACGCCCAGAGCTTAGGGATGTCAAACTGGATCAAATCAGCTCAGAATCGGGTGCTGTAGAGATAGCAGTTGCGAGAAGCCAGGACCGGATCCCGGTTGTAAATCCGTGAAAGAAGAAGAAGAATTTATATTATGAACTTATATTATGGCACAACTATTCGCCTGTGGGTAACTGTGGGAAATTGTGCACTAAAGTATATCCAGACACCTGATATTGATCTAAAAGGTCAGATAAGACTTGTAGGTCACTCAGTACAAAAATAGAGCAGCGCGAACGGGCAGATGATTCACACCACAGAAGAAATTCGCTAGAAGTCTACGAATATTTTAAAAAGTAAAGTATACATTTTTATATCAGGGCTTCTTTTCCGTCAAGGGTTGGTTACTACCTTCAGTAATAGCCGACAGAATTGACGGAATAATCACAGGGGTTAGCGGGAATCAGCCTCTTTGGAGTGTTATGCCTCCTGGAACAAGACGAATCTCATCAACCAATCAATAAAGGCTGTGAATTTATTAAACACGAATGTGTCCGTGTGTGGATTAGTTCCAGCCCAATTTAAACAAAAATTATTTCTTCATTAACGATTAAATTACAAAACTTTTTGCCACTGTATAGTTGTTGTTAGCGCTTACTAATATTGTCAGCTTGATGACCTGATTTCTTCACTAAAAGAGAAATATTTACACAAATTTTACTACCTTGTATCTAAAATTCCACTAAAAATTGGTGGCAATGAATTCAATTATTATTTGTAATTGCGATAAATTACAATTGAGAATTGCTTAAACTAGCATGCTTCCTTCCTCAACTGTGATTATGTGTCGAACATTGACCTGGAAGCAGACTCGACGAGTGCAAGCATCAGCGGCGAGGTCAGTGAAAGCGGATTATAAAATTGGAAAAACTCGTGGTAATGAACTTCACATGGAAATTATTGCACTTCTATTGTTAAGCGGCAATAAAAAAGGAATTCATTGTTGGTTCATTCATTACCGCGCTGCCATATACTATGCAACTCTGACTCTGAGACTCTTGTGGTCGCGGCGAATGTCTTCCTGGGTGAAGATTACGATGAATGAATAGAGGAGAACTTCGTGTGCTTCTTAATTCCATTTGGTGCTTATTGTTGACTATTTTATCTTTTTCGTCTCTTGCCTGAGTAGATTTACATTTATGCTGGTTTTATGTTCTTTTAGAATAGTGGTTTTTATTTTAGTTGCTGGAGTCATGAATCGAGGGAAAAGGGTTACTGTCAAGAGTTGAAACTATTTTGTAATTGAGTTCGAGAAAGCGGTCACTGATAACTCTGAGACTACGGACATTCTTATGAAATCATTCCTACAGAAATGAAATTGAAAAGCAGCACTTTCTCAATATTGTCCATTTTTGGTACAAAGATTCGATTTTCATCAATTTATGCACTACGAGATTCTAGATTGTCAAGGAATACGTTTTGTGTAGTAAAATTCATTTCACCACCTTATAACAAAAGTCTCAGTTTTTTTTGAGCTTCTTCTTGCTCAAAACCGATTTTGAACGTGTCATTTCATGCCGCAAATGAATTTGGGAGAAGGAGCTCTTATGAGAACTAAAGCAACAGAAAGATCGAAGGTCGTACCAGGAAAAATAGTTTTACTGCAGAGCCTGTGGTAAGGTACAATTAACACCTTGTTGACCATCCTGCAAGGACCAAGAGTGCAACCTGATCATCGATCCAAAAAAGCATTTGGGAACACTGAATAGTCTCGATGGGAATTGGAGGCTCCATCAACGCAGCTGCTGCCAAACGTGGACGAAGTAAGCAAAGGCATAAACCGCCTCAAAAGTATTTAGGTTTCGGATATAGAAGGCATCCCTGCGGAACTGGTCAATTATAAAGGGCCTACTTTTATAGTTCCGTAAACTGCAGAATGCTTTGGTGAGGTTACCCTGCCATTGGTAGAGGACTGATAAAGAACCGCGTCGAGGAATCGGAGGAAGAATACCAGGAATACTATGAATACATGTAGGCAGACTAACCCCTAGAACACAATGAGGTCGACAACGTCAACTTCTACGGGAAAACAACAACAATTTATATGAAAATTGTCGTTGTCGGCCTCATTGTGTCTCGGCGGTAAGATGAGGATTAGGATGCAGTGCACCGCGAACCAAGAAGAGAGATCATAAACATACGGCAACTCTCAGAAGGTTTGTGGCACTAATCAGGGAAAACAGAAGCTTCAGGCATCAGCTGTGAGGAATGAGAATTCTTTAAAATGCGCATGCAAAATGTGCTTGAAGGAATCCGAGATGGTAACATGACGTATATTGTTTGCCACTGTCCGGCGCTGGGTAGTAGAGGGCTGCCATTACCAGATTCCATTATTTTCTAAGGTATAAGGCCGGTACACTGTCAGAAATGCTTACAATAACTAGGGAAATGGAGCGGTGAGGCAATCTACCACACCCTCCTGAGATTATTCTAGCTGGAGGAAAAAGCCGTTACTAACGGTCCCCCAACTTAGTACTAACCACATCCAAAGCTGCTTGACCTTCGTAATTGAACGAGAACCGGTCTATTGAGTATGCTAATGGCACTCTTTATGGTCACCAAGATAATAAGATTGCCAGTTGTCATCCAATACTACCGCGACAGAACGATGATTTCGTTGATCGAACAGGAGCCTGGTTTCCTTGCTATGTTATGGGTGATTAAGGAAGACAATTGTGAAGGATTGACGTCAACGTGGGAGAAGTCGCTATTTTTCTGTGAGGGAATCGAACTCAGGTCTCTGAGATGGCAACCGGACGCAGTGAAATCGTCAAAATGTTGTAGATTGGAAAGAATGTGCTTCAATACCTTTTCTTTTTTGGAAAACTGGACTCAAACTCAGTTTCAAACTCTTAAATTTTTTCAGATCAACTATTTTGTGGATAAAAATAATTAATACGTCCTGGATAACACCATAGAAGGGCGATATGCAACTCAAAGAGAAAAAGATCAATAAAATTTGATTCTTACTATCACAAATCCAGAAAAATACAAAACGCCAAAACTTTTACTGAGTAAAATTTAATATTACAACATACTTAACGAAATATACAAAATTATCATAAGATCATTACGGTAGTGAGTATTTTTAACTAGATATAAGTCCATTAATAAAAAAATCCGTGCCCTAATACTGGTATCCATTGCCGCCATTTTGTCCATTTTGTCCGCCATTTCCAAATCCAACTGAAGGCCTATCGTAATTGTAACCTTGAT
Source organism: Thereva nobilitata (assembly GCA_963855945.1). Lineage (NCBI taxonomy): Eukaryota > Metazoa > Arthropoda > Insecta > Diptera > Therevidae > Thereva > Thereva nobilitata. The sequence goes on from OY979694.1 coordinate 231,489,540, forward strand.
CACCGCCACCGTTGCTGCTGCCGCCATTTCCCCCACCATTTCGTCCACCATTGCCGCCATTTCGTTTGCCATTACCATTTCCATTGCCATTGCCATTTCCATTGCGACCTTGTCCTCCTGGTCGTCCACTTGAGTACCCTTGACCATTGGTATTATCTTGTCCATTGCTTCCGGAATATCCATTGCCATTGCCGTTTCCTCCACCACCACCGGGCTGTCCGCTTGAATAACCATTGGCACCTAAATCTTGACCATTGGGTCTGCCATTAGAGTAACCTTGCTGTCCTAAATCCTGTCCTGTTGATTGTCTTCCTGAATAGCCATTTCCGTTGCCGTTTCCATTGCCATTTCCGTTACCATTTCCATTACCATTTCCATTGCCGTTACCATTAGATCCTGGACGCCCACTGGAGTAGCCTTGTGATCCTAAATTTTGTCCATTGCCACCACCATTACTGCCTTGACCATTTTGATTATAGTCATATCCATTCGCTCCACCGCCACTGGGCCCACCGTTACCGTTACCATTACCATTACCTCCATTCGAATAGTCATAGCCATTAGCACCACCTTGACCGCCTTGTCCGCCTTGTCCACCATTACCATTGGCTTCACCTTCGTATCTCACTTGTGGCCGGTATCCGCCAGTGTCGGCCTCGTATTCCACAACCTAGAATTGTTACGAATGAGTGAGGAAAATGATTGCTTGTGGGTTTCTAGGGATTCTCTTACTTGTTTCCGTCCATCTGGCAATAGTACATTGTACTGACCCGTCGTTAAATCACCATCTCGCATTTCTGAATGCCCAAAAGACAAACCACTTGGAGCATCTTCAACTTCATAGCTAAATTCGTATTTAGCAGGTTCCTATAAAGATGGTGGAAACAAGTAAGAGATCCTGTTTGGAGGAAAAACCGAGATTAAGGCTTGTGTAGGTACTTACATTACTACTTCCATCATCCCCGCCACCGAAACCACCGCCGTTGCGTCCTCCAGAACCGCCACCGCCGCCTGATGAGTAACCATTTGGTCCGCCGGATTGTGTTAAGTCGTAGCCGTTTTGTCCATTACCTCCATTACCATTGCCTCCGCCGTTGCTGTAACCATTTTGACTGCCGCCACCGTTTTGTCCTTGCCCGGGTGGAAGATACTCTGAAGATGGTTGCCCTGATCCAGGTGGGCCGTAGCTATCTGATGGTCTGCCTCCTCCATTTCCGTTTCTTCCGGATCCTCTGCCGCCGTTTTGACCGTTGCCTGGTGCCCCGTATGAAGATGAAGGTGCGTTACCATTCCCGTTGCCGCCTTGTTGACCAGAAGCAGGAGGACCATAACTGTCAGATGGTCTTCCGCCGCCATTTCGTCCGTTTTGTCCTCCAGATCCAGGTGCTCCGTAAGTGCTTGACGGTCTGCCGCCATTACCATTGCCATTACCATTACCATTACCATTACCATTACCATTTTGTCCTGGTGCACCATATGTGCTTGATGGTCTGCTTGCTCCATTACCGTTGCCATTTTGTCCTCCTGATCCTGGAGATCCATATGAGCTTGAAGGTCTTCCTCCATTTCCGTTACCATTTTGTCCTCCTGATCCTGGGGCTCCATAGGTACTTGACGGCCTACCTCCATTACCACCACCATTCTGACCTGGAGCACCATAAGTACTTGAAGGACTACCGCCATTGCCGTTACCATTCTGACCGCCAAATCCTGGAGCACCATAACTACTCGAGGGTGTGCCTCCATTACCGTTTTGTCCTCCTAATCCTGGAGCTCCGTAACTGTCTGAAGGTCTGCCTCCGCCGTTTCCGCCATTCTGACCAGGTGCACCGTAAGAAGATGATGGGCTACTACCGCCGCCGCCTGATTGACCTGGGGCACCGTACGACGAAGAAGGCGCTTGCTGACCTGGTGGCAGATACGAGTTGACTGGAGGTTCTGGTCGGGCAAGTACTGTTGACCCAATCAACAGCAAGCACAAAGCCTGTGATGAGACAACACCTAGATTAAACCAAGACAGAATAAAGTAATCCAAAGGACCAACCTTTATCATTGTTAGTTAGTTCCTGTGACTGTGGTTTTCCTTTGGGGCTTCTTCCTGTGGCTGTGGACAAGCTCAAAGGATTGATACCGAATTCTGACTGAATGAAGATCCCAAAATCTTCTTCTATTTATATGAAAACTTGATCGAACGATTAAAATGTGTCTCAACGTGTGTCTATGGAGTGGAAGATCCCAGAGGAGGCATCCACCGCCATAGAGCACCGTCGATAGTTGCCGAGCACACATATGGCTGACAGTATTTGCAGCAACAACGATGAACACATTTCAAATCGTTTCCGTCCCAAAAGGAGAACTAGAAGACTTCACGATGGCTGTGGATGCGCTGTTGTTGGTGCTGCTGATGCTGCTGCGGCGAAGGTAAAAATTTGTTGCAGAAATCATTACGAGACACGGCATGTCGGTCGTGCTACAGAAGAAGCGCCATGGATTCATTATGGTGCATTGATGTCTCCTCCATTCGATGCCTGGAGACATCCGAACAATTACTTATGAGAGGAGCTTTGTGACAGTCTCCAAGTGCAGCAGAAGTGCAAACACTATCGTCTCAAGGTAACCCACAAATTCTGCGATGGAACCCAAAACTACCAATGCTAGCGTGCTGGCTGCTGCTGCTGCTGCAGATTCTCCTGCTGATGGGGCATCGTGACTCCGAAATGCGTTCTGATGATGATTTGATGAACTGTCACGCACGTCTGCAGTGCTTGGGGTCAATTACTCCACTAATGGGCAACAAAAGCTTCTGGAATAGAAGTCAAACTCGACGAGTTTCTGATGGAAACCGTTGTTAACAGCTGTAGATGAGTCTTGAAGATTACGCGAAATGTTTGGTAATTAATTTGGGATAAGCTTCGGATTTAGATGCAACGCATGCGATAACGTTAAGAGGTGTATTCTATAAGAGAGAAGATTTCATATTTTGGTCTACTCCTTAACCAAAATTGCAATTAACCAAAAATGGACCACGATGTCCACTGGCACCTATACTAAAGAGGAGACGTGACGGGCAGTGGGTAGTTCTACATTGTTGTGGTACCTTTACGGACCAATCAAGTGGAAAAGAATAAGATGAAGGGTAGAGCCGTGATTCTAATGCTATAGCATCTGCTCAGAGCGGAGCGGAACGGAGAGAGATTTTCTCAGAGACAATTCGTCCAGCACTGAGATTCTCGGTCTCACAAACCATATCTAAGCCTAGTCAGTAGACCGAATGTTTTGAGACTGGTTTCCTAAAGTTGTCGGCATGATCGTGTAACTTCCAAACAGAAGTGCTGCAAAAAGGGAGATGGCCAGGACAAGGAAAGCCGAAAGTGGGTCAGAAAACCGCATGAGTCACACTCAAGTTCCACTTTTGCAATATCTTCACAAAGAGCCAAAACCGAGTAGCTCCAAAAACAGATTCCTCCTATTGGCCTCCAACCCAAGGGGCTGCACCTTTAAGAGAGATAGCGTCACCAGGTTCTGTATCATATACCGAAAGCAACCCTGCCTCAGGCTCAACTGCTACACCAGAAAAAGTGCAGCGGGTAGAGGGCTCTCCAAGTAAGAGGAAAATGGAGGAACCACCAAGCGGTCCCCCAACTAAGTACTAACCATATCCACTGCTGCTTGACCTACGCAATCGCACGTGAACCGGTCTACTGAGTATGCTAATGGCACCTCTTATAGTCACCAAGTTAATTGGCCGTTTTGTCCATCCTATAAAATTTCTTAGAGCTCAAATTTTGTTCCCTTTAGTCTAAAGAATTGTGAGTGTACCCTGCTTCGTTTGGACTATTCCTTGCGTTTATTGGCACGTGGTATTTTTATTGGGAAGCGGTATTTTTTTTCGTCTCGTAATTGTTGGTGCCAAGGTTAAGCTGCGATAGAAAGGACATCAGGATACTGGTAGGTAGATGAATTCAACCCCCGCAATTACCACCTATAGATAATCGAACGGATAAAGGACTGTCTTGAGAATGATTAATTTACCTTTTACATTCTCCGTCACTGTATCGCGACAAATCCCCCCACCGGATCCCGCAGAAATGAAATATAGTTCTTATATTATATTTATTGAAAACTTATCGCGACTCGTCAAAGCCCACCCGAAACACACAAACCCACCCCATTGAAGTTCAACTAGTTTCACACAGTTCGCGCACTTCTTAAACCCAAGATACAAACCGCAAACATTTTCCAAGACACAAACTGTAAAAGCTTCATTCCAAGACACAAACCAAAAGCTCGATTGCGCAGTATTGAGAAATAGGTAGCCTTGTAGTGGCATAGCTATACTACTGACTAGCAAAAGAAAGGGGTATTCCTTAGCGTATTTTATCACATAAACAAAAAGGATTAATTTAAAGAGTCTCCACTGCACTAGAACTTTTCCCCATCCAATGCTCAAAAAGGCAGTCTCCCGACCCAAATGAAACATAGAAACCTTAAATTATCTATATTTTTGAGCTTTATTGAAACTAACAAAAAATACTACCTACTATCCCTCTCGCACTCAGTCCTACTAAACCTTCCAATCAACAAACTAAAAAACTACCCTCTCTTGATTTATGTTTGCAGACCTTAGTTTCAAAATGGTGCAAAAATAATTTCACAAACGCAGAACTAACTAAGGGGGAGGGGGGATGCAATATTGTTGCCATAATAATATTTGGGTCGAATGTGCATGAACCCCCGCGGCATTAGAATGCTCTCCACCCACCATCCACCAAAACAGCACCCCGGCGAAATTGTTCTCTTAAGGCCCGTCCTCACTACGCGGACTTAGAATCCACGCGCTTTTGGTCGTACGGCCAGCCAAAAGCGCGCGTGATCTTTTAATTTTCTGAGTCATGAGTGAGAAAAAATCAATTCTCATTTGAAACGGCGTACGCGCTTTTGAAAAGCTCATAGTGTGTGGACGCACAATGTACCTTTTTAACCACAGCCTTTTGTCCGCGTTGTTTGGCCGCACGGCCTTTACCATGGACAAAGTCGTAAAAAAGTCGTAAAAAAGTCATAAAACTCTATATGAAAAAAAAAGGCAAAAGCGCGTACGACCCACGACCGCGTAGTGTGGCCACACCATTACATATCCGCAGCGTGTACGCCAACACTATTTGGCAAGCGATACTAATTGAGAATTAATTGCCCGTTTATGTTGTCAATTTCGCCAAATAATTAAGTTCATCTGTTAAAATTGGCAATTTAGCGTTAATTACTCGCACATATGGCATACCATTGAACCTCCACTTCCGCTGGGTTACACAGGATTCTAAAGATACCAATGATAGGACATTTGTTTTGAGGGTTTTGTACTGCAACTTTTTTTTTAATTTTTTTTGTGAAATTAGAATATGTGCAGGTTGGCACGTTATCTGCATGTGCGCTTTATAACATTTCTCTGCAGAAACTGCAACGTTCATTGGCGGCAAGTACAACAATGCCTTCGCAATAAAAACTTGCACTCGCTCCGCCGAGAGTACACCAAGCTAAGAAATTCCTCTAAATCCTCGCCAGTAAAGACAATTTGATAACAAGTTGAGAAGTAAACTGTTTAATGGTATCAATAAGTTCTGGGCTTGGTAGCCATCCATATACAAGAATTTACTAGGTCCACTGCCCCTTCTGAGCTGAAGTCAAACGTAAAAGCTCGCTCAAAAGAGAGTAATTAACTGGAATAGTGGAATGCCTGAACTGAACAATGCCTGTAAAGCCACTTATGATTGAAAGTAGTAGGGATATCCCATTTCTAAATCAGTGACGTCATCGGTTGTGGGCCAGGGTGTGAGCTTTATTCGGGACAAGAACCTTATTCTCTACAACTATACCGATACACAGTTATATAGACCACGCAGACCAGAGAAACCAGACAGACCAACCTACTTTCCTAGTTGTGTAGCTGCCTGCCTGTATAGCTGTCCACCCGAGAGCTTTAATTTCACTTATAATGTTTCGTATACAAATTGGGTTTTGAAGCTAACAAATGTAATTGTTTATAATAGTTTTACACACACACAAAACACAGACACGCAGACCCATGCATTCTCAGACTTGACCAGATCAGGTAGACCAGCAGCCCAGGTAGACCAGGCAGAGCAGATAGTCTAGACAGATCAGACAGACAGACCAGATCGACCAGGCAAAGTAGTAAGACCAGGCAGACCTCCCATCCAAGACCCACCACTGCGAAGTTAAAATACTATTCCATCCCCAGAGTGAAAATCCACCCAGCGTGAATGCTTTCCCAAGGCACATCCAAGAATTGGAACATCGATCAAATTCCCACACTCGATCTCACTCAGTGTATCTTGGGTGGGCTTTCATGTGGGGGGACCACATGAAAGCCCACCCAAGATACACTAAGCCACCACTGCGAAGTTCAACTAGTTTCACACAGGTGGCGCCAAAGCTCACCAAAACAAAATTCACCAAACAGTTTCTTGTGCGGAATAAAGCTCATACCCGAGCCAGCAGCCGATGACGTCACTGGTCTAGAAACGGAATAGCTCTACTACTATTGAGCGGGGCAGATTATTGAACAGAGGTCGGTGAAGTCTTTTTTGCTTTCTGTTTTGACATTTGCCATCGAGATTTCATTACAAGTTGAGCCATGATGGCACACGTACACAGTCGTTTATTATGAAAATAAGCATCGTGCGCTACCTGATTTTTTCGGTCAGCATAATCGTCCAACCCAACGCATAACCAAGAGTTATTGTTGCGAAGGCTATGCATCCACGAAAACTCACTGTTTGGTGCAGTTTTTGGAATGGCGGAGTTATCGGGCGGTACTTTTTCAAAAACGAACGAAGAACGTCTTGATCGCATATTTTTTGTAAACGCAATTGAAGACTATGGATGCGGACAATATATGGTTCGAACAGGATTGTGCCACTTGCAATGAAAAAAGGCGCAAAACACCCTCTAGCGGTGAATGCATAGTTTCTCCTCAACATAGAGAAAAAGGCGAAATCCGGACCTGTTAATAAACGCAGAACTGCGGTCATTCTCCAATATTCAGCTACAGACTTCCAATTGCTGAATACTGCAGAATGACCGCAGTTCTGCGTTTTTGACCAGGCCCCACTTGGCACCAGTCTCATATAGTATAGGCTCCCGTGACAAAAAAGTTGCCCCATCGAACACCTCAAAATTATAAAGTGAGGACGGCTGAAAAACATGTAAAAAACATGTTACGCCCGCCAGACTAGTAAAAATTTGTTAATTGTTATTTTTTATGAATTTTTGAATTTAGGTAAAAAAAATGATTTTTTTCCAAAACACCTGTTTGAAATTTATACCGTTTGTAGTAAATAATGAATTTTTGTTAATTAACTTCTGACAGACCTTTTGTTTTTATAAAAATACACTTCATAACATCTCCTTGATTTTTTTTTAAAATAAAGTTTAAGATCTCTTCTTCCTATTACAACTTGTCTGGCTGACAATTTTTGTTAAAAAACTTGTCAGACTGAGTTTTGAATGACAACAGGCGACACTAGTTTTATTATTAAATGCTCATATCTTTTACAAAACAAAACGATTTTTTAATGAAACTGGCTGGAAGTATAGTCCTTGGCGAGTGCAATAAATGGGTTTTTAAAAAATTTGCAAAATAATAAGGTTTTTGCAAAATATGATTTTTTTTTTCGAAAAAAAACCCGTTTTGTCGAACTTAATTAGCGCATATCCACCAGCACCTAGATAAATGCTTTTGAGCTTAAAATGTTCCTGAAGAGTTGTGCTAGTAGTTGTTTTTGGTGCGCACATTGCTACTTTTATTGGTAACATGAGAAAAATGGCCGAAAAATCGAAAAAACAAATTTTGCTCTTTTAAGTTTGAAATTGCATCGAAATGGCAGCACTGCCTATCGATAGCTGCTAATTGTCTACGGATTTACAAAAAAATGAGCTATTGGTGAAATTTGAAAGAGAAACATACACCGTCCAAGCCAAAAATCATTCAAGAGCTGAAGGAGGAGATAATTTGATACATTAATGAAATTGAGCCGCAATTATGCCTCACCGTCATCGGAAAAGCGGATGACAGCACAAAAAAATTATTATAAGCAAAAGACTAGACAGACACAGAGACTTCAAGCTAGGGACCGACAGTTCTAAAGCAGCATGTTGCAGGAAGCCAAGGCCGAGAACTTTTCAGACAGCTCTCATGCATCAATTGATTCTGTTTTGACATCAACAATGTAATCCTAATTTTGCAGACATATTTCCACGAAAACACAAGTATTTTGAAAGCGATCAATAATTCCATTCTTCTGCGAAAGATGTAACCTTCATTCCCTTTCACAAAACCAGAAAAGAAACGTGCCAAACAGTCAACATCTGTTATCGTCGTGTTAAAAGAAATTGAAAACAAAAACAAAATTTTTTTTTTGTTTTAATCCTGAGCAAAATTAATTTCGCAGGCATTTAAGTCCCGACAGTAACCTGAGAGCTGAAACGATAGATCTTGAGATTTCCTCGCAATTCATTTATCATAAAAACATTTCACGAATCAAGTTTGAATATTCTAATCAAAAGTACCCGAGGAGCGCACAAACACACTCATAAATCGATACTTTTTGGCAATGAACTTGCGCTGCCCTCCATTAAGGGATTTACTCTGGAGCCCAGCTGGGAACTGAAAGTGCGATAGGGAAAAAGTTGCGGCAATAAATTTAGGGATTACCCCACTCGACGATGTCTTTTCGCAATCACTTTGAAATTGGGCTAAAAAGATTGGGATCAGTTCATAAAATTAAACGTTAATTGATGTCCATTACCTCTGCATAGAATTAAATGATGCACTTTCATTGCCAAGACACTGTCAAGACGGCAAACATCAATGCAGGCGACTAGTTGAAATCGATTAAAGCATCAATCGAAAACATCCTTCAAGCTTGATTGTGGCTGCAAGATATTGCCAAAGTGCATGTCTGTCATAAATGCATCATAGCATCGGCGACTAGCATCGAACTGCACTTCGCCATTGCTTCTAATCAATAAAAATCAACAAAAATGATAATCAAAAATTATTTCGTGGCGCAATAATTCAATCTCGACGCGACTTGCAGCTCCAACTGCAATTATTTGCCGCGCTCTGATTTCTGTTCTGAATCATATGTTGTTGTCGTGCCCGGCGACACTGTTGCCGCTGAGCCCGCCTTGGCCTCTGATTGTGGTGTGCAGAGATGCAGCCGCGATGGAATTTAACATGTCACGTTGCAAAATTGGAAAAATAACGAAGAGCCACCACCACTACCACCACACATACCTGGGTGATACCTCTGAGATTCAGGTGAGATTTTTCTATACGTGTTGTCACCAAGAATTTCCTTTTAATTTATCGAACAAGATTTAAATTAGACGAAAGCGGTTTTATTTTTAGTTTCATAAGGTTCGACTTTGGTAATTGTGGGCGGCAAACATGCGAGGATAGAATTTTCAGATCCTCGATTTTCGTTGCTCAAGTCAACACCCACAAAAAACATCGATTGATTAAGTAAGATGAGTTTGGATTGATGAAACCTTTCATCATTCTCAAAATTAATTAAAACAAAAATCTTTGATAGCAAAATTCCTGGTTCGACCTGTACCCACAAAAATTCACATTCATTCCTGTACGTTCTACCAAATTTGGCGTATTTCACGGTAATTAGTTGATCTAGGTCAAACTTTTTGGCAAAATTTTAATGTCAAATTAACGCAGAAATTAACGCAGTATTCTTCGTACCTAAAACTTAATTCCTCCAAATATCTATAATTGAAAATGTCCATGTAATTATTTGCCAACAGAAATGACCTTAGGTGCCCATAACTATGTTGAATTTGTCGTAACGAGAATACATTAATCTCATCCATTCACCATAGTAAATCTACTGCAGCTACTCAAGTGGAACTTATATGGACTAAGTCGATTGGCGACATTGACTCGTTGGTCCGATGCAGTCGTCGTATCAGATCAATACTTTCGATTTACTTAAAAGTGTGATGCACGTTTATCGTTCATTAATTTGAATTGTGCATCAATATCAAATCACGACAAAATTCGTGGCATTAAGAAAAGGAAATGTGAAACGAAATTTTGTTGAAAATATATATTTTTTTTGGTTTTTCTTCAATGACGAAGGAAGATTGTTATGATTGGCAATAATAAAAATGATATAGGTCTTGTATTTTGTTATTGAAACAATAAAAGTTTGGGCTATGACCTTTTCTTTTTGATCAATTAATGCTGTGAACTGATGCGGCATTGAACATAAGTTTTTTCGGTCTGTCAAAAGTGACCGAAATCATATTTTTTTCTGGCGATCGTGTCAAAAATTGCAGGGCTTCTTTCTGAAGATCAATGATCAGTTCAAATGAAGGGTGCTGCAGGGTCTTGGGGATACATTTCTGAGGGTCAAGCAACTTTGTAATGTTAAGCATTATCGCCACATTCCTTCGCATAAGCTTAGCTTTTTCGGGAGGTTATCAATTGGTTTGTCACGGCTTCGTCATTGCGGTCCTAGATGAACGCTGGTTTCAGCCTGTTACTAAATATTGGCTTTTTTATGCCCTTTTAATTGGTCGACGAAGTTTGATTACCACAAATGGGGATTGGTATGAAGAATTCTATTAAGTTCTCGACTGGATTTTCATCCAATGGAATGGGAATTGGTCTGGGCAGTTTCAGACTCTAACCATACACTAGCTGAGTTTAGTCTAGTGAGTATTGCAAGTAAGTCTTGATTACCATACGCATGCTTAGTGGGTCGAAGGACAAGTCTTTACTCCAATGAATAGTGTTTGCCAGGTTGCGATTAATTTTTGTAGGAACCGCTCAACCCTCCAGTTTGCTTCTGAATGGTTGATGGTTGTCCAAATTTGGTGGACACCGGAGAAGTCTGGTAACTTCGTTGAACAATTTAGATTCGAATTGCGTAGGCAATTAGTAAGTTCAAGTGGTACCCCGAATCGTAGCACATATTCGCTGAAAAAACGTTATGCTATTGTAGTAACTGATATGTCGCTGACTGAGTAAGCTTGGGTCTATGATCGAAAGGATGTATGAGTATCCTTGAGATGGTTGCAGGAATCCTACTTAACCCATCGAATCTGTTGTTTCGAAAGCTTGAAACCATCGTAAAGATACTTCTTGTGTCTTGAAACTTGTGCTTTCTGGTGACCTAGGCAGGAACGAGATCACTCATTGCAATCTTCATTTATTGAATGAATGAAGTATTTCTTTGCAATGGCCCGCTGTGCAACACGGACTCCAGGGTGCGACGGGTTCGGATTTTAAACCTGGCTTGCGGAAAGAAGGAGATATATCAGGTGTGCTTGTACTAATTTTACACTAGAGAGTGGTATTGGTGTAAAAACTAGTTTTGGTCGTGACACTTTGCTGTGTTGCTCTTGAAGCGTGTAGCCCCAATAAGGCATCTCACTGGCTTAACCGTTTAATAATAGGGTACCAAAGACGGTAGGAAGACGGTACACCTCTTTGTTCACCTGGTAGTCTGGTACTGTCGGAGTCGCAACCTTTGTCGGCTGCTTAGCTCGGTTCACTCGTTTCAGGAGGCATAACACTCCGACAAGGATATCTTCCGATAACGCCGATGGTTGTGTCTCTGGCTAAACCGACTGACTTTGAGAAATCGAAGCCCCGTTACAAAAATTTTTTGTTTTGATTTTTGTTACATTCGTTGGCTTTCTGCAAATTTCTTCTCTTTGGTGGGAACTCCTACAATATCCAGGAGTTCAAACGTAAGGTCCATTGCCTCCTCCTTCAGCACCTCCAAGCTACTATTTACCTATTCTGTCCTCTATTCCTTCCTTCGAACCAAGCTTACTGGGACTTAGATATCCTATAGGGTTAAAAAGCTCTCGACTACCATCTCAGAGGTTCGTGGTTCGAAACCACGCGGCGCCATGCTCATTATTATGTTGTTATTTGTGGTATAGCTTTCTGATTGACATTGCACTCTAGATAGAACCGTCAGCAGTACAAAAGAGTCACACCGTTGAGCTCTAGTCTTTCATATGAAAAAAAAAACGCGGTCATAGAGCTGCTGAGACGCGGTAGTCTAGATTTTATGTCACTGTTCGGTCTCATGCCCGAACACTGCAGCCTAAATTTTCACCTATGGGAGTATCGCCCAACCCCTCACGATAGTAAGAAGTATGTTTTCGTTATTTGGCACAACCCTAGCAAACTGCTATGCTTGTTCAATCAGTCTGGCCTAAAAATAGGAGCTGAACGGTCTTTCAAGTAGGTCCAAGTTACGACCACGGTGCTCTGTGATACATGATTAAAATAATAAAAAAAAGTTTCTGTATGTAGGGTATGTATGTATGTATGTGTGCGCTATAGCGGCCGCACCAGTCATCGCAGAGCTTCGAAATTTTGCACGAAGGCCCGTGGGGGTCTGCCATGAAACACCTCGAAGCCCGATTTTCGAAATTCAAAATGGCCGCTGAAAAATGACCGAAATTCAAAACGGCTACTCAAATGTGAATTTGCAAATTGTGTTCCGATTTCAATGGAATTGGGTATATAGGGGTTTTTAAGATCGCTAATAACGAATTTGTGGTCAAAATTTATAAATTCAAAGTGGCCGCCGAAATATGACCAAAATTCAAAATGGCCACCCAAATTTGCCAATTGTGTTCCGATTTTCATGAAAATTGGTCTCTAGGGGGTTTTAAGGTAGCAAATAACGAATTTATGACCCGAACTTATAAATTCAAAATGGCCGCGTCAATATAGCGGACGAATTTGCCAATGGCGTTCCGATTACAATGAAAATCGGTATCTCCGGTTTTTTTAAGGTAGCAAATAAGGAATTTATGATCAGAACTTATAAATTCAAAATGGCCACGGAAGAAATTTTCCAATTTTGTTCGGATTCCAATGAAAGTGGATATCTAGGGGTTTTTAAGGTTGCAAATAACGAATTTATGATTAAAACTTATAAATTAAAAATGGCCGCTCCAATATGGCCGACGAATTTGCCAATTGTGGTCCGATTCCAATCAACGTGGATATCTAGGCGTTTTTAAGGTTGCAAATAACGAATTTATGATCAAAACTTATAAATTCAAAATGGCCGCACCAATATGGCCGATGAGTTTGCCAATTGTATTCCGATTCCAATGAAAATCGGTATCTGGGGGTTTTTAAGGTAGCAAATAACGAATTTATGATCAAAACTAATAAATATAAAATTTCGGGGCAAATATGGCCGGCGAATTTTAGCAAATAAGTGTCATTTCCCTGTCAGCTGTAAGTAGGTTGTTCAAGTGTTGGGAAATCTGTATCTTCACATCCCTGCTCCAAATGGAAGAACATTGAACATAGTGTATCCTGGTCATTTCCCCTATTGTTGTGAAATTTGCCACGCTATCGAGTGTAGCTATAAAATCCTCGACTAATTAAAGATAAATAGTCAAAATTTTAAAGAAAAGGGAGGGACCCTCCACTGCCATCACGAGGTTAAACGATGCCATCGATCGGTAAGAACGGGACGGAAGCTGTGTTCGGAACGAACGCTGAGTGAGAAGGGGGCAGTGTAACGGCTAACCGAAAAGATAAAAACAAAATTATAAACCGTCTACCACGTCATAGGTTGAATTTTAAATGGGAGTTTTAGGTTTTCGATACCGCTGAATACGAATATCATATCAAAAACCGGTTTTGACTAATGACAGCTGTCAAAAGAGCTGTCAATAGAAACTAACCATATGATAGGTATCCAAAATCATTTTTTCCAGATTTTCTGTTTCTTTCACTTTTTTCCTACCGCGGACAGTGCACACATAAACTTTTTTTATTTACGGGCGTTGCAACGCACGCGGGTTTTTTGCTAGTGATTAAAATAAAGAAAGAAGAAAGACCTTCATCACTTACTGAATGGCCCTCTTTATTTTTTGTACTGATAAACTAAAGATGCATTTTTCTGCTACCAATTTTGTACACATCATTATAAGATAACATTCGAGGGAACACATTCGATTTTTAGGTCTGATTAGTATAAGTGGCTGTAGGCTGTCTCATTAACGATGACATCAATCTGCTCATCTTTTTCGATTGATATATGTGAAGAATAGAAAAGTTGTCTGATTATGTTTTAATCGATAAATCTAGCAATTTTCAGTCAATTATTACCTTTTAAAGTCCTACATATGCTTATGACCGCCTTAAAGTATGTCGCTGATTCGGTTTTGTTCCATATAAGCCTAAAAACCCAATTAAAGTTCGCTTTAAAAATGGTATTCCATGTCTTAGAAAGTTGCTGCTCCTACGCACTCCTTTTGTAGCCAAACATTATCAGAGAAGTCATCGATTGCATCAATCTCCATGGTTTTCCTTTTCTATACAAACATGTACGAAGGATCGACCTTTTCTGCCATTTTACGATTTAATTTCATTCGCTCAATAAAATGTGATTTCATGACTGGAAATAAAACTTCCTTGATTCAATTATGCTCACATAAGAATGAGACAATAAATCTCCTGCATGATGATATTGTCGACGTTTGATGCTGATCCGTTTGCATCACATCCCCGCCGCCGCCGAAATCCAGGTTACTAGAATATAAAACGATTGGAGCCAGTCATGCCCGAGCACAGAGCATGCTTTCTTCCGCCACGTTTATCAGTCTCCGCTAAAGGTAAAAAAGAACGAACGATATAACGATTTTTTACCTAATTTCGAAAGGCGAAACATTACGACTATTTCAATCTCGTCACATATTACCTCACAGAGTGACAATCGCGCGTGCAGTCAGCCAGTTGTGAACGTCCCCGCGGAGCACACCGCGAGAGCATCTTCTTCCAATTCATTCATATAATAATATCTAAATGCAGCAGATGTTCCATGCCCGGGCATCGTCGTCGTCGTCGGGACACATCATGCACCCCCGATGCATCGATGCATCTGGGATACCAGTTTGAATGGAAACGTGCTCTCTGTCTCCTCCAGCGAAAAAGAGCCGCCAAAGCTCAAAGTAAACAGATTCACCCACAATCACGATTCTGTTCTTACCTTTATGAGATCTCGGCCCGATTCCGTCATGAGTGGAGCGCATATGGGGCCCTCGTTGCTCTGCACTGTGCTGCACTAAATTCCGGCGATGCACTCCACGCTGGGACGACGACGGTTGCATAAGCCGCACACAATGATTTGTAGTTTAATTATCAGAATCCGCAATCTCGGCAAAATCCGGTATGGAAGTGAAAACCTATTAAAATTGGTGATGGAGACGTTTCTATCGAGAAGGCTGCGTTTCCGTGGGCTAAGCAGACACCTGAGCAGGTGCTGGAGGAAGGATCTATTCATTGAGGCGCCGTATTGAATGCCAGAACAAGAGGAAAGTGAGACGCGGCTTTTATAGGGATTATTTATTCAAAATTTCTGCAATCACTCAAAGTTGACGGATATTTAATTGTGATTAACACAAAGTCTTCCCGAGGAGATGCAATGATTGTTCCAGAGACGAGCTTAGACGGTGGGTGGTAGATGAGGTGAAGGAGACTATTGAAACGTAAGCTGAATCCTTATTAACTAATTTCACATAGACAAAAAGATACTTTTGCTAATTGCATTCATTTTAAGAAGCTTCCGCTACTCTGTCATCTGTGCTAAGACCGTGCATGAGTTCTAATGCCATAACAATCACTTCCATATAGCAACAACTGCAAACTATGCATCCACATTATTAGAAATTAGATTCTAACTCCGCCAGGATATCCTGCCGGTCCCAAGCCCGGAAAAAGGAGGAGGGTTTAGGGCTGCGGTTGATATACCAATCCCTAGCAAGATCTCTAAACCGGGTATCTTAAGGTATAACTAGATCACCAATGCATAAAGGGATTTAAGTATACGAGCACGGGTCCTCGTGCTAGTGGGTGAGGCGCAACCTCTCCTCAGTAATAAAATCTTGTTATCAAATCTAGAAGATAAGATATTATACACATCTAGAGCAATGGTAGACAGGACAGAGAACACTCATCGCTGGACTACAAGAACTATGATAGACTAGTAAGGGAATCCTAGAAGGAAGTGAAGCTCCCATCTTCTACAGCGACTGCAGAAGGAATTTTGAGTAGGTTTTTGTGTACTAACAAACATCGTCTTACCCCCGGGACACAATGAGGCCGACAACGACCACTCTGTCGCTCTTCGGGGATCTATATATTTTTTAGTCTCCCTTCGGGGAGCAATCCATTCCCTATGATACCGCTTCGTCATCCACATCATTGGCATCCCATCCTTAGCCATCATGACTTCTCTGATCTCTTTGATGCTTGACTTTATCAACAGGGACATTGAACTCATTCTTGATTGGGGCAGCAAGAATTGTGTCGAATTTAAAACTTTCTTTGGTGCGATCCAAAATCTTCATCTTCCCATATTAGGCTCCCGTAGCATGTTATCTGAAGCATCGAAGCTCCTGCCGTCTTCACTGTTTCAAGATTCAACGGCAGCAACGTTCCACTTTCTGTACTCTGGCTGTTTTCAGTGATCAGTAATCGTAGATCGTTTCGAGATATAAACGAATCGGACTACTTTCTGGACGTTCTTTTCCGCCTTCTCGAAAAACGGCTATCGACGGCACGAGACCTCCCATCTAAAGCCGGCTCTACACGATGCGGTGAACGTTTGGTTCGAATGTTGGCTTCCAACAATTGAGTCAATACCGGCATAAGCCCGAAAGTGTCCAAATGCGCACGTTGGAGGCTTGACATTGGACACTCGCAGATCCAGCATATGCCAGGCGATGCGTCCTACCATCAAGCGTCCAACGTTGGAGGGTGTTCATAGCATAGTGTAGAACCTCAGGCTTAAGTATTAAATGCATACAATGCTACTTCGGTGATCAGCAAGGAACAAGAATCTTTAACCCGGGATCTCAATGCGGCCGCACCGTTCCGTTGGTGCCTGTTCACACAGGTCGCTTTGAGGCGCGACAAAGCGAACGAAAAAGCGAATATTTGTTTACACGTTTCGCTTTGTGTCCAGTCGTTTTTATGACAGGTGGAACATACGGTACGGGAACAAAGTTTGTGATTTTCATAAAAGTGACATAAATTTTTATAAACTGTGATTACCTGAATATAATTAATTTTAGTAAAAAATCTGTGCAACAAAACTGAAGCCTGAAAATTGTCCTATCGCACGTTTGCTCCCAATACGCGTGAAACGAAAATAAAATGGAACAGTAAGGTGATACAAAATGAAATTGAAACAGTCAGCTGGTCAGAAAAGCGAACGTGAGTCGCTTTCAAATCGAGACGCACTTCCTTCCCACCCGAACGCTCCCCGCACCTGTAAATTTCGCGTTGAAAGGTCGCGGTGACCACCCGTGTGAACAGGCACTTGGGAATGCTGGTTCCAATGCTTCCGAGATTGGACAATTCTGTTTGCAAGTGAGTGAGTGAGTGGTTGCATTCTGAAAAAGTTAAAAGTTAATCAACTTTTCCGTTCCTTTCCAATCTGTAAGTACCATTGGAACTACCTTTCCGAACTGCCATATAAGTTCTAAGCAAACTTCGAATTTTAACTCTGATAGGATCAAAAAGGTGCGGATGCATTGAGATCCTGGCTTTAGTCTTTAGCTTTAATCCACCATATTATTGAGGCATGTGTGAGGCTCACCATCATGGTGTATGTCCAATATTCTGATCTTAGTAAAATATCTCACCTTAGTTCACGAATTCTCCTACACTGGCCATTACCATTTGCAGCATGCTGTCTACCCACCTCACTACCATAGGGCTGACCTTCCCTTCTACCCTATTTGAGTTTACTAAACTGAGAAAGTTTATAATCGCTTATATGCACTAGAAATCCTATTCACCGAACTCTACTGATTTCATCATTGTTGAATTTCTGAAATCGCCCTCATTCACGAAAGTAGCCAACACCTATTTTCCTCTCGAGATGGTCAAGAGGTCAGAGTGATCTTTGGCAAGCACCACCATTTTGGATTCCATGATTTTCGATGCTTCAATTAGAAGAACCCTAACTTTTGTTGGCTTCTAGCAACTTTCGTCTTTCATTTTTAGCCCAAGCTAGTCGACAGATTGTATTAACTCGAGTTCATGCTCCTCTATGATAATGTTTTATCTTCTTAATAATTCATTATAATATATCCACAAAAGTATGCAAAAATATGCAAGGAAGCATACCACAAACACCAAAGGTTTTTTTTAAGGGAATGACTGTCTCAAGCAAGTTAAATTGTCGGAAAAAGCTTATTGCCTTTATAAAATGCCTCCTCTTGTATTTTGGCTCTTAAAACGCCCTCCGATCTTTATTTATTTCTGCTCTATTTTTCCTATTTCATATTAATAATGACCTCTTTTTTGTCAGCCTCTTTTTTCGATCAGATATAGCCTTGGGGACTTTCTTTTGTACTGGTTTTCCGAACGCATGATCCTTAAGTACTCTACTTGCCGTGTTTTTTTAAATCTGCTCTATTCTGTTCTGTCCTGGAACATTTAAAAAACGGCAAGGGAAATTTTCATTTTTATTTACATAAATTGCGGCTTTGGGCATTTTAATTTCTTCTAATGTTGCATAAAGATCGGTCTTATTTAACTCTCCATTAATTTGTCTCGTTTTTCACTCAGTAAACAAAACATTTTACTTTATTTGTCAACTGTCAACTTAAAAATCGTATGTGAGAAAAGGGAAAGAGCTTTTCGCGACGGGATTCCTTGCGCTTTAACCTTGTTTACGACAACATTTCTATTAATAGTATGAACTGCTTCTTTAAAAACTTTGAAGAGCATCTGTGATATATTGATAGGTTTTTTCCGGTGCTTATTTCATGATAAATTTTATAATAATAAAATATAATTTTCAAAATAAATTCAATTTATTAATATCAGCCTAAAAATATGCAATGAAATAATAATTGCTTATTCTTCTCGTACACCAACGAATCAGATCTGTTGCAGGTTCATGTCTAGTATAAAACGAACGGGATCAGTGATAAAATTATGGTTTTTGTCTCGAATTAAAGGAATTGAGATAATATTTCAGACAGGGTCTAAAAATATACACATAAAATCGTTGGAATCGAAGAAAACAGTGTGCGGAACCTTCAAATTCGATCGAACTTGACGTGCTTTTATTGAATTGGGCCGATATGGGACTTAGTTTGGACTTCCGTACAGCTATGTACATATGTATGAGTATCATCACCATTTATAACCCATTGGTGCAGTTCTGGATCGTCGTTGACTTCATTCATTAAGTGTTTCTATCCGTTTTATTTTTTATGTAGGTAGGTGCAGATGGCAGCCTGTCAAAAACCCATGGTAAATTTGTCTTCAAAGGGCTCCGTTTTGTAATTGCACCAGTGGGAAAACGTTTTCGTAGAGTGTAGGGCGGTATGTTAGGAGTTACTTTAGATCCAGTTGGTCATTTTAAGCTACAGCGTCTACAACCCGACTTTCATTTTGAACTATCTGTGAACAAACCTATGTCATAACTCTTGTACGCCCATACGTACTCTCTACCTTTCAGACCGCTTTCCGTAGCCTCAGGACCGTGCAATCTGATTACCTGATGATCAGTACTTCAGTGAGGGGTGTATGCAAATCTTCCTATGCGTAGCTTGAAGCCCTAATTTTAGGTAGGGTGAAATTAGGGGTTTTTGTCCTATTGGTAATAAGCCTGCCTAGCCTTTCGGAGTAAAATAGCCCACAAAGGTTACACCACTTGCTAACTTCTCCAAGAGACATCTCCGTTGCCTCGCTGATTATGGGGAGAGCTTTCCCGGGTGATATGATCACCATTTTGTCCGCATAGGCTACTTCCTTTATTCCGTCACTCCTTAATGTTTGTAAATTTTAATCATAGCCATTCTATGTCAGCGACAGGAGGACCCCTCCCTGTTGTGTGCCATTACACGTAGCCTTTATCACTCTGCTGTTGTCTAAGCTACTGTAGGTGATTCTAGTTTTCAACATATGGACGATCCTTTATCCATTCCACTTGGTATCCCGAATTCCGTATGATTGGCGTTATTGAAACCGCCTTCGAGGTCCAAGAAGGCTGCAAAAGTAAACTCTTTTTTACTAGGGAATATTCTATAACACCCACTAATTTATGCAGTGGGGTATTCACCGAATTTTCCTCACATTATCAATGCCGGGACGGAAACTTACGGTCCCTATAGCGAGTTTCAGACGTCGGTGTTGTATTAAATGAGTTCCAGGAAAAAAATATGGCAAACTTAACATTCGTTTCCTGCTCAAATCTACTTACCCTTTGATATTTTAAATACATCTATGAATGTGTAAAAATAAACCCCTCTTTACTGTTCGTGAATTTTATTAAAATATTACTGTTATTTTTTGACCATTCTAAAAAAACGTTTCCTGTAAAAAACAAAATTATAAAATCATGCCCCCTTGAGGTTAGTAGCTAAAAGCTCCACTCATCCGCTTGGTTTGTGCATTCGCTATCCGAGGTGAGTTCCATCCAGCATTGAATCATTTTCGCAAATGTTTTTCACCAAGCTCCGGCAGACGACGACAAGTTCAAGGTGAGTCCCACACCACCGGAATGAAACGAGCGTCTGCGGACAGGTGAAACCGGTGGGAGGGATGGTGATGACACGCCAACTTTCACAAAGTCCTAAATTGAAGGCCAAGGCAGCGCCAGGATAAAAAGTTCGCTTCCACCGCAGCAAGCAGGAAAGAGGATTAAAAGTAACGAAAAAAAAACACAAGGATTACAAAAATTTTAAAATTATTTCTTTCTCTTTTTTTACATATAAATAAATGCGCGTGGATGACGTTACATACATGAGGGTGGAGGGCGGGGGTAGGTTTCAATTAATTAGGGCCGGAGTCGGTGTCCAGCATCCAGCACTTGACGGCGCCGCCTTGAAAGGGGATAAAACGGTGAAAATTGTTAAATTCTGGATTAACATAATCCTGGTAGTCGTCAAGTGGGTCCTGCGGGACTGCAGGGATGTATTTATGGAAAGAGGGGTGGGGGTTGCGGACCTAATGTCGGGTGGCACGGCTCCAGTTCGGCAGCGTTAATAAATCTTGGAGATTATCGCAGCACACAACAGCAGCAGACAGTGGCCTGCTGCAATCGGTGCGCTGTAATTATTCCAGGATACGAACGCCATAATGCCGGTAACGAGGAAACAATGCCCGACACGGTTAGGGCAGCGGGGAGGGGTGGAGCGGTGAGAAGGATGCGGAGATTTATGACGAGGGGTGGAAAAACTAAAGAAACCGCTTATCATATTACAAGCAACCGCATAAATTAGTATCTGTATCCCTGCGAGCCCGACTGGCCGCCGAAAACGGAGGGTCCTTCCGGGTACGTGGCCTGTCCTTCGTAGCTGACATCGGCGTGATATCCTGTCTTCCAGTCGGCGGTGTACCGCACCACCTGAGTCCTGCCGTCAGGTAGCTGCACACGGTATTCTCCCGTTGTTACGTCACCGTCGCTGGTGGCCTTGTGCGAGTAGTCGTTGGCGGTCTCAATGTCGTTCACGGAATACTGGAAGTCGAATGGCATCCCTGGAATGTGCACGTGTCCTGGCTGGAACGCATGAAGAAATGTGAATGAATTTCGGTACTTTTAATGTGTTTTTTTTGTTGCCCTCAGAAGGACGCACTTACCTCTCCTGGGCCTGGCGGTCGGTTGCTTGGCTTCGAAGGGTAGGGCTGCGGTGGTGTGGGATATCCTGGTGGTCCGGTAGGCCGTGTGGGTCCTGGTCCTGGGAAAGTCACTGTCGGCTTCACTCCATTCGTTACGGTTCCCGGTCGACGCGGCGTCGGACTCTGCAATAAAAGAAAACAAAGTCAAAAATCAGTCAATGCAATTTGAATTCTGATCGCTGCTGCAAGCGAACGACGTCGATGCTGCCTGCAGGTAAGCGGTGCACAGGTGCGGCTCAGGGAATTTCTGACTTAAATGCTACGCGGATTTAAAGTTCAAGAGTTTTTGCACGGCTTTACCGCCTTGGGCCCACGTGCCCCCCTCGTTCTTGTTCTGGCCGTTTGCGAAACCGTTCAAAGACGGTCCCCGGCCGGGTTGGTAACATTTATGGGCTCGTGTAACGCTCCATTGGTACACGGCTGCGGGCGGGCTGCCTCCTCGAAGGTGTGTAAATAAATGGCCTTTGAGGGCTGCGATGAATGGCGGCATCCGCGTATGCAGTGAACTTCGGGACTCCGCAGTTCGATTCCTCGTTTCTGTGTGCGGGGATTTGGGTCCTTACACTTATTTCTTTTTTTTTTTTGATAATAGGGTTTCGGGCTTGTATCAAGATCTCGCTCAGAATTTCGGAGTCCCTTGGCGTTTCCCTTTTTACCCGTGGTGGTGTATACGTGGAGAGGGTTTACGGCTTTGATAACGGGGGAGGGAAATGCGTTTGAATAATGTGAAAGGTTACTTACTTCTACACCGAGCGGTTTCCCTTTTTCCCTTTTTTGGGGTTTCCGTGAGCATAAGTAAGATTTTGGGTTTAATCAAGGTTTCTTTGTGGAGAAAGAAAAGGCAAAAAAAAAAAAGAATTGGAAAAAAAGTTGTGTGGAGGGGGGTGAGATTATTCTTGTGAAAATTAACTGTATTATTTGAGTAAAAGGGTTTAATCTGGTTACTGGGCTGGCATTAAGGGCTGAAGTATTTATACTTGAAGGCGGATAATTTACAATAAAAGAAATATGAAAGAGAAAATCGTTTTTTTTTCGTTTTTTTTTTGTATTTTAATTGAAACGTGTGTGTGCGGTTTAGAAAGGTTTGGCGTTGGCAGCAAGTGGATACGATACGGTAGGGGTGGAGGTTTATGGATTTCTTTTTAGGTGGAAAATACAATAAAGAGGCGATTGCAATTTAATCTTTTCAGTGGATTTAGTTTGGGAGGAGGTTGACGAGTAAAATTCGGTACAAAATCATGAAGACCAACGTTAAAGGGTGAGAGTCTACACATCGATGCTTTAAGAGAATACGTGATTTGCCGCATAAATACAATAAATTAATAGAATAAAGCTAAACCAATCGATTCCCAAATCGTCCAATTATATTAGCCAAGGGAAAAAAATTGTAGCGTTTTTCCGATAGATGGCGTCCATTGCAAATAAGTCACGACCAACTGATCGCAGCGACACCACTAAACGCTCGTTTGCAAAGTGACAGTTCGAGTGTTATACCTTGCAATTAGTGCAGTGGTTGGGAAGTGGTTTCTTTTTGAAAGTGGAGAAGAATAATGAAATGTTGCGGAATATTTTGTAATACGAAGAACGTTACAGGCTTGTGAAAAAGCTTGTCTTCTGTGCGTTGAAATCACTCAAAATTTTGCTATCTATGGGAAAATGGCTCTCTCGTTTTTGTTTTGGTATATTTGATGTGAAAGATGAGTCAGGCTCTGGTCGTACAATTGATATGGAGCTTCGCATTGATCAGAAAACTGTTTTGAACCATTTACACACAACTGGATACAAACAGAAGCTCGATGTATGGGTTACTCATGAGTTGATCGCAAAAATTATGATAGCTGTTGAAACATAATGAAAACGATCTATATTTCTGAAACGTCTCATAGCCGGTAATAAAAAATGCATCACATACGATAATCAGAAGCATGAAAAACCGTAGACAAGGGAAAGACGAAGGACCATGCCGCGGAGTGGACTCGAATCACAGACCTCTGGGTTGGTTCTCAGGCCCCCTAACCCCTAGGCTACTGAGGCAGTCTGTCATGGCGTTCAGGTCATGTTGCATGTCTTGCAGTAGGTAAGCTTAGTTTGAAGGATAGAATAGAATATGATCCGTTAGAGAGTTATGAGAGGTATGGACGATGTTGAAGGAGATGGTGACGAATATTGTATTAGAACGAATATCGAAAAATGTGAGCTGTATCCGCTGTGGCAGGTCTAATATTGGGGCCTATTATGTCAGTATCATTTTATAATTTTATGTTATGTTATGCCATAACATAAAAGAAATCTCTAAAATCCAATTTTTGATCATTTGCACCCTCCCCGAGCCACTCCTAGCTGCAGTTGCCGTTTCACCCCTCACACCTCAGCAAATGGTCAAAAATTTCTGCCACTAGTATGTAACCGTTATTTAGCCCTAATAGAGCCTACAAACGCAGCGACAGATATTTTTTCAATTTTAACCCCTTTTTTACCCCGCAACCCCTCTATCTACAAAAGGGCCCATTCTCCGGGTTAGCGAGTGTCCATGCGTTCTTAACTACGTGTCACACTATGTATATACGAAATATCAGCTTTAAGAAAATGACGATTGAAAATTGGACCTAATTATTCAACGAAACATTTGATTTAAGAAAAGCATTTGTTAAAAATTGCGTATGTAAAACATTAGACCGTAGTTGTTTAATCAAAGAACTAAAAGATGGCAGCACCAGTTAAACAAGAGCTGTCAAATTTGACAGAATAAAAATGGCAATAACATTCCGCTGGGACATCAGAAATATATTTTAATACAAGTATATTAAGAAGTAGTTACAGAATCAATGTCCAATGTACATATACTATTACGACATGCATTAAGCCTCCCATTGATTGTTTCTAAGATGATTATCCAGCTCCAACTAAAGCAGAAGATATGTCAGCAGGCAACTAGTTATCTAAGAGCCTTTTGGACACACAGAGCCACATCCTAGAGCGCCCAATGAATGTAAGTTAATTTATGATACAGTATACATGGAAGTCATCAAGATACATTATTGTTCCACAAAGGACTTAAAATCCTTTCCATAATGGAGCTCATCTCAAGGGACCTCGTTGGTGTGGAAGTATATCCTACTGATAAGGATATGTGAAAGGGACTGGCTATAATTAGTTTGGGCTATTTTTGTGTGGAGAGTCTAAATCGAGAAGTTAAAAATATTAAGAGATAAAAATTGGTATGTAATAATTAAAAGTGGTTGACAAATGCTTGTCAATAGTTTTGAACTAGACTTGATTTGGAATATAATTACTTTCAGTGAAATTTGGGTAACTCAAGAAGAATCTATCGGGAAATGCTCTAATTTATGGTTATGCTAAATGTATTTACCAAATGGCAGTGAAAATTATGTGAAAATGTCGCTGATATGTCAGTAATGAAGTTTGCTATTAGCGCTTTTCGTTGCAATCAACATCATAAGCAAACTATGATGAATGTGACCTAAATACAGTTCAAATAGAAAGCAAATTTGAACTTGCCTCTAAAATGCATAATAATGAGTATATATTATTTCAAGCACAAGTTTATAACATATTTTAATGATAAGTAACGAGTTATGCGTGTTAGGTATGTAATTCAAGAGATAATTTTAAGGATCAGGTGGCAGTAGTTGCAAAGGTGTCCAAATGGGACAGAGGTAAACTGGAAGTAGTTGTTGGTTCTGCTACCTACCCAGGAGACGAAGAATTCCCCAGTACGGTACAATAGTCAACATTATAGAAGAGATTCCGGAAGCGGGGATGCTATCGAACTGTATGCCCTTTAAGATCTCAAAATTTGACCAACCTTCCGCGCACATACAAGACAGGCTAACCTGAACTTTTCCTAAAGTACCGTCGGGTGGACTTGTATGGTACCCGAATGGCTTCAAATCAGAGGCAGATGTACAAGCCGGAATCTGGAGTGAAAGCCTCAGATTCAGTAAAGCGATAAGCCTAGGCAACTGTCTTTCAAGTAGGACCAAGTCTAAATTAGTTCGGGACTGCCAACTTGCTGTGCTCTTTGTGAGCTGGGCATTATCAATCAAGTTACCGTTGCATCGACTTCCAAGTTCCAAGGCAATGAAAAAGAGGATGCCTTGGCTAAACAGGGTTCTGACAATGCATTCACGCGATTAGCATTTAAAGGGAGAATGCCTCATGCACGATGTGGGCCCTATGTGGCAAATGAGGGCATGCCGAAAAAGGGGTTTCCCCTTAGGTTCCTCATGAGCACCACACAAAGAAAAATCTGTGATTCTGAAGTGAGGTATGCCCTATCAGTTTCTCATAAGGGCCCTATGAAGCAAACCTCATTACAAATGGAATGGGACAATCCCAACATCTACCTTACATATTCCGAAAAGCTTTTTAAAAAGCTTTAAGCTTAAGCTTTAGTTTTACTCATACAAAGCTTTACTTTTTGCTTCATATTTCGGGCGATTATGTCCGTGAAAGTTGTCATCTAGCATACTCATGACACCGGTTCTCAGTCGATTGCGGAGGTCAAGCGGCATTGGACATGATTAGTACTCAGTTTGGGGACCGCTTGGAAAAACGACACTTGCGTTTGAAAATATGAAACTTTCGATACCAAAGTTTTTACTCACATATCCACGCCGAAATTCTTAAATTTTTTATCCTCTATTTTCTACTCGTGATGGGGCAAGGCGATAGATAGGTACCCATTGGGGGCCTTATAGGAAAATCCACACTGGGGCCACATGAGGCAACGGGGCTAGGCTCATAGGGCCCTACCTGACCCCACTCAAAATGCTAGTTGCTCATCGGTCCTGAGCCGGCTATTGGGGCACCCACCAGCTTGCTGCAAAAGGTCCTGACCGATCCGACTTTTATGAAACATACTGAATGCCTTCGTGCCTTTTACCAGAAGGGCGAAGCTAAATCTTGGGGTTCCCATACTGAATCAGGAAACGATTGCCGTTTCAGAAGAGGTCAAATACGTAGGCCTAGGGGATCGCTCTAGATAAAACTCAAGTGGCATTTACATGCTGAAAGTGCTGCCAAGAAAGCCGCGACAGAATTATTTGGTGTCCAAAGATCCAAGAGAAGAAGACCCAGAGGGTACTGGGAATCCGAGAAGCGATGAATACGTGCTCTACTCCAGCGTTAGCGGCAATGACAAATATAACTCCACGTTGAGGTAAAGAAAAAGCTCATCTAAGCATACAGTATGAACTGGCGAGGCTCTAGTAGTTCATGAGCAGTGAAATCAAAATTTACAAAGGGATGTCCTAAATGCTTTTGGATGCAATAACTGAGTGATCCTGAAGTGGATACCACAACATGAAGGATTCGATGGAAATGCGCAGGCAGATCGCCTTGCCGAAAAGGGTTCCTGCACCCTATTGTAGACCCAGAGCCTTCCTGTATATCCAGTGACTTGTCCCGTATTCATGTACCGGCACTTGAGACACACACGATAAGCGCAATGAATGCATACAGAAGTGTGGGACGTTTATTCAAGACCTATCTTAAGGCTGTTCAGTAGCTAAGTAGTAGTAGATTTAAAATCTTAATTTCTGAAATTGCGCCCCTGTTCAATTGCGCCCGGTGCATGTGCACCATTTGCACCTATGAAAGCGCGACCCCTGGATATACGCTATATGAGTATGCATCTAAGAAAAATTAAGAAAGGCCTATGCTAAAAAGCAGATCTTTAGGTATCGTATTTGCTAGCCAAGCTGCAATGAAAGCTATTAAAGTCCATAGTCCAAATGCGAGTTCCAGATGGCCCTTGACGAGCTAGGCACTATCAATCGCTTCAGCTTTTGGGACAGTCGTGATATCTGGACTTCGTAGGCAATTAAAAGGGAAACTTCTCTCTGCCACTGTTTTCATTGGTCCGAATGCTGCTATTGGAGCATTCATAATCTACTGAATAAGGCATTAGATGATCGGACTTTGATGAAATAGTCCGAACATCGGAGGTCCACACCTGGTCTGCTAAATTCCAAGCGGTTTATTCTTGGAACAGATCTTAGCCAGAGAATTACTGACAACGATGCTTGGTTTGGTTACCGGACACTGCGCCCTAAAGCACCTGATCGGAATGTCGGATTACCTCACCAGCAGGATGTGCCTCGTGTGAGGACGAGCCCACTCTTCGTGGTTTCTCACTGTCCCGCGATAGGGCTTTATTATTCTGCATGATCTTGCTTGATCAGAAAAGCCTAACAGATAAACTTTAAGGCTGGCTTTTGAATCTGTTCAAGTGGTCCGGTTTACAATTCTGAGGTAGTGGAGCTACTTATGGTACAATAGGACCATGTCTCGGCTGTGGTATAAAAGAAAAGGCGGCATACTAAAAAATGATGAAAATAACGTAAATATAAATTAAAAACACTAAAAATATTTATGATTTTACTAAAAATCGATACTCACTGGAGTTGGAAAGGGCACTTTTGGTGTATTGTAATTATATCCGTTTTTAGTAGTTGGAGGTAAATACGTATTGCTTCCAGCTGGTATCGCTGTGAGTGCGAATGGTACAACCGCAAGCAGCGAGCTCTGAAAAAACAAAAAAAAAATACAACAATTACCACAAAAACTTTCTCAAGTAATCACGTCTTAAATTATTAACAACATTCAATATTTATTACCACGACATTTACTCTCGCTGGTCTCACGGCACTAATTTTCTAGACCGCAATCCTTGAAAATTTATTTCTAATCTTTTTTTCCATTATCTCGAAAACACCAAAAAGAATCTCGCAAAAAAAAAACTAATTAATCTTTAATTCCTTATTTCAGCAATTAAATAAATAAATATTCTCAGACATATATTCGCGCTCTGTACATGGGAACAAGAAGATGGATGCCATTTTTCCATCTTGAACCGAATGTTACCTTTACAGGTGACTAGTCTCGTTTTTTGTATCGTATGTATGAACGGGTATAGCGACAGCAATATACAGCTAGAAACGGCCCCATCACAGCCAGGTACAAGAGCGTACAATCACGATAGCAGAAAGGTCACAATCGTATGAAGTTTTGCATCTTTATAAAATTCGCAATCATATGCTCTCAGCTCTGAGAATGCATAACTAATTTTATGCAAAGATGTGAACCGTGAAATTTAATTGAAATAAGAAGACAACAACACCACAAAAAAATAACGAGAACACAGCGCGATTCGCAATCTGATTTCGTCATAAAGTTCACTCGGCTGCTGCCATTTCTCATGAACCGTACGACTTCAGGGTGAGGATCATTAGCGTCTCTAGCTGGAAGGCGCTAGAAATAAAATTAGTTTCAATTTCAGTCGCTATGACAGCCTTATTACCGCATTGTTATATGCTTGCGCAGGTGAGTTGCTCCGGATAACCCTGCGCGCACACAAGCTGACTACCAAAGTACACCTTTATCGATTGACAAATAAAACGTGAAAAGTGAAGCACGGCTGCAAATCGATGTTCACACCTTAAGTGTTTCTCGCTTCTAGAAAGGGTTTGGCTGGATCTGGAGTCTTAAGTTGGTTGATGTTTAAGAGAAAATAATCGATCCGTGATCCCAGCACCATTGGGCACAAAATGGATTGTGTCTAACAACATCTGAATAATCGGCGCATCAATCAAGTCATCAATCAAATCGCGGTTGATGATTAATAATGAAGATGCAAGTTATGCTTCTTCCTCGTCAAGGGGAGCCGCTCTCAGAAATCTATACACAGAAATTTATTAACCGCCGGTCATCATCCGCCTTGTGAGATTCAATCAAGTCAAAGCTGCTGCAGCAGAAGCACACCACCTGAAGCTACTACCTGAAAAGCCGGAGGCGTATGCGCTTTGTGATGCGCGGTAAGCATACATAATTGCGGCGGCAACAAACGAAGATCCTCTAAAGCTGCTCGCTGCTGGGTTCAATTAAAATTTTACATTTTTATACTCAGACACGTCCCTAGACAACGCGCGAGAAGCATGACTTTCTGCCTGACTTATATGCTTGGATGGTCTCAATCCGCGGCCCCGGGATCTCGAGGAGCTTCACTTGAGACTTGACTTGAGATTTGTAAAAATTTCGAAATGTTTCCTCCAATGGAACAATTCAATTGTTCGCCGTAAGCCAAGAGCATCTATGCATGAATCCCCATGGACCTCACCTTTTTTCCGCCGTTGATGTGACCTTGAGAGGTATGTGCAGTCGAGAATGTGATTTATGCACCAACAAATGGGAGATGCCGTATCGATGGTGTGCCTATGGCTACTGCTGGTTTTGGTCTCGCATTGCCATGCCTAAACGCAGCCTGTATTCGCTGTATTGAAATTGAAAAGACACATTTGGTCTGGTTAAGGGTTAACTGGTTGTCAATTTCAAAATGATCGTTCATTAGTTCGATTCTTGTTTGAATATGGGAATGGGGATTATGTAAAGAAGTTGGTCATTAGTTGCTGCTGTAAATGGTACCGAATTGGATTTTTGTGATTTAATGACGGCTTCATGTGGAATGCATTCAATTGCAGGTTGGGCGGAGTGTTTCAATTGAACGAATGCAACTTTGTATGGGATCTGGGATGATCATTGCGATCTGAGATAGGAATTTATTTGGCTGGGTTTCGCGAAGTTAGTTGGATGAGATTCGATCTTCTAGTAATTTTTCGTCGTCAAGTTGAAATCTAGCTGGAATTTTTCAAAGCTGCGACTGCGATATAACAAAATTGTTTGGGTAAATATAGAAAGATGGTTTGATAAGAAATTTGGTTTTTTATGTAAAAATCTAAGCTCAGAAGTCATTTTTTGTACTACCAATCCGACCTGTCTTACATGGCATAGTGCAATATGTTTTAGTAAGCTTAGATCGAAGGATAGGTGAAGGGGAGTCAGGAGGGTGCATGAGCAAGAGCCGATGAACACTGCGTTTGAACTCATGGACTCTTAAAAAATGACAATTATCATATTGAGGTGACTGGATTGGTGCTGTGAAAGTTAACGGACGTCATGCCGTTACAGACTATTAATCGCCAACACTGGACACAACTCGAATTGGCCAATCCAGAATACCATCAACCAGGGAGAATAAAGCTACTCTTAGGAGTCGACGATGGATTGATTGGTAAACGGCATTGAAGGAGTCCTATAGCACAAAAAACAAGTCTATGATGGATCTTGACGGGAGAAATAAAAAATCAAAATCAAACTTAGGAACTTTCACGTGCGTACTGTCGTCAAGGATTGGGTAACTCGTTTTTAGGAACTGGAAGAAATGCAATAAAGGCCCCTACAAACAGAGGAGGAGGACGAATGTTAGGCACTATTCATAAGGACTACAACGCGGTCATGGACAAAGTTATAGCGTGCTGAAGTGTGAGAATTGTGCTCTGAAGATGGCACACAGGTTAATTTGAGTACAATCTTTTTACAAACAAAACACACACTCATTTTACAAGAGCAAAGTTGTGACGCTTACACTCTCGAAAACTCGCATACCAACTGAGAAATGGACGCTTCTTAGCAACAATAGCACCGTTGCCTATAACTTTGGAACAGTAAGTCGGAGGGAAAAAAAGTTTAAATAAATGTTGTAGACATTTTTAAGAGGAACAATTTACTTATTTACACTTTTGTAAAAAAAACCATTTTTTCTGTTGTACAGCTTGACCTCTATGACACAAATTGTAGGCAACAATGTCCTCTACATTTTTCGTTAAAAAATGTTTTCTCTAAAATGCGTAGATTCATAGAAAAACGCTTTTCAAAAACTTTTTGAGTTTTCCAAAAAACGTCTACTAGAAATTTCACTCAAATTTAGAGTTAAGTTTCTTTTATGTTCCATTAACGATTTATGACAAATCATCCTTCCAAGAATTTTTGGCGCATCAATTGTCCGATTGTCGTACGTGGCCCATTTCCACTTAATTCCGTCTATAATGTTTTTTACGCTTATACTCTTGAGCCGAGCCCCTTTGTGTAAATGGTTCAAAACAGTTTTGTGGCCAATGCTTCATATCAATATAGAAATTGCAGACATGCTTATCTTGTTGGAATCTTTCAAGAAGCTCATCAGATTGGACGACCAGAGCGTGACTCATCTTTGACATTAAACTTACCAGAACCGAAGCACAGCCGATTTTCATAAAAAGCCTTCACCGTACAGAGCACAAATTTTTCACAAGCATGCGCAGCGTTCTTTCTATTGAAAAATTTGCTAAAATTTTTTTTCATTATTTTTCTCCATTTTCAAACGCAAACACCTTCCCAGCGACTGTACCAATTTCGATGTTTATACACTCAAAGTAACACTGGAACTGTCATCTGTCAAAATTTATTACTTCGCTGCGATCGATGGTCTGTAACCTATTTGCAATTAACGCCATCTATCAGAAAAACTCCATGAACTTTTTCCCAGACCTATTATATGTATGTTTACAAGTGAAGAGAACTAGTCGAGAAGTTTTACAAAAAAACAGGCAATGCTGGCAAAACTCAAGGCACGAAAGTCCATACCATGGAGGCTATACAAGGAGACAAAACTACGTGTTGTCAATTTTCGTTTGATTATTGGTGGCGCTGCAGTCAAATGTACCCCAAAAAACATGGCCGATTGTATTTATCCGGTTCATGGCAAAGTTCGTTTATTACTAATATATTTTACGTTTAGCAGCTTACAGCTGCTTACCAGCTTCTAAATTCGATTTTATATCAATGCGATTATCCGTAATTAATCAATTTTTGATGTTTCCAATGAATTTTTATCAAATTCATGTGGGGTACATCGGACAAAGGTGACATCTGTGGCCAAAAATGAACTAGAAGTTTAGTTTCTTCTACCCATCCATTTCCTGTCCTTTTCGCCATAAGAGTTTTGTCTCCTTGTATATTCTCCATAGTCCATACTTATTCCGACGTGTCACTATCATGTAAGGCCGGACTTATACCAGACAGCTTTGGCCATTGTTATAGCAAAAATGGCAGGTCTTTAGAACATAACATAGAGTAGAGAGTCATCTCATTCAGTTCTATAAAAAATTTCGGTGGGGTCCTTTTTTAATTACATTTTTTGGACAGAAATCATATTCAGGACTAAATCAACCACCGACGATTTCACCAAAATCTTCTTCCAGTAATTTATATCGACAATTATTTAATTTTCCTCTCGAATAAAAGTTACCACATCCAGAAAAAAAAGTTTCGTCCTGAAAACAGAACTTTAATTAAGGAAATATTTCCAATACTCAGTCACTCAGTTAGCAAAACCAAAAATTGGACAGGTCACAAAAATTTCATGTGAAACGCCCCGTCTGCGGAGCCCTGATCACGCATTCATTCTGTCAGATTGGAGCCGGATTCCCAGCGTGGTATGTAGACAATCCTGGCGGCCATCATCAGTCTAAAACATCGCCTCCAATCTGCGCCCGCTAACAAAAAAAAACCCCAGGAGAAAAAACACAGCACGGCGGAGAATATATTCCGCAATATTGATATTCACGTCCTGTCTGGTCCTTGTTTTAGCAACCAGAGCAGACTGTTGATTATTGCACAAATATTTGATTTAAATAAAAATCAAATTTAAAAGTTAAAAAACGAAACCGAGTTGAAAAATTAAATAAAAAAAAAGCGGAAGATAAAAAGTCCTTTCCCGTCGCTGCCGCGCCGTACAACGGTGGTACTTTGGCTTCCAGGATGTCCCGAGCACGGGCCGTGGTGGTGTATAGTACGTGTACATAGAGCGCTGGGCTGTGTGGGACACGAGTCTAGTGCTCATCCTAAATCCCTCATCAATTGAGGGAGCCTCCCCCGGGCCAGTGTGGTGGAGTCTATCGAAATGCGAGATGGAGCCCGAGGTCGGATTCCCGTCACGTAAGTAGCACAAAAAATCAAATCCACATACGATAGAACTTCTCGACTGAGCTGAGGGATATTGTCCCAGGATGTGGATTCCATTCACCCCAGGATAAAACCGCTGCCAGGACTTGGTGCTCTGTAGATATATCCTGGCACGGTACGTGTGTGTGTGGGTGGTTTTCTAGAATTTTAACTTGGCTGGAAGGAAATCGAATTATCCTGCGGTAGAGCCAGTCGCACTGGGCAATGATAGACTCAAATTTTACCGCGCTTCTGCTGCTGTGTGTGGATCCTTGTGTGTCCTTGTCCCTTTTGTGACATTCCTGTGGTAGATTTCCGCTGGAGCTCATTATCGTTGTGGGACGTCTGAATTTCAATGGCGGTTGATTTGTTTTGAAACATTGTTGCAATTGGAAAACTTAAATGAAATTAGCCTACACCGAGCCACCCACGTGCCACGTACGGAGTTGTAAGCAAGTCGCCTCGACCTCAGCACCATTCCGGACTACTAGGACGAACCAATGATTACGACGACACACTATGCTGGTTACGGAAGAAACTGGGACCAGCAAGGATGGCTAAT
Organism: Thereva nobilitata; assembly: GCA_963855945.1. Taxonomy (NCBI): domain Eukaryota; kingdom Metazoa; phylum Arthropoda; class Insecta; order Diptera; family Therevidae; genus Thereva; species Thereva nobilitata. The sequence continues at coordinate 231,523,667 of OY979694.1, forward strand.
TAAGCGTGGGTTTTGCTCTGCGGTTTCAATTATGAGTTAATCAAATCGAATTCAAGATTTATGCATGCGTCAGTTCTGGGCTGGAACTCTCCGATTTTATTGCTCAAGGGGAGATTTGCAGTGTGTCTCTAAGGTTTTAGTAATCAACTGCCAGCCCGGCTAGCCCAGCTAGACCAGTGCCCAAATTGGGAGGGCATGAAAATTATTTGCATTTCATATGGTCTCCTCTTCTGCAGGTTCGGCTAAATGACGGATTGGCCACAAGCCCTAATTGGTTGTGATTATGCAAAATATCTGCTTATTGCGTTAGTTTCCGGCCAAAGAGAAGCCCCAATTTTAGGGTGAAGGTTTTGATAAATTCCGGTTTGGCTTCGTTAGAATCTGCATGGAAACTCTTTTGAGTTGGAAGTTTTAGGAGAGACTAGGGATATGGAGTGTTTCATGCTTTTCATCGGGTTTGGAAAATGGCACTTAGCATTAATATAATCTCTAAATTCAATGAGTATTCTCCTTTATACAAGCGAATTTTTATTCATAATGAACGAATCAACTCTAAGATTGCCTCTCCCAACACGGGTACCAGTAGACTAGAGAAGTCCGCTGAGACCTCGAGCTGGAAAGACCACAGTCTTTAACATAGAAATTGCGCTGGCGGCCTTCCTGGACATCAACGGAGATTTTGACAATTCATCCTTTGTCCTTATAGACAAAGAAGACGAGATTTAATGAACACTGAAAACTTGCGAATTAAGAGTCACTCACTTAGAGAAATCTCTGGAAGGCACTATAGCAGAAGCTTGTTCCTAGGTAGCAGTTATATCTCCGCTCTACTATCTCCTATTCTTCAAATCAAGCTTACTACTACACATTGCAACCTCACTACAAACTCAAAGGCTTATTTTTTAAACACTTGAATTGTTTAAACCGTTGCAGTCAACTTTTACACGGTTTGCGTCGTTTATTGAAAATAAACACTTAAAGTTTTTCACTAGTAAACGTTTGCGGCTTGTCTTAGATAGAAGAAAGCTTTCTAAACCCTCCAATTTATAGCGCCTGTGGATATGTGATAAATAACTGGTGGTGTCGAAAAGCTTTTTTATTTTTGTTCACCTTTTTGTCCTGCAAACGTTATTATGGTTTTGGTCACCCTACTAAGTACTAACCCCATCCAATGCTGCTTGACCTCTCTAATCGAACGACCACTGGTGTATTGATTATGCTAAATGGCACTCTTTGCAATCGGCAACATAATTTCCAGTTTATTTCTCTAAAAGTGTTTATCATAACTAAGTGTTTACTATTCCAAGTGTTTTACTGTTAAACACTTCTATGGAACTAGCACGTCGTATTTCTTAAGAAATCTCAGACTGTGGGATGCTTGTTTGGCGATTTGGAATACGAGATCATTGAAAAAATGCTGTATGGCATGGAAGAAATGCTGTAGGAAATCAAGGTCAGTAACATGCTCTAGAGATGGTTTTGGGAAAAAATATAAGTAACTGCGAAGAGATTTAGCGAAAGTTAAACCGATGTTTAACTAAATAGCAAATATGTTAACTATGAAGAACTATGATGTTGTTTTTAGGATTTTTGAAGAATTTTGGCTGAATTGTACAAAATGTACATTCCGTACATACAGGGGGGGGAGGGGATGCATGCTTCTGAAGCAAAGGTTGGTTTTCGATCAACGGGTCTCCACTGAAGCAACACTATACTTTTTTCACCTCTGCAAGTCTTGCTTTCCTAAAATAGATTTTTGCTTCAGAAGCATGCATTCTCGTGTATTAAAGCTCAGCTCAGCTCAGAAGTTGCATATTTTATTTTGACCGCATTACGCGTTCTTTTGTAGCTGCATACAATCTGACATTTCGGCCATCATTCTACATAAAGAGACTGAACAATGTGTCGAGTCTTGATGAAACGGAAGGGATTCTCTTAAATATATCAGTTTTGGTGCACCTTTCAGCATTTGTAAAGGGCATATGTGATTGTATGATTCAATTATTATCCTTAATAGCATAAAAGCTACTTCCCCGCAAAAATGGAATTGCGAAGAGCACAAACAAACAACAAATCTTCAAAAACAGAAACCTAATGAATAAAAGAAGAAACAATCACTTTCATAATTTTTAAATGGCCCACCCCCAAACCCCGCATCCGTCCTGGAAATTCTGGAAATGCCGAAAAAAAGAGAGATGGCAACAACAACAACAAAAACTCACGGAAAGTAAAAGCTTATGTTTCTGAGATTTTTTTTATATAGCGATGCTGCATAGATTCGGGAAAAAGAAAGACTTTCGCTATTTGTGCTTCCTTGTTAACTTTAGCCCTTTTGAAATACAAACACAAGTCCTGGAGCCCTTTTTTCAGAAAATGAAGTCAGCTAGCGAAGCGAGCTTCTCCCCAATGAAAGGCTCTCGTCGTCGTCGTCGTTGTTTTTTCGCACTTCGGGTGATGGCGGAGGCGTCAGTGAGATAATGGCGTAAGATGCAAAAATGAGAGTGAAAAATTCTGAAGGAGATTCGCACAAAAGGTACTGAGGTACATGAAGGGTTTTTAAGGGCAGTGTGAATGAATTTGTTCTGTTTCTCGCTTCGTTTTTTGTTTTTTTTTTTTTTTTTTAATAAAACGAAAGGGTTGTAGTTTGTATAGTTAGGAAGTTAAGAAAAAAGTAGGTCAGCAGTGAGTTGGGATGACATGAAAAGTTTTTGCATCATTTTTTTTTTTGAGATAAGTTTTTTTTTTTGTAGGAAATTTTTAATTAAAAATTGTTAAATATTTATCCTTTTGCACTATGTTTACCTGAGGTTATCTGGGAGCAACTTCCAAGGCGGGAAGTTGCATTTAGTAATTAGAGTTGTATGTGATGAACAAAAATAGAAGAGAGGAAGTATTGTGTGGTGGCATCAATAATAGCATGAGATAACCTTATTAAATACTAAACTCACATCGAAATGGCTTGGTTTATTGTTTCTACAAAGATTTTCTTTTGGGTAATGAATTTTTCACGTTAAGATTGTGGACTGCCTTTTGATTTGGTCAATGAAAGAGTACTTTTGATTATTCTTCAACACATAATTGGTACAACCAAGTGTTGGAATTGGCTTCCTTCAGCAATGCTGCTCTGTCCTATACAAAACGAAATATACAGCTTTCTTAGATCTACTTGGTATCTTTTTCTGGAACATCCTATATCCCTTTTGCTCTCTTTTCATCCCGAGTAAAAATAAAACTCGCCGCTCCTAGCCTGAGGCACGCAAGGCGTCAAAACGCTTGGGCGGCGTCCGAAACAAACACGGCAGACCTGCGTAAAAATAAGACTAGCCCGCACCTAGCACGAAACAAGCATAAAGGGTGCCATTAGTATACTTAGTAGACCGGTTCTCGTTCGATTGCGTAGGTCAAGCAGCATTGGGCATGGTTAGTACTTAGTTGGGGGACCGCATGAGAAAACTATACTCGCTTTTGGAAGGGTCGATTACGAATATACATTCTGACGGGTGCATTTTTAGATATTCGTGCCTGTGGCGGGGGCGTGCATACCCGGGTGGAATGCGCATTTGTTCGCTATGCGTGATAGGTGCGGGCGAGTGCATACTTTTAACAAATTAATCAACTAAATCATTTTTACTGGGGATTGTGGTATAGGTAATGGAACATCCTTTGAACATCATGGCCAAAAAACGCCAGCCCCTACAACAGACTTCCTCTCTGGAAGGGATCGGTATATTGAGGTCACTGTGCGACGATGTAGCCGGTAGGCCGTACTACTAATTCCTGTGATAGAGAGCGCAGTATATAGCAAACCGTCTGCTGCCTGATGTAATAAAAAAATAGTTGGGATGTGGCTTTTGACCCTTTCGGTCCACAAGATTAACTTCCCAGTATTCGTTCAAACCAAAAAACGACTCGAACGATTTTTATGAAAATCTTTTCAGATCATACTTCCTTTAACACGCTTTGAACGGCATCTTAACGAAGTCGGTATCTTTTTTGGTTCGCGCGAAATCGTGCTGGTACAAAAATCACTTACGTCGTTCAAACAAAAAAAACGGCTCGACCGATTTTTATGAAAATCTTTTCAGATCATACTTCCTTTAACACGCTTTGAACGGCATCTTAACGAAGTCGGTATCTTTTTTGGTTCGCGCGAAATCGTGCTGGTACAAAAATCACTTACGTCGTTCAAACAAAAAAAACGGCTCGACCGATTTTTATGAAAATCTTTTCAATTCATATGTCCTTCCTACGCTTCGAATGGCACCTTAACGAAGTCGACATCTTTTTCGGCTCGCGCGAAATCGTGCAGGAAAAAATGACCACATACGTACGCACACACACATATTTCTTCCCAAATTTTTGCTTAAAATGCTATTGGGACTTTGAAACGTGTAAATACATTGAAAATTTCGAATCCGATTTTCGGACCGATTATAATAACTTCCTACTGGGAAGTTAATAGGTGGCAGCAGATCGAGAATTATGTTGAGTGCTTCAGTCGGAGTTATACACACATGGCCCAATCTGGATCTGTTATATTCTTTGGCAAGAGCCAGTCATCATATGGAGGAGCCGTATGTTAGCACTAGTCTAATTACTACCGTGTATAGCCAGCGCACCAACAGCGCGGCTTCAAACATCATCTCTTGCCCAAAGTCTGTTTAAAGGCATAGAAAGCTATTCTGGCCTTCCTTGCTATTTCTTCGATATTCTACCTCCAATTCAGTTTTGGGTCTAAAAATGACCCAAGAAATGACCAAAAAGATAAGCTCAGTACTCGACCGGTAACTGAAGGTGGGCATTTTAGTCCTCCAGCAATATTGGACCATGCGCTAACCTTTCCAAGAGTCATCTCCATAATCTCACTGGTTATGTGGAGGATAATCCATAACAAAGGTTTATATTGATTTTTTTATTTATATTTTTTATTACTTATTATTCAATATATAAAATTGGATGTATGTGTGTATGTATGTATGTTCCCTAATAACTCCTAAACCATTCAACCGATCGCCACAAAAATTTAACCACATATTACTTACACGAAGGGAGTGGTTTTGGCATCGGTGCCTACTTTCAAAAATCGCTCCTAGGGGGCGCTGTCTTAGAGAGCTTTGTTAAAAATTCGATAAAAAGCCTAATAATATACGTTCTAACAGGGTGAAAATGTATACATATAGGTTTCTGGGCACGAGAAAGCGATTGGTGATGTCCATTACTTTCGCAAAGATGGCGGTTCCAATATGGCGGCCGAATTTTTAAATTGTGTTCCCCGACCCCCGGCATGGGTATCAAATGAAAGGGTATGACAAATAGAATATTATTAGCTGTGTGGTGTCATTCCAAATTCAAAATGGCCGCTTACAAAAAATGGCGGATTACCTTTTTCTTTGCAAGCCATCCGTTATGGGTATCAAATGAAAAGGTATGACAAGTAGAATAGTATTAGCTGTGCGGCGTCATTCGAAATGCAAAATGGCGGCCAACACAAAATTAGAGTTTACATTTTTCTTTACAACGCCCGGGGCGCGCCCTCGGTATGGGTATCAAATGAAAGTATATGACGAGTATAGTACAGTAAGCTGTGTGACGTCATTTTAAATCTAATATGGCGGTCACCACAAAAAGGCAAAAGATATATATTAGTCTAAAATGTAGAAAATAAAATATAGTTTAAAAAAACTAAAATATACACTTTTAAATTAAAATGAACTAAAAAATCGAGCGAAGTTCTACACAGGGCGCCTAATCCCCCGGCATAGCAAAATCAAATCTGATCGATAAATGCCAAGTCAGGGGATAATTTTTATTGGCTCGATCAAAATATCAGATACCAAATAGTTTCACATTTTGTTATTTGGAATCAAAAATACCAAAAAATTGCCTTTTTCAAACTCTCCTACTGAATATTAAAATTCATATCACCTGATTACTACTATTGGCTTATGGGTGCAGCATAGGCGCACCGGGTCCCAGCTAGTTATTCAATAATTGATCAAAATTTAATAAGCTACTTGCAATGTACACAAATTTCATCTATTTGACTACCAACCTACTACGCTGTAAGGCAACAACTTTACAGCAGTCGAAATTATTTCTGATTTCGTAAAAACGCTAGAAAATAAAAACGAGCAAATAGTTTGCAATCATAGAATTAATGAAACTGTGGGTGGCCCTTGCCATTTGATTCATCAGTGTCGACCCACCAGAATACATTATATGAGCAAGTCATCCACCCACCTTTGCTCAACACGTGCAGTTGCAGCGTTGATGAACTTTAAGGGTGCATGTAGAGGTGCTGTTAAGTGAGTCCTTTAAAGTATTAATTTTGTTGCTAAAGTTTATTATAAAGCAAACGACATAACTTGATCAAACTGAATTATAATTTTTACCTGTTGCCAACTTGTTCCGTAATTATTTAATTAATTAAACTCTAACCTTTAAGAATCTTCTCAATTTAATATTAATATTGCAACCGACACATTCAAGCCGTCACATTTCAATTATCGCATGAGCAACGATGCAATTGCTCGGCTTAATAAGGTGATTATGATGCAGTTTAGATCTACTTTAATGCATTTTATTGTCGCCATTGCGCTCGGTCTATGGCCCATTAAGGTGCTCGTATACACCACCTGGGCACTACAGCTGCTGCTATTTTGCATTCGCCACCGTCGTCGTCATGACAATTTGCTAACGCGGTGATTAATGTCTAACTCGAGATTCAAGATCATCTTCTGCATAATCCAGACCCGAGTTTATATAGCATTAGTGTTGGCCACTTTCCGCCGCCGCAATTGAGCCGACTTGTGACTATGCATTATTTGTCTAATTATCGCGCATTAATTTATTCGCCACGAATTCGCCGCTCTATGGTACTTCTTTCGGGTGATATTTTTGTTTTTAATTTTATTTTTATTTTTATTTTTTTTTATTTTATTTTTTGGTTTTCTCACCAAGTGCATGTGCTGGACGTATACGATAGTGGAATTACGGGACAACGGTTGTACGGTGCGATCTGTACGTGCGACTGGCATGCAAATTAGTCTATGTGATAAATGGGATGCTGCCATCGCGATTTCCACTTAATCTGGCGAAAACTTCCCGGAAAATTAACTGCGACCGAGAGACTCCAGTCTTGGATTTTAACAATTCTTCTTAATTAGATGTGCGAAAGAGATTGGCGCTGCGCCTTTGTTCATTATTATTTATCGCACTATACCCAAAACGATAGTGTGCCGCGGCTGTTCTTAGCTATGTATGTTGTAGCGTAGCAGCACTGTTCATTGCCAATCTTCTGTGTTGGATCGTTTATAACCGCATGATGACATTTTGTTACACTATTTATGATGCTTTAGAGAAAATTAATTTAATTACTGAGAGCGCGCTTCTACATATTAATTAAAACGTTTAAAAGTTGTTCAGAATAGTCAAGTGTGCCGTAAAGATACAAAGAGCAGCACAAACGACAACGCGGGAAATGAGAAACAAATCCTTGGAGGATGAAGTGTTTGTAAGACGATCAAGGACTTCAATTGGGGTTCAGAGTACCCAAAACTATTAAGAATGTTGTCTTTTGGGCTTGAATCGTTGCTGGAACATTGGTGTAGACTTTTCTTTAACATAGCCTAAACGTGTTAGATCGCCTGATTTTTGCGGCCAATTGAAGTCTCCATTTCGAGAAATCACAAGTCCAGGAAATTTTTCACGTAATAGAAGCTAAATGGCAGGTGGTAGAGTCCTGCTGAAACTTAACCTCGTCCACATCCATAGCATCAATATCGGGCCAAAACCCGACTAGCATTATGAGGAGGTGCAGATATGCATAGGACCTAGGGTTTCTCAAAAACCCGCCCATTTTTGGATTCGCCGAATCCGAATCCTTAAAACTGAGACCCGCCGATTCCGATTCTAAGTAAAAACTCACAATTTTAATTTACAAAAACTATTGTATTAATAGTCCCATAAATAGGTCGAAAAAAAGGCCTTCGTGAAAAATACCGCGATTTTTTCTTTCCCAAAAGATTTTATATATTTTTGTGAGCTTAAATTCAAAATGCTAAACTTTATAGTGAATGGAAACCCGTTTAATTCTATATCTTAGAGACTATGCATTTTAAGACAAAAACTGATATAATCTTTTTTGTAGATAAATAAGTGATTTAACTTTCTTGTTTAGAAATTTTTTTTATAAAGTCTATATGTACGGAGATATAGTGCTTCAAACTTCATATGTCACTCTCTTTGCACTATATTTCGTTAATGGTTAATTCTACATGAAAAAATCCTGCGTAATACTTATAGAACACGGGATTATCTATAATTTTTGTTATTATCATTTTTTACGTAGGGCTAATATTTCACGAATTACAGCGCTTTAAGTATCGAAAAACGTAAATTCAGAAGTAGTAGTTGGCCAATATCTTTTTAATTACACGTTTTCTTGCAAATCTGATTATAACGCTTTTCATGCGCAATTTCATTGCCCACATTTTTTTTCCGGGAAGGCTGTGGAAAAGAGTTTGTGCTTATAACCTCAAAAGTAAAGGCCGTAGCATAAAAATTGTCTAGACCTTATTCATAGGAAATTGTTCAACCTGATTAAACTGAAGATAAAACAATCGAAAATTCGAAAATGTCAATACCATTTTCTTCATCATGGCATAAAATCTCAACACCCAGAACCTACCAAGATTATTTTTTTTTCAAGTTTTGAAATTTTAAGTCAAGTTGTTACTTTTAATTACCAAAGTTTTTAACAGATGAAACAACTAATTTTATTTTTTGTTATAATCAAGAATATTTATTTTAATAGTGAATTTCATATCGAGCAATCGAGGAATCGAGGAATTTCAGAAACGGATCCCGATTCCGAATGCCAGGGGAAAGATTCGCCGAATCCGATTCCGAGTTATTCGGTATGAGAAAACCTAATGGGACCCCTATGAGGCTAGCCCCCCCTCCATTGTGCTATCCCATGTGGCCCCCGTGAGGGCAAATGAATGAAATAGTATGTAAAAAAGAGTCCGACAATTTTGAGTATTTCAGCGTGGATTTGAGTAATACTTTTCAAAGCGAGTGTCGTTTTACCAAGCGGTCCCCAACTCAGTACTAAACACGTCCAATGCTGCTTGACCTCCATAATCGAACGAGAAGCAGTCTATTGAGTATGCTTAACGACAGCCTTCACGGTCAACAACATAATTGGCTGAAATATGAAACAAGACAACAATAGCTGTGTTCCTTTTCTACTTTTTAGTACTCGCGAGCAGAGCAGAAAAGGAACGCAAAATTTGTTGATTTGAGTAAAACCTAACCTAATATTTTTGATGTAATTTCATTTGTATACAAAAGAATAAGAATAATTTACAACATAATTTAAATTAATGCGGTAAATTTATTATTTATATTTTTATTTATTTTATTTAGAAATTTACTATTTTTATTTTTATTAAACATTAAAAAAAGCTCAAAACATTAAAAAGCCATCTATGAGGTGATAGGGTAATTAAAATAATTCACAATAGACTCCAAATGGGAGCTTTTGTCTAGCGGATTTTAATTGCGTAACTAAAAGTGTTATCTAGTCGTATGTTAGAGCAAGTGTAGCTGCGAGTACTCACGAGTAAAAATTAGCAGAAAAGGAACGCAGCTAATAAAAACTAAAGCTTTGTCTGAGTCAAACTAAAGTTTTCCGAATACGTAAAGGTGAAACCACAATGTACGCTTCCTTGCTTGAACTTAGTGAGCTTTGCAGAGCTTTTCAGATGAAGCTGCCAAGAGTAGTGGCTACTGAGAGACTTTCAAAATATCTCTAATTACCCAGGAGTAAAATGTTAGTGCGATCGTTATTTTGTTACCGTTATATGATGATGTTGAACGCATTTTTCTGAACACCAATCAGCAAGTCATGTTTTCTGCTAAAGACTTTGAAACGTCCTCAAGATGAACACATTTGGATACAAAACAAGCGAAGATCACTATAAATGATTTGTATCGTCTTTCACCTTTTATCTTGTGCGTGATCATTATGCGATCGAGTCGACACTAGTTGTTGTAAATATCATTGATGTCGACACGCAACTATCTGGCAAATGACTCATCATCTGGGTCAAGAATTTCGATCGGTATGGAAAACATTTCATTGATGCCGAATCGATTAGAGTATGATCACGATCATAACATCCTCCTGACTTATGTTGCCCTTGTGCTGTAGGACCACCAGACAAATTCTGAGGGATTTAAAGTGTTACTAAGCACGTAAATTGTTGATAATGGTGATTTGAATTACTTAAATTAATTGGATTGACGAATGCAGATAGAGTGGAGTATGATGGAGTTTGGAGTAAATTTAGCATTTTGATGATGACCATTTGTTAACTCAATGCCCTTAAGCAGTTGATGCAAGGATTCAAAAACTAGCAAATCACCACTTTTAGAACATTGCATTGTGATTTGTATCCGCACAAAGGGTTCAATTAACTGTCGTAATGGTTAGACTCTTCTAGGAATGAATATCTTCGCCCATATACCAGAGAGCTTTGAGTTGACTACCTGAGAATTTTAGCTGATTAAATTGGGTTGTTGATCGCTGACATCGTAGACTTAACACATTCTAAAATGGTTTATTTGCTTAAAGTTAATCAAGACATGTTCCTTCTTCATGTTTACTATAAAGTCTGGCGATCACTCCGCGAACTTTTCAACCAGCCAATGAAACTTTAATGTATCGTTGAAACACATTGAGAAATTGAGCGATTCTGTAGCTGTTATCAATTTTGTCTGAGTTTCTTGAATAAAGCTAAATCTCGGCTTGACTATGAAAGATTGCCTGCAAAAAATACAATGGTGGTGATCGTTCGTTGTTTTCTTTCGTTCTCTTCAAAATCTTCATTCGGTAGTATATTAAAATGTATTCTTCTTTCTTGGCTTTGTTGTTTGTGGTTTGTTTTCAATTTCCATAAAATTGGTACTAAATAAAGTAAAAACTCTAAAGAAAATTCAATTCTATGTCTAACTACAAAATTATACTATGAATTGTATAACAAAATGTGCATATTAACAATATTTATTGATATTTAATCGATTAAAATCATGAACAAACTCATTTCCTGACTGCGCTTTGATTTATGCGTCCAAAGCGGTTTCTCGATAAACGACGATATAATCTTACTCAGAAATCGCCTCATTATCGCTGCAAAACATCAGAATAAATCTCAACTGGCTCATCTCTAAGTCAATTGCGCATATATGTAGATATCCAGTCGGCATCTGACCATCAATCGTCCGGTGTCTATATTTTCTAGAATCAAGACGTCATCGTAGGCTCTCTCTTCGAAGCGATCAGGTTGACCGTGAACACCTACATTACACCAATCGCCATGCCAATGACATTCGCATATAATCCACATGCAGCGAAAATACCGATAATATCATCGTCGGCGCACGACCAAAGCAGGAAGAATCTCTGCGCAATGCGCTAATGCACAACAGATGGACATATACACATATTATCATGAGAATAATTAAACCCTCGTTCACACAAGTGATTGCCGGAGCTCTGGTGTTTCGCAACAATTGTTTACACGCATCATCGCCCCAACAGGAGCCCCCTTGATTGACTTTTGATGAAGACGGAACCTTCTTCTGACATGGCATAGTCGTGTACTACCTGACTGGTGGCTACCTCATGCTACCTTTGGATGCTCCAATGACAGACGCTACACGATGTTGAACGTCTCGTAAAACCTTCATTGAACGCACTATGCCCGGAAACTGCCAAAAAAAAAGATTTGTTTGTAATCTTCTACCTAATCCCAGAGCGGTGTAATTACGTGTAGATGCGTGCAACTAACCTACATTCGCGTTCGTTACCTGCTTTCACGGTTCATGTTGCTGCTGCTGCAGATGAATTAAATTTTGCGTCTGGGACATGGCTGGTGCTTGGCGTGATAAAAGAAAACAATTTATTCGTCTTTTTGTAAGTTGTAAGTGTTACGTTGACTGTGCAAAATGAACCAAGAAACTTAATGGTTATTGTTTTGTTTCGCAGGGTTTCACAGGTATTCACAGGTACAGAAATACTCTCATGCGCGCTCGGTGTAAGTTTTTTGTTTGTGACAGGAACAAGATAATGGGCAATATGATGTTTATGCAAGTACAGACAGGACAGAAAATTTGAATGTTTTGATTATTTTTAATTAAAAAAAAAAACAACAATAGTAATTAGGGGAATCAGTTTGACAGTGCTGTTTTAGAGTTTTACGTAAAACAGTAGATTGTTTCGAGGAATTAGGTACAACTTGAGTCTTGCTTGCGCAAACTGTGGATTAAGTCTCTATACATTATAATTTTTCTGCCGGTTGTAAATTATTTCCAAACGAAATTCGTCACTAGGCAAATAATGTCATTTATTTGGGCTATTGACATTCTTTATCACATTGCACCCTATGCAACATCACTGTCTTAAAATATTGTAGATCAGTGGATTCAGTTCTGTAAAAGATTTTCATTCATTCTACAGGATAAAGGTAGTTGTCTATGCTGACGACATGATCATCCTACTATCCGGAAAACTTCTCTCCGCAACCAGTGAAATTATGTAGATGGCTCTTGGAAAAATTGGCATGTGGTTTAACTGCTGTAGCTGTATGCTAGCCGTTAACCCGGAAAAGATTATACTGATGCTCCTTCACTAATAGAAAAAAATCATTAATTTCATTCCACATACATTCAACGGTCGAGCGTTAAGCTTATCACGTTCTGCTTAATACTTGGCTTTTATTTTGGACCCAAACCTGAATTGGAGACTTAAAGGTAAGAGCTTCGCAGAGCTTCGGTAAGAGATGAGGTTGGAAGCCACACATAGTGAGCTGGCTATGCGCAGAAGTGATAAGACCATACGCCTTAAGCCTAGTATGCTGTTGAAGCGAAATTTTCGTTTGCGTTTTGGATATATATCTCTACACACGAAAAATAATTGGAGAATAGAATAGTTTACGTTAAAAAACTGTTAATTTGAATACTTCCGCTTCAAAATCTTAAAAAAATCCTATTTCAATTTCAATCTACTTTTATTTAAATCACACTTGTCACTTTTTCACTTCACACTTGACTACTGTCAAAATTTCGGGCCGAAATAAATATTAAAACATTATTTCGGTTCGAAAAAAGTCTCCACATAAGCAGAGACATTTACCTTTATCCCGAAAAAGTTGTGATTTTTCGTTTGAACAGCGTACTGCTAAACGAAATCGGAAGCGAAAATTTCGGTGGCACTTTTCGCGTGCGTTTTTTTACATAGAGTTTGATAGGAAATTTTCATTTCGCTTCAACACAACAGCATACTAGGCTTTACCGTGGCTCGCTCTTGCGAAGGATAAAAAATCTCAGATTAGTTCAATTTTACGAAATGGTGTAGCAACAGCGTAGAACTCAATCAATAGGTTTACGCATGTTGCTGCATTCAAACCCCCACGATCGCCGATCGGTGAATCACTTGAATTTCTGGCAGTTCCCTAGTCTGATCGCCATGTATCGCCTTCGCCGTTTTTTTTGACAATCTAATCAATTTATAAAATTAAATACTAAGAAGTTGCTTTTACAAGAGGAAACGATTTAAAGAACAAAGGCTAACTTATTCATTTTGGTTGGGTATCAAAAGAATCTCAATCGTGCGATCGCCAACAATTTTATGCATTGGACTTAAGTACTCGGGGCAACGGTTGGACCTACTTACCTTGTCACTTTACCGGTCCAACAGCTATAGCACGTTCAATCACACGAAATAGTGCTTGTGACCCCTTAAAGAGGACTTTGTGTACAAATTTCATTAAAGAAAACAACGTAATTCTCGATTTGCTGCCATTTGATCATCAGGGACAACTCAGTCTGCGCGATCCTGTGACTACGGGAAGCAAGCTTTTATGTGGAGAAGACGTATGAACCATGCAATATACTACACTCTTGACCTCTGGGAATGGAAGAAATATCTTCTGACTATGACATTGAAACTGAATTTTAACCCAGGTTTCGATGTCAAGGTCCGAACCAGTTTCTTACAGGCGGGACTGCAGAAACTTTAGTTAAAGTTTTTCTAGTGAAACAGATGAACCCCAGGCTGGGAGCCAGGGTAATACTGTAATCCGATGGCCATGTGGCTATCAAGGCATTAGGCATGGTCTATAAAATATCAAAGCTGGTTGAAATCTGTCAAAAGGAGCACTCTTCTCTGGTTAGGAGGTGCACGATCACTCTTCAGACGGTACCGGGTCATAGAAAAATCAATGGTTTCGAGAAGGCCGAAAAATTGAATGGACTAGGAGAAAATCTTGTAGACACACCATTGGCAAATTTACAGAAGCCACTTTGAGTGACAAAGAGAGATCTCATGACGCATTTCCTTTCAACGGCAGGTTAAAGGTGGAGGAGTTTAGCATAATGCGCCATGCCTAGAAAAATTTGGCTCTTGACTACAGCAAGCACAAATCATGCGAACTAGTGATGATCTCGTGCAAGAGCATTGTTAGCATAGTGTCGATAATTACGGGACACTGACCAATTGTGGAACAGATTGAATTTATTTATTTATTTTGTTTTGCTAAACATGTTTTTTTGTAGGATACTTTATTTATTGAAGAGTAGAAACATAACCTAATTGTTAGGGAAGCACAATTAGCAGCAAACACTAGCAATATGCATCAGCTAATACGACCTTATCAGGGAATTATCAAATAAAGTATTGAGACGAAGACAGATCTTGTGGGACTCAGAAGGACGTTTACTTACATCTGCGGAAGATAAGATACAAAGATGGCGTCAATATTATACACAGCGCAATCAACGGAGATAGATCAGTGAATGTCAATCAATATGGAAGGAAGAAGCAAGAAAGCGGACCCGAGTATCATTCAATATAATTCCATTAACGCTGAGAGAAGTCAAAGAAGCAATGATGAAGCTAAAAAATAAGAAATCAGAAGGCTCAGATAGGGTTCCAGCTGGACTGCTCAAAACCAACATTGAAGTAAAGTAATATCAGAGATATTACATCCTATTCTAGAGCAGATATGGAACGAAGAAATATTGCCAAATAAATGGAAGGAGGCAATAATTATTAACTTACCAAAAAGAGGAGATCTAAAAGAATGAGAAAATTGGAGAGGTATTACCATACAAAATATGGCAGCAAAGATACTGGCCTCCATAATTCTTTGTAGAATTGAAGATAAAATATGCTACCAGCCAAGAGAAGTACAAGTAGGATTTAGGAAAAGATGTATAGACAACTCAAACACCTTAATATTAATAGTCGAACAATTTATAGAATGGAAGTCACCATTATACATTACCTTCGAACATTACGAGCAAGTATTCGACACAATCCATAAGGGAACCATTTGGGAAGCTTTGAAAAAGAAAGTAGTACCAACAAAATTAATCCAAATGATCATGATGTTAACCGTCGAAGGAGAGCTAAGAATTCTTCATAATGGTCAATTAAGTGACACATTAGCAACTACAACTGGAGTGAAACAAGGTTGTCCTATTTCACCATTATTCTTTATATCTGTACTTGACGAAATAATGAAGAAAGCTAGCAGAGAATCAAGAGGAATTCGTTGGAGATTGCCAGAGCGGCTAGAAGGCCTCGAATACGCAGATGATATCGCACTTCTAGCTCATTCAAGAGAAGGCAAAGAAAAATATACAGCTTAGAAATATGTGCATTGAAAGCAGGTCTTAGAAAAAATGTA
Source organism: Thereva nobilitata (assembly GCA_963855945.1). Lineage (NCBI taxonomy): Eukaryota > Metazoa > Arthropoda > Insecta > Diptera > Therevidae > Thereva > Thereva nobilitata. The sequence goes on from OY979694.1 coordinate 231,539,422, forward strand.
AAAAATACCAAATCAATGAGAATTAGTACTGCAAACACTAAACCATTAATAATAAAAGATTGTATAGTAGAAGACGTGAAAGAGTTCAATTACCTCGGTAGTATAGTTACTATGGAAGGAGGTGGGAGGACGGATATCTTAAGTGGGTTTAAAAATGGTTCACTCGCTTTCGTTCTGGTAATTTTGATATGCAAGACTAGTCACGCTCTGGACGTCCAATAACTGAAAAAGCAGGGCCGATTATTCTCAACTCTACTGTGGGCAACTAGAGACATTACGTCAAGCTAAGGAACGAAAACGGCTTTAAAGAAATACGGAAAAGCTTTAAAGAAAAACAGACAAGCTTTAAAGAAATACCCTTAAGCTTTAGTTTAACTCATACAGTTCTCAAGGAATTATGTTGGTGACAGTGAAGGGTGTCATTTAGCATACTCAATTTCTGGTTCTGGTTCGATTACTGAGGTAAAGCAGCATTGGATATGATGAGTACTCAGTTGGGGACCGTATTGATAAAACCACACTCGCGTTCAAAAATATAAAGCTTTCGACACCGGCGTAGTTATTACTCACATATCCACGGAAAAATTAGCAGGTAGCATTGATTTTTCCTCAAGGGGGCCAAATTAGGCATTCCTTACGACGAGGCGCTAATGAGGAAAGACGTTAGATGCCCTGTGTGGGCCTTATCGAGTACACCACACGGCGTCCACATGAAGCAGGGGATCTAGCCTCATAGGGGCCCTATCTGTACCCCTTACCTCAAAATGCTAGTCGGACGTAACCCCATAATAAAAGAACTTAAAACCACATAACTCAATAGACAGCTGGTAAATAAATTGACCGATTAATTGTATACATTTTAACGTTCACGTGCTTCCCACCCACAATGATTATGCTCCGCCACCCCTGACCACACAGTTCTTTGGTGACCCCTCAAAAATTGGGATTGTTTATTTGGGAAGTTTTGATCCATCTACCGTATAGTCCAGAGAAAGCACTCTCTGACTGTCACGTGTGCCGATCTATGAAGAGATCGTCAATGGAATTAATCTGGTTACCTTGATAAGGTTTTCAACCAGAAACCACAGATCTGCCCTAAAAATTACCAAACATTGTCGATAATAATAGAGCATATTTATCCTATTTTTTAAGTTGTGACCGGTCATAAGTCACAAGCTTTCAAGATTCGTGCTTGTCATTGAGAGTTTGATTCTTGTGACTATCAGCTGTTTTGGTATTCTAAATACACTTTGGTGTATTTGGTAAATATTGACTGCAAAATTAGAGTACAAAATTGCCTCACCACACACTTGTGATTGCGTTGTGACTTGTGACTGTTTTTAGAATAAGAGTATTAATAAATTCATTTTCACTCTACAAGAAAACCAGTTCAATTTTACTAAAAAAACACCACGAACCTTTTCCCAAAATCCGATAGCACTAAGTATTGTACAAAAATAACATAGATTACATTTGAGTTGAACTCGTACAAATTAAATGTTTATCAAAATTTCACCAAACGAACTTTTCAACTAAGGCTTTGCTTCTAAAGATATACATACATATGAAAGAAATTTGACCATGAAACAAGAAGGTAAGAAAACACCTTCGAAGATAATTTCAGAATCGTGATAAACCCAAAAAAGATAGTTGTGATTACTAAACCGGTTCAAACCAATAAATACAATTAGTTTACACATATTTTTTTGTTGAAATTATCAAGAAAAAGCTTTTCAGTATATTAACAACAAGTTTATCAACATCAACATCACAACATCACTTTTCGATAAAATTGCATAGAAAACAAGAGGTGCAAACATCGTCACTATAGTTCGACCTATACGACCTCAATTAAGTAAACTAAAATGCATCAAGGTTGTCCAGGTATCACTTTGCAACTCATACACTTTTACTATAAAGTTAACACTAGAATTCACGAATTGTTTATAATTAATAAAAAAAAAATATTAAAAATCATTCGTGTGTTGGTGAAGGTAATGTAATAAATTTTTATAAGAATCAACAGTGCAGGTCCTTTCGTCCGTTTTACAAGAATTTAACAAAATTTAATGTTTTTTTAAGCTGAATTTATTCACTTATTTATTTTTACTTTTTTTTCTAAATTTTTTTTTATATGATAATTTGATTGGAGCACGAAAATAAAATTGAGGAGTTTTTAAAAACTCCATCGGAAAATGCACTTTAATATAGAAAAACATAATAAAATCAGTCTTGATTTGTTTATGATTTTTTTTGTATTAGTCCTTCTAGAGCAGGAGCTTAAAGTGTAATTATGAGATCGAGTTGGGGCTTCCATGAGTACCACCATTTCCTTCATCAAGTATTGTAATAAGTACTCCACCCCCACTAACACTTCCCATCAGAACCAGAAACCCGTTCCTATTTTTTTTTAATTTAACTCGTAGCATCGCTAAAACGAAAACCTTGTACAATTCCCCCTTTTATGGAAAAGCTATTCAAAGAAATTTTTCAACCCCTACCTTGCCATCACCGCCACCGCCATCACCATCATCATCAACATCGCACTTCAGGCATCCTTAAGATTCTCTCACACTGATAGAAAAGCCGAATCCCAGCAAAAAAAAAAAAAAACTAATAACCTCAATTTTGGCATCTGACACTTCATTTGATTCCCGTAATCCATCAAAGCCTCCGGGAGGGTTGGGCCAAGCCCCATCAGGACTGAAGAGATTTCAAATGTTTTGTTGAATCAGACAATAAACTTCGATTATGTGTCCTTGCTCTGGAGGATGAGGAGGAGGAGGAGGGTGAGTGGTGTTGGTTGGTTGGTTGGTTGGTGCTTGGGGGTGGTTTAATGATACTCAAAATTTATGTCACGTGTCCTTTCTGTGTGCGTACTCAATTCTGGCAAAACTAAACAAACATTCACGAAATACGAAAAAAGGACGAGCCTGCTGCTTCTTATAGAGGGTATATATTCCCGACACATCCTTCAATCCCGGCCAGGGGACCACACACCAGCCGCCCTCCTGCTCCTCCTCCTCTCTCAAAACAAATCGCTCAGTGAATCTGTATGTTTCGAAGATAGCGACGCGATTTCTGGTGGTGCCTGTGTACAGCCCCGAAGCCCCGTTGGCTGGCAAATATGTTGAAAACGTGTGAAAGCAAACATAATCGAGGATTCCCAGCCTAGAGCGACTGAAGAGGGCACTTACCGTCAATAGATGTCCCCTAAAAATATGGAAATTCCCTAAAAATTGCCACATATGACAACAAACCGCTAGAGGGTGGCGGTACCGTACTACGGCGGCGACAGGAATGGGGAACTGCTGAATATATATTTTTTTTTTCGTTGGAGTGTGTGTGTGTAGATGATGCAGCAACGTTTCCCTTACCGGGGGGCCGTCCGCCCTGCATCGAATTTAAGGCCCTCCTGGCATAGACAGAGATTCACAGAAGTCGCGAATTATGAACAAGATAAATTCCAATGCTTAAGGGTGGGTGTGTGGGTGTAGAAGAAGACTCAGCAGCGTGCAAAGGCACTGGGACTGTCTTATTCAGGACAGGATATTCTTGTCCCTGATCTTTATAGCATTGTCGTAAGTCACAATCCCATCTTGACGGAGGACAGATTCAAGACAGGAGCAGTGAACAGCAGCCCAATGTACAACAGAGGGGCATAAAGCATGCCGAGCATTATCCAGAGTTGAGCCCTTCAAGGGGCAGTAAGGATTCATCTGGATGGAGTAGATATACACTACTTGTATAAACGGGCGGGTGGGGGGTGGGGGGAACCTTACAGTTGGTGGTGGGTACTTACAGTGAAGGCAATCAATTTTAAGGACATCATATTTGCCGTTGGTCGGTGCTCGTCGTTGCTCTGCTGTGATATTTGTCCTGGCTTTTCCTTTGACACTTCCACTTAACCGAAATCCCCTTAATCTTTCAGGGTTTTAAGGATATCCCTTATGTGGTACACAATTTTCTTTTATACGGCGGAGCACTTGAGTGAAATTCTTTTGTTAGTTTGGCACAAAACAGCACACCTCAGCACTATGGTAACTACAAATTCACTTTGTTTGGTCCTTGCTTGCCGTAAGAAGGACGTGCGGCTCTATGTAAGTATATACTATACACACTGTCACTGATTTCAATCTATATTCTAGTCTATAATGATTTTGTTATGACACTCGAGTATCGCGTTACAAATGCGTTTCACGTTCTCTTGGGTATAGTGTTGCCAATGACACAGACTTGGGATAAATAAAGGATTGCATCGATTGAGACTCTTTTTATATCAAAGTTAGATCTCTTCTTTGCGCGGCTCTATTTATACATGCATATGGTGATGGATCCATAGAATCTGTACTAAACCGAAATCCATGCTGCCGTGTCTCCATGGGAGAGAGGGACATCCCAGATGAGTGTACGGCAATACATACCAACATAATTATGAAAGGTAGCGAGCGGTAATAAGCTCTAAGCAGGTACATTACGCTTTGCGCGCACGGCAGCAACCATTCTCAAGATGCACAGTACTACGGATCACAATGCCAGTCGACGAGATCAGGTGAGGAGCGCTACGATATTACAGTGCACAGTCGAAGTGTGTGTTGGTGACAACCGTGGTATCTAAGCTAAGATGCGCGATGGAAGAAGAAGATGAAGAAGAAAAAATACAACATAGAACCGCAGTGCGAATAACACACAACAATGAAGACTCTACCGGATCACCGATCGGTGGGGGCAGCATCTTCATTCAAAACCTCTAGGCCGGGAGAGGATCGTTGTAGTTCCGCGAGCTGCAAGATCATTGGGGCACCATTATGCGCCAAAGTGAATCTCGTTGGGCACCTAGATCCAGGTGAACGTCAGCCACAGCATTGAACAATGCTTCAATGTTGACTATGTGCTCGGGAAAATCGCGAACCTTTTGCAGCGCTCCAACTCCTATATATCTTCGTCTATGTCTTCCTCTATGTCTTCGCGGCGTCTCCATCTTCATCTTGGTCTGCTTCTTCTTCTTCTTCTTCTTTCTGACTGATATTTTGATCTCGATTGGTGCAATCTCCTTGTTATAGATGTTATGCCAGTGCTTGGCCTTTACGCTCTTACGTCTTTTGAATGCTAGCGGATTACTTAATACCATTCGGCACTTGAACACTTCTTACAACGGTCCAAACAATTTCTTATTATTATCATCATTTTTTTTTCATTCGTTCATACTACGTCCGATTTTGCAGGTTAATGCGTTCCTCTTCTTGGGAATCTTATGAGACTGCACTTTTTTTCACGTTCTTCATTGTTGCGTGTCTCATATTAAATTTCGGCTCTTGATGGAGAGAATTGATCCACACCAATGATGACTGGACTGATTGACTAGAACGATGCACAGTGAAAGTGGCAATTTAGATTGGCCTTGCCATACTCTCCGTAATTAATTGCTCGATTATTGGTTTATTGTGAATGGGATATGATGTTTTGTATATGTGTTGCGAGACAAAGTCATATGCAAAATATTCACACGGTAATTAGCTTTTGGAGGATGATGTATGAGGCATGTAAGGCGGAAAATTCTTAGTAGTTTAGAATCGAGTTGTTTATGCATACAATATTGAAATTGGAATTTTATTTATTACTGTTTGTGGCAAATGTCAAGTATAATTTAATATTTGTTTAAGTAATTAATTCATCGCGGGAACACAGGAATTTTGTTTTATAAATATATCTTTTGAGCTCTTGTAGAAAATGAAGCAGTAAAAGGATTTTGGAATGGCTTTACATTTATTGAGAAACTGTGGAATAATTTTGTTTGTGGTGTTGATTTTACGAGTGAAGGTTACAGACATTTTTTTTGACATATTTTGGGTCATTACTAGTGCTTTTGATGGACTTTTTGTAAAGATTTCGAAACTGATACCATAAAGTCTGTATCCTTGAAGTGGTTTTCAACAAGAGGTGTCATTTTAAAATTAGCGCCATTTTTGACATTTCACATAAAACTGTCATTACGATGACATTTGACAAGTAAAAACTAGGAGATTTTAAGATATGGATCGATACGTACTTGCCGATTCAGTTATTGAAATGCTTGGACAAGATCATGGTTTTTTTTAAAAAAATTATTCTGATCGATTCGTAGCGAAAATACTTTTTACTTGTCAAATGTCATTGTAATGACAGTTTTATGTTGAGAGCTCAAAAATGGGGCCAAATTTAAAATGACTAATCTTGTTGAATGACCCTCTGCAAGGTTGTCTGCGCAGAACAAGCAGAACTGCCACATCTAGGACTCTAGGAAAATCCAAGAGCAATAGTCAAATAGATTCTCCAACAACATCGAGTGACAGTTTGGTGCGGATTTTGACCTGGGGTAGTAATCAGGCCATTCTGTTTTGAGAATATTTTTAGTTCGACCGTTACAGCTACGTTACCGAATGATGTAGAGTATGTTTTTTCCGCCTGAAATTGATGCTATGGACGTGTGGACGGCGTTAATTTTTAGCAGAGCGACCTCACTTGCGACACAGCTCGTTAGACAATGGCTCTCTTGAAATGGTCTACAACGAGGTGCCGTTCTTCTTTAATTTCTTCACGAGCTACCGAACATGCAGGAGTTATCCAGATGTGCCTGCAACGTGACTTCGAAACAAACGAACTCTGCACTGACGAAAATCAATTTTAACTTGGATTCGATCCTTTTCGGGACACCTCTAAACAGAGCTTCTCGAACAAGATCCCACCCAAGACCCTCGATCCCCACCCAAGACTCTCCCCAGCATGGAAGTGCACCCGAGACACACTACCCGCAAAGCCCTCCACGAGATCCCACCCAAGGCCTACCACGGCGAAGTTCTAGAAGTTCCACACAGGTGGTGCACCCGTTCAACCCAAGATGCAAACCGCAAAAGCTTCAACCCAAGACACAAACGAAAAGCTCCATTGCACAATATTACGAAATACCTTACTGCGTTCTATTACAGAGCAGCTCGCATACGCGGATTAATCTAAAGCTTAAGGGTAAGAATCTTTCCGAATACGTAAGGTAGATAGTAGTGGTATTGCCCCATGTAATGAGGTTTGAATCGTAGGACCCTATGAGAAACTGATAATTCACTTCGGTATCGCCAATTTTTTTGGGCGGGTTCATATAAGGAACCGAGGGGGAAATTCCTCTATCGACATGCCCCTCTTTTGTCACATGGGGCCCACAGGCTCCACGAGGCATGCCCTCTTTGAATTATAGTCGGGCGTGGTTGCCTCTCTTTTACCATATGCATCGCAATGCATTTGATTTATTATTAACTAGCATAAAACCCGCGTGCGTTGCAACGCCTTTAAATTAAAAAAAAAATTATGTGTGCACAGTCCGCGGTAGGAAAAAACTTTTCAGAATGTGGCAAACTTCACGGCAATGGGGGGAATGGCACTTATTTGTTTTTTATAAAATATTTCCTAGAATGGAGACTTTTTTTGTAAATAACCAAAACAAAATTTGCTTTAAAATACAAACAGCGTTTTTTTAATTGAACTATAAACAGTTTTTCCTCATATAAATCTGAAAACCTATTTCTACCGTTTCTACTGTTTAGGGGTCATTTAAGAAATTTTCCACTTTTCAGAATGTGGCAAACTTCACAGAAATATAGGGAATGACGCTTATTTGTTTTTATAAAATATTTCCTGATGTGGAGAATTGGTGCTGCTATTTTCATCATAATAAGTTTGATAAGTTTTGATCATAAATTCGTTATTTGAATCTTTAGGAACCCCTAGATATTCCCTTTCATTGGAATCGGAATAGAATTAAAAAAATTCGTCCGCCATATTGGCGCGGCCATTTTGAATTTATAAGTTCTGATCATAAATTAATTATTTGCTATCTTAAAAAACCCCAGATACCGATTTTCATTGTAATCGGAACACAATTGGCAAATTCGCCGGCCATATTGTCGCGGCCATTTTGAATTTATAAGTTCTTATCATAAATTCGTTATTTGCTACCTTAAAAACCCCCAGATACCGATTTTCATGGAAATCGGAACACATTTGGCAAATTTTGGTGGCCATTTTGAATTTCGGTCATATTTCGGCGGCCATTTTGAATTTCGGGCTTCGAGGTGCATCATGGGAGGCCCCCGCGGACCTTCGTGCAAAATTTCGAAGCTCTACGATCACTGGTGCGCCCGCTATAGCGCACTCATCGCACATACACGCATCCATACACGCATACAGAAACTTTCTTTTATTAATATAGATGATGAAAGCAGAGATGTTCAAGATCTGAGGACTGGAAAACTCCCTGGTTGGATGCATTAAATTTTCATCAATGCAACAGTTTTCTTCTTCTAAAAAGGCGATACAGTCATTGTAAGGTTGGGGCCCCCTTCTTGCAGACGTTTCTACGTCTCTAGTTTTCTCCAGTTATACGAAGTTTTCGTATATCTTCTAGCACGTCGTCCATCGAACTATTCACCAATTAGTGTTTCGGCATAGGGTTCCAATCTGGATTCAATTATATTTACGTGAAAGACTACCGCTACGAGGTAAAGCGCCTATGTACTATCAACGTGTCAACGGTTCGATCATTGAGTGTAATATCGTACAGCAAGTTGTAGTTGGAAGGATACAAGGGAGAAGAGTGTAAGAACTGACAACAGCAACACGCGGTTTTAATCTACCCACTCCCATTCAATACTACTGCGATACTTCGGTGATTGATCGGCTTCTTTGCTCATTATCCTTACAGAAGATGACAGAAAAAAGTACCGGAGTTTTTTGTAAAGAGGAAAGATAAAAAGGTCGAAAAAAAGGAAAGGCGAAGGACCATGGCACGGAGTGGATTTGAACCACGGACTTCTGGGGTGACATTCGTGGTGCTAAGGTTGGCTCAGGTTTGCTCTCGTCATCGACCTTCGGGTCATCATATTACAGTTAAGGGTAGTGAAAGCAGCAATAACTATTTATTTACAATTCTTTCCGATGAGTTTGAAGAAAAAAACACGCTTTATGATATCCATTCATCCATATTCACCCTCTTCATTTCATATTCCACATTATCACATCACAAACTTTTTTATACTCCAACCCAAGCTTACATAACCCTTGATAAGCAGCCCGGTAAGCATACACCTGACAATCGTCATCATAAAAATGTTTTCTCATTCTGACCATTGCCAATTCATAAGTCGCCAGTCCAAGCTTGGAACCCTCTTCTCATTCTCTCTCGTAATTCCTAAAGGTAGTTACACCGCACCCGGCAAAAACCCTATCTCTCGCCCTTTTCGCCCTCTAACAACTGCGATACCCGCGGGTCATTAACATGAAAATTAATTCTTTTATAGCAGCCCGACACTTGTACACAAATGAGGTGAATAAAGAAAGAACATAAATTAAAAAAAAAGAAAAAGAAAAAAGGTGAAAAATGGAAAAAAAGAAAAAAGAAAAATTCAGAAGCGTAATGAATTGCATAATTTGAGATCTTCAGGAATAGAGTTTCCCGGCAGATAAAGAAAAACTTTTCTCGCAACAATTCATAGCCTCATTAGTAGAAAGTTAAAACTGATAAAACTGGTTAGCGCCGGCACAAAGCGGGGGTGGCCTGCTCCCTGGATACACTACTACAGGTGAAATAAAATTTCCGGTAATTTTGTGCACGCCCCGGCTTGAATGGGTTCACAGTGTTGGATACTGAGTTTGAAACTTTTCGAATTTAATTTGTTTCTGGTCTATGGCCATAAAGTAGACAAGACATTTAAAGTGGTGCGACATACTATAAAGGATGCATCCTATCTAATCAGGATATAATAAAAGGTTTATTCCTGTTTGATGCAACTGGAGACGGTGATGCCATTTCACTACCACAAAACTTTCCTCAAATCAATTATTTTATTATTAATCAAGTTCGCTCTCGGTCTTTGATGAAGGTGTGCTCACTCCTTTCTGCAACCCTTAAAAATAATATTTCAAAGAGAACAGCGCAAAAGCCTAAAAAGTAATTATTTTTGGTGATTATTCCATCTCATCATGAAGCAATTTTCTTGAATATACACGTTTTCCGTGGTGTAGCCAGAGGTAGTTAAGGGGGTCGTAGCCTCTCCGCTTTTAACGTTTGTCTATGATTTCGCTTCGATATTTATCAAAGGGATAATTTCGAGCTGCCTGGGCTCCACTAAATATCCATAGAGACATTCGGATCCAATCAGAAGAAAGTTTAGAGTGAATTTTGATGAAAACCATGAGAATTTCACGGTGCTGTAATTTTTGATTTTAATAAAGCAATTATTACTAGTAGCGGAATAACGATTTGGTTTTGGGTATTGATTAGTATTTACGCTATAGGAAAGCTTTCCAGACACGTTTATTGAGAGACAAAGTCATATCTTCATATCGCCGTTGGATCTTCTAAATAACGAATTAATGATGAACGTTCCTAGTGCCCTGACGACTTTGGCACTGATTTACCAGCTGATGGCAGATGGAGCAAAATTCACGGATTTGATCGCTATGGTAGAAGGGTTGGGTGTTAGGCTATTAACTACTGGGCCTCGTAAAAAACAGCAACGACCCCATAGATTATAAATTAGGGCACACTATCCCGTGACAAACCAGTTATTGTCCGGTCATACATACTGCGCCCTAAGTAATTCACAAGCAGCTTTGCAAGTCCACCTAAGAAGAGTTCACCAAAGCAAATGTGGACGCCCAGTGTAGAGTGTCATCAGAGTTGCATGATCTAAGGCCTTATTAACAAAACTGTTCCAACAGCCTGTTTTGGGTCGACGATGAACAGTGCAACGGCCCTAGGCTCTCTTCCTATATTTATTAACACCGGACATTTTCTCTAGTGGCGCACGCTTTTTTACATTTCGAAAGGTAGGTTGTTTCCATATTCTGGCTGGAGCAATAAAAACTTTACATTCAAAATTATTTTTTACTTTTTAGTTCATTTTAAAATCAAAGCGTATTTTTTAGTTAACTATATATTTTTTATTTTCTATTTTTTAGTCTTTCGCCATTTTTTAGAGACCGCCATATTGGATTTAAAATGGCGTCACACAGTTTACTGTACTATACTCGTCGTACGCATTCATTTGATACCCATACCGAGGGCGTTGTAAAGAAAAAGGTAAAGCGCCATTTTGTGTTGACGGCCATTTTGAATTTGGAATTACGCCACACAGTTTTGTATTCTAATTATCAGACCCTTTCATTTGATACCCATACCGAGGGTGTTGTAAAGAAAAAAGTAGTCCGCCATTTTGTGTTGGTGGCCATTTCGAATTTTGAATGACGCCACAGAGCTAATAGTATTCTACTTGTCATTTCCTTTCATTTGATACCCATATCGGGTGGGTTGTAAAGAAAAAGGTAGTAGGCTAATTGTATTCTACTTGTAATACTCTTTCATTTGATACCCATGTCGGGGTCGGGGAGTAAAATTGCAAAATTCGGCCCCCATCTTGGAAACGCCATCTTGATTTTTTTACAAAATGGTCAGATTGTATTGTCACGCGAACTATACATATGTGCAAAATTTCAAGTTGATCCGTTACCTGGAAGTGGGTCAAAATCAAGTTGCAAGATTTGTTTTCATGAAACATACAACATACAACATACAACATACAGGTCAAGCTAATATAAAGCGTATAAAAAAAGGCATTTCTAAAAATCTTCGCAAGGCTGTCGATGATTCGTTAGCTGCTGTTTTTGGAATGTTGTCATACCTTCGAATGTACTCTAATGTCACATATGTATTTTTGAAACTTAAACAATACATATTATATTTAGGAATCTTTGCTTCTATTTGGGCCTGAAACGAAGGCCGCATGTAATTGATAAACTTGTAAGTGCAAAATTAGATATTTCGAAAAAGTTAAGTCTAGTGATACTCGTACTAAACATGCACAGCTTTCGAAACCAGCTACGACTGGTAAAATCCAATAAATATAATACCTTAATTTTGTAATTAGTGATTTACAGTACACACTAAAACACTGTAAACATTCTCCCGGAATTTAGAATGCACACAGAATTGCATCAACAAACAACTCCTTAACGTCATAAACCCATCAAGTTGTGCTAAATTAATCCAACAAAACTCTTCGCTGTAAGACATATCAACAACGGCACTTTAACGACCCATTCAGCATTAAAACAGCACAAGTTCTGATCCTTTTCATCGAGCGCAACACTTTCTAATTAAGACATTAAATCATCTTCGTGACGAACGTCTTCCATTTTGCCAACTTTGGCGGGGGGCGGCCATTAAATGCTTGACCTTTAGGACGATAAAATGAAATGTCGCAAGTTTCTTAAAAGCAACTATAAAAGAATAAATTCCACGGCAGACGCGACGGACGGTAAGAAGTGAAAAGATTAATTAAAAGAATTCTTTGGATAAATTAAAGTAGTATTATTATCCTCAATATTTTTTATCGAAACGTTGCGATGATACCTTGTGAACAACATTTCAATCTTTGCAACTGTTGCGTTACTGCTTAAATGAGCAATTTGAATCCCACCTGAGATAGCAGTAATTAGCGGTGCTTAAGTGCAGCCTTATAGTCACTTTTACTACAATTTCTGTTCCGGCTTTTATTATTGCAGATTCTTTTGTTCGCAGAGCTAAAAGAAGAATGAAGCATCTTTAGACTTTGGCGGTGTTTCATTGCAATGGCGGCCTTCAGAAACACGATCCGGTTGTAAGCGATCATTCTGAGAAACTGTCAATCATTGTCTGAAGTAAGTGTGGCGATATAAATGTTCAAGAGTAGCTGGAAAATAAGGAAAGACCCATCTCAATGTGGTTAGTGGTATTTTAATTTAATTCGAATGTCAAGTACGGACCCTGAGCGATGGATTAGACGCACTTGAAGTTATTTTAAAAAGTGCTACTTTAAATCGGAATTGGAAATAAAAGACTGTATATCGTTTTAAGTTTCTTTTTTTATTAACCATAACACATATTTTTCACAGTAGTTAATAATTTTTCTTTATTTTTGATACTTGTAATTTTCTGAATTATCCTCGATATCCCTAGAAATATATTGAATTTTGCAGTCTAATTCCTTATGTCAAATGTTCATAAATTCAGTTTTGGGGAAAAAATCGAGCAGTTTTCCCGATAGATGGCGCTATTTGCGAATAAGTTACCAATCACTCACTGATCGCAGCGACACACCACGCTCGCTTAAAAGATGACAGTTCATTTGAGTGTATAAACATCGAAGTGTTTGGAAAGTTGTTTCCGTTTGAAAATGGAGAAAAATAATGAAAAGTTACGGTATATTTTGAAATATTATTACGACAAAGGAAAGAACGCCACGAGGGCTTTTGATAAAATTTCTGTTGTGTACAATTGAAGCACTTTATCAAAATCTGCTGCGTACAATGGTTCGCTTGCTTTTGATCTGGTAAATGTTATGTGAAAGACGAGTCACACTCTGGTCGCCCAATGACGGAGAAGTTGATGAAATTATTGAAAAAGTCCAGTAAGATAGGCGATATTAGTATGGAGAGTATGGATCGACCACAAAATTGTTTTAAGCTATTTACATAAATCTGAATATAAAAAGAAGCGAGATGTAGGAGCTCCTCATGAGATGAATGTGAAAAACATGATACACCGAATTCATATCAGCGATGTGCCGATAAACAAAATTAAATTGACCTATTTCTGAAACATTTCATAACTGGGGATGAAAAATAGATCACATACGACGATCGGAAGCGGCAAAGATAGGGAAAAGGCATGGCGAGCTGTCAGAAGCGTTTGCGTAGCCAGAATTGAAGGCGAAAGAGGTGTTGCTTCATTCTTATATAAATATAACAAGAAGAGCTTAAACTCTTCCGAGTAAAAATAAAACTCGCCCGCAGCTAACCTGCATCGGGTACGCACTAGCACGCACGGCGCCACAGCAAGCACGCATAGCGAACAAACGCGCACGGCACATTTTTACTAGGGTTTTCTTCATCCTCTACAGTTTTTTAAAGCAATACAGGCGATTTCGTGCATCCCTGTGGCGGGCGCGTCCATCCCTGTGGCGGGCGAGTTTTATTTTTACTCGTGAACAAAACTAGCATTCACACTCCCAGTGCTTTAAACAATTGTAGAGGACGAAGAAAAGGGGCAATTATCTTGTTGACCATAAAGGGTGCCAATAGCATACTCAGTAGAAAGGTTCTCGTTCGATTGCGTAGGTCAAGCAACATTGGAAGTGGTTAGTGTTTAGATGGGGGACTGTTTGGTAAAACAGCACTCGCGTTTGGAATGGTTTATGCCGATGCGTATGCATTTATAAGTGTTCATGCCTGAATTTTTAGATTTTCATGCCAGTGGGGCGGTAGCGTGCATGCCTGCGGCGGGAGCGTGCATCCCTGTGGCGGGTGCGTGCATAATTTTGTGGCGGCCCTATTTGTTCGCTATGCGCGCTAACGGGCGTGTGCTAGTAAGGAAATTAACCAACTAAATTATTTTGACTCAGGTAAACACGTTCAAAACGGAAGTAGCAAGGTTTCGTACCACTGAAGGGGATCACTTGATTCTACTAGACCCAATTACTTTGCTGATATAGATAGACTCAGTGCTCTACCATTAGCTGGAAGTAGGTTTAGACTGAAATCGAGCGATCTACTTCTGTTGAAGAAGAAAAGCATCCGTTTTGTCATCACCGAGGTAACCGGTTGCCCACATCGATTGGACCATACTACATGTTGGACTGACTTTTCTAAAGCTACCTTCATAATATCGTTGATAGTCGGTCTCTAATGTTTTGGAAATACAATCCTATAATCCCGGACTCTAAGTCAGCTATCAGCCAAGACTTCTCCTTTGTGTGTGCCACCGCTTCCTCTCTGTTCGCTGTTTTTTCTTAGCTCTCTGCTGTTGCCTAAGCTCTTGCGGATGATTCTAGTTTTTCATTGTGGATCTCGCATTGAGAGCCAGGCAGAGAGAAAATCCAGGAATTTTGTATTGATGGAGGTCATAAAAAATGTATGCCTTGAAGATCGGGAAAGGACAATAATACTCCAATATTACTCGGACAATATCGCGAGAATTAGATAGTCCTATAGTTCTCACAACATAGCGTATCCGCTTTCTTATGAATGGGGAGAATTATGCCCTCTTTTCAGCTGTTCGGTAAACATATATCGTCATATATTAAAAAGATAGAATTTATTTAACCAATAGGGCAATCTACTAAAACTTCTGTTGTAACCAGACTACATGACCTAAAACCTCTCGAAAGTAGCAGCTCAAACTCCTTATAATTGCTTTCCTATTTAAAAACTCCGAACAAAAACCACAGTGATTAAAATTCACACATTCGCTTCATATTTCAACGCCTTTTTACAAAACAATCAATGCTTCAAAACAACGCTCCCAAATTGCTACTCTTAAAATTGGTAAATCACAATTCAAAGATCTCCTCTTGATACACACACACAATGGACATTCCATCAAAAGCGATTTATAATTACCTGCCACAGTTTTGCTTTCATCCAAAAACTAGATTTTAAGTAATCCAAACAATTATTCAAGTCACATCTCGTCTGGTCCATGTCGACAGCGTCAGCGCAATTAAGTTCAATTTGTTTTTAATAAATCGACAGGTAACGTATCTCACCTGGAAATCTTTCCACCGGTGTTGAGTTTCTCGTGTGATGCAGCAACTTGTCATATTTCCAAACCATGCCGCCAACATCTTAATCTCCCAACAAACCAGATTACGATAGTTAATCACTCCACTCTGCTGCCACAGGTCCCGGACTCCCCCGATTTCAGCTCGGTTCTATTGTCATACCTGTGTGCACACGAAAGATATCATTCGGATTAGTTTTTTGTTGTTGTTGTTGTTGTTTTGATCACAAGTGGTGACATTTTGTGTTGTGATATCACAGGTGAACTTCAGGATGAGTGAGAGCCATGCGGCGCAAGTAGAGGCATTCCTGGTGCACCTCATCAATCTTTGCATCTCGGCCGACCATATAAGTCACATGGATTTGTCGAACGGTGCATAAAGGTTGAGTATGACGACATCAGATCAGCTGATCTAGCGGGACCTTGACGGGGAGGCAGCATCAGCCGTTCGATGGAGTATGTAATGCCGTTTAGGCACATTCCCCTGTGATGTGAGCACACAAATTGGAACAAGATTCGCCGTCGCGTCGCTTCACCTGTGAAGGTGTTTCGCAATCTCGTAATTTGCTTGTAATGAGAAATCACAATGGAGGCCGCATTCTCGCGCGTCTTTCAAAAGCACCATCCACCGTCGTAGTCGTAGTCGTCGTCATCTCAAAAGATCTGGTTTATTACTTCGCGGAGGTGCACATGAGAGATTCTTATCTAAGATTCTGCTTACTTCGCTGGCGTTTTTGCTCAATTGACTATGCACTATACGCCGCGGTTTCCGTCTCACTACCTGAATGCACACTCACACACCACACCTGAAGCGCTCCTCTCCGCTTAGAATTCTAATTTTACACCGAATTTCCATAGTTTAATTTATATCTAATTAATTTGCATGAGTGCCTCCAAGAAGATGTTGCCTAGTCCTTTGCTGTGTGCAATGTAGCATATCCCCTATCATCACCTGGCTGTGCTGGGATCAGGTGCGCGGCACGACGACGGCGGGGACTAGCACCCGAGCGCGCTGGCTTCACAGGTAACAAAGTGCGATAACTAAGGTTGGACTAATTTTTATCAGCGAGTTTCTCAGGCGCATGACGCGAGGTCACACCTGGGCTGCGCTGCAATATGCATAAATATTAACTGCCGAAGCGCAACAGGCGAAGACAATATCCCAGCTTTGGCGCCCAAAATCAGGGCACTTCTCACCTAGTCAATTCAGGTGTTGCGAAACCCGTCATTGGGACATCGATACAGCTCCTACCGCGAGTTTCCTTCTGATTTAAGCAATTTGGATCAGATAAAATTGGATAAGCGATTTTTGATCCCATCTTCTCGACTCGAGCTTAAATAACCGCGGAGCCATTGTTGAGCTGCCGAAGCGACTTCAACTGCGCTGAAAATGGACAAATTATTGGGCTTAATGCTTTTATAATCAACGAAAATTGCGACCAGAGCTTAGTGTTTTCCTCCCTGGTTGCGAAATTGAGATAAATCAACTCACGGACTATTTTCCACCTTAATTTTTTTTTAGTTTTTTTAAAAGGTAACAATTGATAATTGAAAATCGTTTAAAGTATTATTTTCTGTACAGCAATCGATTAAGCGGAATTGGGTCAGTTATTGACTGGCTTTTGGGGGGTTTTGTTTAGTCCACAGAGCAGCGGCAATGGGTTCTTTTGTCCGTGAAGAGTCATCGTGTAATTACGAAGATAAAATGGTGGAATTAAGATGAAACAAAGTTGTTTTTGCTGTTATGAAACTTATATTTGCAAAACTTATTATATAAAATTGATTGATTTTTATTCATAGGTAAAATTGGAGCGGATTGAAAGGAGGAAATGGTACTTAGTCTGTAGATATGTGTCGGATGCACAAAACGTTATCTAACTCTAAGGTGTGTATTTTAGTATTGATAAAAAATTTGTATCTAAACGATTTCTGGACATTGCAGTCTCTCCCGATAACGAGGGAGTCTTCGACAGTTCATAACAAGATCTCTAGGAAGATTTTTTGTGACTGGGTCGACTCTGCGTTAAGAACTCGTAGATTAACGGTGACTTGGTGGAGGACATGAGGGATAAACGAACAGCGTACGTAAGTAACTCTTGCTCTCCATCCAAATGCAAAATTTGGTTCCAATTTGGTTGGTGTTGCAGCCATTGATCGGTGGATGAGATTTGCCTCGTCTCAAGGAGGCATAAAAATCTGACGAAGGTAACTTCCACTGACTCGCATTTTTGCCGTCAAATCCTCGCTCCCCACAAAATGTTGCGGTTGAACTAGTGCAGCTGAATATCAGTTATAAAAATTTTTATTTTGAATTTTGTGAAATTCATGGGTTTCATGTGAATTTTACTTTTATACCCAGGACAGACAGTGCTCTTTAATTCTCAATTAACGTTAATCATTTTCAATTGCAGTGTGTGTCGCCCTGAGTTGTTAGTTAATACTCAATTTTTTGATGATTAACATCAAGCTAAATCATCAAAATATTTTGATAATTAGCGAGTTAATCGAGTTGGTTACAGCGGTTCTCTTAGTTTTTCATTTTCTCATAGATGGCGAACCATGCAGATGTTTAATGTTTATGTTTAATATTATACATTTTTTGTCTCCTTAATGCGAAGTTTTTTAAAATAAAATGTTTTATATATACTTCTTTGCGTATTGCGTATTTTTTCTTGTTGTTCTTCTGTAATGCTATGTTTATTGCATTTTTAAAATTTCAAAGTTTTCACTGTCAAAAAACATATGTTCATCAAAGAGCTCCAATGTCATGCAGATAGTGTCTGTCGCCTTATTTTTTAATGCACATCAGCGCCTAATGTCGATTTAGCAAATGTACATTAAGAGCGCTGCCTGTCCTGGGTATTATTACGGTCTGCCATTTATCTGGATTTAAACCGCCCATTTTCGCACTAAGTGAAACCTAAGTATCAACTTGATGCTGACTTAGGCACTATCAGGTGTCTGGGTGCACCTTAAAACAGTAACGTACGCAGGATGAAACCATGGGGGGGGGGTTTCACAAAACATATTTTGTACACATATTGGGTAAAAAAAAATTTTTCTCATGTAATAGGACTATGTACTTATATTATATTTTATGTTATTTCATTATAAAAATAATTACCTACACTGCAAGCCCAAGTGTGTGATTTTAAAACGCATTTGGCGTGTAAATGTGTTAATATTTAACACGAGAAAAGTGTGTAAATTTAAAACGTGTTTTTAACACACCAAATATGTATTACTTTGGAGCTTTTGAGTGAAGCTATTTTAGCTTTGTTTTGCGAGGAGTAAACCTAGAAAATTCGTCACCGTAAGCTTAAAATGTTTGATATAAACTGCAATGACTTGTCTCGACGCCCTTCTGTTACCAACTGACTGTAAAGAGAGGTCGCGGAACTCTCTGGTCATTGAGTATTTGAATACTCTCAGAACTTTCATTTAAGTTATCCTCTCATGCGTGTTAATTTAGTGAAGTGTGTGAAATGACACATAATGTGTGATTTTCACACGTTTAAGACGTAAAACGATAAAACCTTACAATTTCTTTAGCGTGTAAAAAATATTATATGCTGCACGTGTGTGATTTTTACACGTATGTCTTTTTGTCCGCATTATTTTAACACGGTTTGTTCCTAAAACGCAATATTTTAACACGATTAGCTGAATTTACACGCTTATGAAGTGTGTAGTGTGTTAAATTCACACGGAAATAATATTCTGGGGTTTGCAGTGTATAGGTATATTTTTATCGCAATTTTTTTATTGAAAATTGTGAAGAAACATAAATAATAATTTTGGACCATTTTTCGAATATCACAAAATGTCTTGTTTTTCTCCAAAAATCATGGTCTCGTGGTGTGCGCAAGACTTTAGACTTTGATTTAGGGCATTTTTACAATTTTTTTACCGAAAAGAAGGGAACTACTCTGAAAACTTGGTGGCGCGTAGTTTTTGAGTCAGAAAATTGATTGCTGACATGAAAAAAAATTTAAAAATTCCTTTTTTTTTCAAATTTTGGCCAAAAAAGGCCAAAAAATTGGCCAAAAATGCGTCCAATTGTTTTTTGCGTAATTTCATCTGAAAAGACGGAAAATTTCCTACAAAAATCTATATGGCCATCCCGAAAACTCAGAGTTTGTCGAGAGCTATAAATAAATGAGAAATACGTGATTTTTGAAAAATCGCGTTTTTTTCAATAACAGTTGTAACTCCGAAATGGCGCACCCAATTGCGCTAAAAAAAATTTTTGGTATATCACATCGAGTTCACGAACATATTCCCAAAGTTTGAGAGATATTTATTTTTTTGCTATCCCGTTTGAAAAGAATCCACCATATATTATACATCGTTATTCGGAATATTTTTTTATTTGTTTAATAAGTTGATTATTTATTAATTATAATTTTTCCTATTATTATTCGAATCATGGGGGTGGGGGGTTTAACCCCCAGTAACCCCCCTTGCGTACGCGCCTGCCTTAATACACAACCTTTTCGGCCATAAGGATATTATCATCTATGTTAGGAATGTCATGACTCACCATAAAATACATAATGGGACATATTCTTATTTTAACCACGAAAGGCTGTCCTAAACCGATCCCGACGAATTATTGCCAGAATCAAGGCAATCATCAGGGGACATTGGCTCATAGAAGACCACGCTGAAAAGTTGGGCATCCCGTACAGCATCTGTTGCCGGAGCTGCAGGGAGACGAACGAGCGGAAAAGATTTGATCACCTCCTGTGTAAATGCCCAGCTTTAGCTAAAGCCAGCCAGCGCACACTAAGCAGTTTATACACCTATCGGTAATTCGGACCAATCGGACTGTCTGGCATTTTGGGAAGGCCAGTTGGATGGGGTATACTAGGCTTTTACAATCGGCGGTTTGAGGTCAAGAAGAATTTAACTCCATCCACTACCCTTCCTTTATCTACAAGGGGAGATGATAACTTACTAACGCCTCTATTCATCTCGAATTGCTGTCTGGTCGACACTGCTAACCCACCCCTGCCTAGTATTCAAAGGTTCCACACACTAAATGGACAGGGTTTTATTTGATACCTCGATATGTTAATAGGTGCCTGAAGCAGCTCGGTGTCCACTAGGCCTGAAAATATACCCCTTGCTGTCCTAAAAACGTTCGCCTCACCTTTATTTGAACCTCTGCCCAAACTCTTTGCCCATCATACTTCATCGTTGTTTACCCAGTTCAGTTCAGCTTTTCAGGTGACTCCAGTAACCCCTCTAATACCCTCGACACACGGCAACGTCGTAACGACAAAAATGAATTCCATTTTAGGGGACGACAAACGGTAAAATACGTCGTTATCGATAAAATTCGTCGTTATGTTTTAACACTTGTACTAAGTGGAAGTGAAGAATGTCAGCGAACGAAAATTTAAAAAAGATGACTTCTTTGTTACGTTGTTGTCACGCGCCGGTCTCTCAATTGGCTAATCTGTGAATAAGTAATATTTTTTGTTAATTTTTAAATAAAATTAAAATCAAAATCAGCTGATATCGCATAACACTGGAAAAAACGCCTATAAACGACTGACTGAGACCTCTATATTTCAGTTTTGATCATAACGACGTAAAATCCTTGGGTTTCGTCGTTACGATTCTGAATATTCGTCGTAAGGATGAATTTCCGTCGTAACAACGTCCATGTGTTTTGGGCATAACCACCGCTCAATAGCAATTACGTCTATTCCCTCCCCGAGTCAATATAAAACTCGCGCCCGTTCTTAGCGTGAAACAGGCACGCACAGCGCCAAAACGCCTATATGGCACTCGAAACAGGCACAATGCGCCTGAGTAAAAATAAGAGTCGCTCGCACCTAGCACGAAACAGGCACGGTACGCAAAGAAATTCTACTTTCCAAACTCAGCACGCACGTACAGTACTGAGAAGTTTATCCATGAGGTCTAGTCTTTCACATAAAGAGCACTCCCCTCTACTCGTGGAACGCCATTTTCACTCTCCTGATCTTTTCTTCAACCAGGCCAGGCCAGCGGCGAGTACATATATGAAACCAAGTATTTGACCTGCCGTCAGAGGCTCTAATCTCCAAACCTCTTATCTTCCTAGTTAACATGAACGGTTGTGGGAAGTTGAGTTTACAAGTACTCGAACCCTAGGATACCTTTTGGAAATTGTAATCACACTCGAATGCTACCGCCTTTAACTGTTTCGTAAATATTACCTATAGACAAAAATTGCCGATTCTCTTGCACATCGCTAAAAGTCACTTACGAAATTTCCTGCTATCAGCAAAGGTTCGTCTTCAAACCCTAAACCCTGCTCGGAAATCATAGCATATTAGTGAAATTAGTGATTTATTAGTGCGACCCATGTGGTGCCCCCAAAAGCGTGTATTTTCAGTAATTTGAATGCCCTTGACCACCTCTGCACGTCCGTAATTCTAGTGCAGCACTTCACCGCCATAATAAACCGCTTCAAGTGCTATTATCCTCTTAAGAGTCTTCACCTGTCTTCTTCCGAATGACAAAGATTAAGCAGATTAATCCAAATAGCCGAGATGTGGAGGTGATTCTGGTTCCCATAATCGTAAAACCGCGGCCGAGCCATAATAATTTAATTTCTTCGCGTCGGACCAATGGCCGTGGCGCGTCTTGTTTCGGCTTCTTTCTATCGGTGGACCTTCGAATGATGGATTTGCGAAAGCCGCACTGGAATTCGTATGGTTGCCAGCCAAACAAGCCAGCAACCTGCGCGCGTATTAGATTAATAATTATACGTACTTCGTTTTACCTCATCTCGCCGAAATACCACCTGAGGAGTTTTCAAAATAAAATCCCAACTAAAGCGTGGTAATTTTCGCGGTAAGTAATGTCAGCGGCTGGAACGAGTACGACGAAATTTTTTTCGGTGTTGCACTGACGTTTCAATGACGACTCGTGATGCCACTCGATTGGACGTTATGAATTTTTTGGAATTTTTTAAGTGTAGCAATTAAGGTATTTGACACTCTTTGGCGCACGATCACTCGTCGTTTCTTGTGCTCTGGGGTTTTGTCTTCGAGCATCGCAAGCAGAATTACTTTTATTGGAGGATCTTTTTTGTACGTGCACTAAATAGCGCAATCTAGTTTTGAGGTGCGTCGATGTTAATGGATGATTTACTGGAAAAGGAGTGCTTTTGCAGAGTGCAGATCACCCACTGTTTTACGATCGGGTTGCATCATGGATAATAATTGGTGTAGGAAGATTGAAATAAGTTTAATGGTTTTTCTGTTGTTTCATGCTACTCCAGAGTTGTCGTAACCATTTTGAAGCTGTGTCGACTTATGTACAAATATGCTCAGAATAGCTGTCAGATTGTTATAAAATCTTTACAGTTTTAAGCATGTATAATTAGTGTTTAGAAGGTTATTACCTTGGTACCATTGTGGATACAGCAAAGATTAATAATGACACCAAAAATCGATGTTTGGCGGTGCTTTCTATTTTTTGATATTTGTTGTTTGCTGAAATTTTAATTTAAACGCAAACAGACTCAATTTCTGTCTCAGAGAACTTGTTCTGCACTTATGATTACTATTCATCAATAGCACTACAGTGCTGTTTACTGACCTTGAACTCTTCAAGCAGCTGTTTGGTGTATGCGCTGTCTCTGGCCTGATTTTTTTTCAATTCGTCATATTTCTTACTTCCCATCCAACGCCATACTCCATCGATATTGACTCACGTTTTGGCAACTCGGATCACTGCTTCTTTGCGGCTAATTTTCCATATCCATTTTCTGCGTCTCTTAAGGTAAAGCTTGTTCCAATAACATCCAGATCGAGAACGTAGACATGAATTTCAAAATTAGATCTGTAACAGACCGACCAAATACACACGACAATCTCCTAGCGATAGAGTGATTACAGTACCCAAATACGCATAGACAGAACGTCAGTTTCGACCATCCTACAAGCAAGACCTACAGAGGCGCCGATTGTGAAGCCGAGAGAAAGAGTGAAAGACAAAGAAACCCCAGCAGAATTAGCAGATAGATAAAATTTAATCTCTTCCCCTCGACCCAATGCTAAAAAGCCAGCCCCGCAGAGGGAATGGGAGATCAGGAGGTAAATAGTATAGCAATAAAGCTCCTGGCTCAGTGACGTCAACGATTGTGGACTTGGGTGTGAGCTTTATTCGGGACAAGAACCTGTGTTGAGCTTTTTTTGGTGAGCTTTGTGTATAAGCGTCACCTGTGTGAAATTAGTTGAACTTTGCAGTCCTGGGTTAGTGTGTCTTGGGTGGGCTCTCATGCTGGGGAGTCTTGGGTTGGACCTTGTGGCGGCTTTGAGGTTAGTGTGTCTTGGTGGACCTGCTCTGCCTGGCCTATCTGGTCTGCTTGTTGTCCAGGACTTTCATTTAACTTATAATATTTCGTATACAAATTGATGCACAGATATATAGATAGTTATATAGACCAGCCACACTAGACCAGATAGGCCAGATAGATCAGGCAGACCCCCACTGAGCCACGAGCCCTGCTGCTATACTACTGAGATATTTTAAGTTAGCTTGCGAGTTACACATAACTGACATGAAGGAGCCTGTCGATAGCATGAGTATTTTTTATCTCCCACCTCGAAAAAAGGACTTTCCATAGGGTTATTTTATAGTACCTATACGACAGCAGAAGATCGGAAAACAGATATTGCTGCTGATCCTTCAAGCTAAAGCCTACTACTAGACATTGCACCATGATGTGAAGGACTGGTAGTATAAAGGGTTACACCTAAGCTTTGACTATCACTTAAAAAAAATAATGGGCCTTTGACTCCAGTTTTGCTTATTTTTTTCCAGTCAGGTAGCATCAAATAACAAGAAAAAGTTGAAATTTAGAAATTTCATTTCAATTATAAAATTTTATATTTCATTCCGCGAACTTTTCAACTCATCCTCGAAATATCGATACCTTGATATAGTTTCAATGAAAAAAGTTAAGAATTTGGAAATGTTTTACTTTGATTGTGTATTTTGGAGGTGTTTAGTGCTGTTTTTTAAACAATTTTCAATTAGTGACGTGGTAGCAAGAATGGGTATCACGCATGTATTAGAATACATCTCTTGTTACCACCTACTAAACCACATCCCACTTTACAAAATAAAAGTGAGTATTTGAAAAGTAAAGCAAAAAATGGAAGAAAGAAGAAAAAAAAATCTCTTATTTCTCGTCATTTTTCTTTTAAAAATAGAAAATTCAAAGCCTTAGCAAAGTGAAAATTTAAATTTCAAAAAACAAAAAAAAAATTGTGTTTTTCCCTTCTGAAATATGCACAGATGCTGTTTCCACTGTGTGTCTACGTCCATATGTACATGCATAGACGTATGTGTGCCACCAGGAATAAAGAACCGAATCTATGCAAACATCCCTTCTATCCCGGCAATAAAAGTCAGCAGAAATTTGACTTGCATCCAGGATAATCTTATGTGAAAGATAATAGAAAGCATGTGTGCTGACATCAAAACCCGAAACATAAGGATATTTATGTAGACACGAACAAGTTATAGCGCGGTTACCATATCCTTACAAAAGGTTCATAAATACAATTTGCACATTTTAATATTTATAACATTTTTCGTTCTCTGCCGCATGTCAGGTTATATACATCTAATATTTGGCCCCTTTCGAGAGCTCCTCCCCGGTTATATCCTCCTAATCCTATTTGAATTTCCAAGTACCAGGAAAGTATCCTCATTTAGAAGGAGCACCGTGCACAGGCAGAAAGGATACCCGCACCAGGAGCTACCGTTGCTGTACTCTATATATTGGCACCGCTGGCTGTCGTCGTCTGCGTCGTAGTCTGCGCCCGGCATCGTTAGATGGCAGAGGTTGCCAACGAAGAAATTCCGGAAACCACAGGAACGGACAGAAAATTGGATTTTCAACTGGATTAAGCCTGAAAGGAGATCCTCAAAGGCGGATTATTGAAAATGCATGAAAAGCGTGTTTCGCGGCTAATTAATTTTCATTTTATGTCATCGGGGATTGTCACGCGGCACTAGACGTCTTCATAAGTTTTTGCGGATCCATGCTGGCGAATTGTGTGGCTCGCCACCACCACCCACCAGCCCCCGGGGGCGGTATTGTGTCCCCATTTTAAGCGGCCGCCCCTATTCACCCACCACATAACAGACCCCGACTCCTTGCCGTTCACGTGGATCTTAAATTGCGAAACTCTTAATCCCTGGGGCACTTGAAATAACACTTTTCGCTAATTACGCGGCTCGAGAATGAAATCAAATCAAATTTATATAAAAGGAGTGAAGCTGCGGTTTGTCTGGAGGATTCCAATTCATGACTCCTGCAAAGTTCTCCCAGTGCCAATTGAGACTTAAGAAAAGCGCTGAACAGACTTTGTCTGGACGCCTTGGGTAATGAACCGCGGCTTCTAAGGGGCTACGGAGCGCTTTTCGGGGGCACACCTTTTTGCTGGAGAGAGTTCTTTATATTCGTTATCCTTAACGATATCCCCTCGGTACTGACTTCGAATTTGTTAGATCGTTAATTTTAATTTCTGTCTTTAATTAAATACAAGGATTTTACTAATCACGGAAATTTTAACTTTAATTCCAGATACGCAGCGCCTGACTGTGCGGCCATAGCTGCGTTCTGTTGGAGTTTAATGGAAATTTTTGGTAATTTAAGAAAATCGTTTTCATTATTGATTTCTCAGCATTCATCATCGTCATCAGGTTTATGCTATACTTAATGTCAAGAACAGGTCTAACAGAACTAATTTATCCTTTAGGACTATTGGGCAGGCGATGCTCTAGATATTACGAAATATTGCATCTAGCCGACAGCTTCCGCAGAATTTTGAAAATTTTATTTCTAATACAGACAGAAACCTTGCAGTATTCCTCACTAGCATAAAACCCTCGTGCCTTTAAATAAAAAAGTAGGTAGGAAAAAAGTATAATGAAAACAACAAAAAATCTGGAAAAAATGATTTTGGATACCATATAATCACTTGGCAGCGTAATCTGTTTCCGGCAAATCATCTTTGCCGGTGTCTGACCGGTTGAACTGTGAATATCTGTCCTGTACAACGTTTTTTTATTGAATTATATAGAGATGTTCTTCATATTAATTTGAAAACGTATTTCTACCGTTTCTACCGTTTTTACTGTAATTTGTCCAAATTTTGCAAATTTTGGTGGCCATTTTGAATTTCGGTCATTTTGTGGCGGCCATTTTGAATTTCGAAAATCGGGCTTCGAGGTGCATCATGGGAGACCCCCACGGATCTTCGTGCAAAATTGCGAAGCTCTACTGGTGCGTCCGCTATAGTGCACACATCGCACATACACGCATACACTCATCCACGCATACATACATACACGCATACAGAAACTTTCTTATATTAATATAGATTGCATCTTAAAAAAGGGCAATATTACCTAAGTCAATAAAAAGTAATTATTTTTTGTAAATTAATATTCCTACCATCACAGTCATACGTATATTACTACTGTTAATCCAGACAGCATTTGTTCGGCGAAGGTTTCACCGTCAGCAACAGTATCAAGTCTATTGTTGGCCTATCAGAGGGCCATGGTTAAATTCCGCTCCACAGCATAATATTAAACCTGGGAAAAAGTTCCTGGCGTTTTTGTATGGAGTATGCCAGGGATACCATGGAGCAACTAATAAGCACTCATTTTCTGAGTTCTCTAGTAACTGACCCAGAAATGGCATTAGAAGCTTACACTGGATCGGACGTAGTTTCTGTCCAATAAACCTACTACAGGAACAAAGGCCTGGCAAACAGAATTTTCACTGCAGGTAAGATCGAATGGGCCATTTTCAAATCCTTCAAGACTGCTACGAAGACCAAATCTTCTTGACTCTCCTTCAGAGGGGCTTGGAAGAGATCCTACCAATCCTGATGTAACTAATCCAGAGCAGCTTTTTCTATGTCCATATTCCGAGTGGTGCAGATTCTTTTTTTTGGCTCAAATTTCCCGTCGAATGCCCGTTTCTACAGCTCAGTACTTGGCCTTTTAAATCTTTTGGTCAAATTTGGCCGTCGTAAGGCCGTATGTGCTCTCATTAAAAATGGTTAAAAACTCGACGGCCATCATATGCCCCCTAAAAAGCCAAGCGGCCGGTGTTCGCCCTTTATAAGGCCGTTTTTTATTTTTACTCGGGCTAGCGGATAAAAGGTAAAATTTTTTTTTTGGAATCGTATGTAAAATGTGTTCCAGAACTATTCTTGGTAAACTACTGTACCAGAGGGGACTAATTGCGATAAGATGAGCCTTTATTTTGGGAGTCATGTTTTTTGCAAGGCGACAAATATTTGGTATACTCATACATTCCTTTCTCATGTTTTCTCTAGGATTTACTTTAAGGTCAGCAGCTGGTCCAATGTTGACTGATTTGCTCTAAACCCAGGTTGATATCCTTGTTTCTCGTTGATATAAAGAGAAAAGTTAACCGACTAAAAGAAGGACTTTTCCCAAGAATATGAACTTTCCTTAATAAAAATATGAAATTATATCTTGTTGTGGCATAAACCTTTTGAGCAAAAACTTGCAATAGTACAGTCCAATCAAAAAGTTTTGCCCTAATTATCTTTTTTTAATCATGCCCACTTCTGGGAACATTCCTAGTGCAATTTGACTTGCAAAATAATAGAAGCAATTTTATCACAAAAAAGGCAAAAATATCCGACGGTTTTTTTAATAATTCCAACAGGAGCCGTTGTCTAATTAAAATCCCCGAGCGAAGGAGCAGTTACCTGCCAGAAGAATTTGTAATCAATGGGTTTGATTACCTCTTTAAAGGGTCTTTGAAGAAATCCTGATAAGAAAGCCCTGCTCCGGCGGAATGATAAAAGAAAAGCAATAACTGAGTGAAATACTCGTATACATCCGGATAGAGTAGCAGGGGTGGGGGGTACTGAAATACGATGGGGGGTGGCTGAAAAATGGGTTGGGGGCGGTTGAAGAAGGAAAATTATTTCAGGCTTTTTTTCCAATTTCCCCAACATTTTCTTAATAAGAACTTTCCGCATCCCATAAGGAGGACTGCGGAGTCTCGGGTTCAGATTCGGGAATAGAATAAGCAAAGCAGGGCGTCCTCTGGCACATCATCACACGATGCTGGTGCTGGATGATGATGATGATGATGCTGCTGCTGCTGCTACATGATGATGGATATCTTTTCCTCGAGATAAATGAAACTCTGCAACTCGAGCTGAGCCAGCGATGGCGCGACTAATTAAAAACTTGAAAATTAATTCTTGACTCTCAAAGATGCAATTTAGAATTTTGCGAAATAAAGAGGAAGAAAGCAACAACAAAAAAATGTATAACACAACTTGCATATCGAGGACAAAGACCTAATGCAGTACTGCACTGAGGGTGGTGCATTGGGTTGGGTCGGTGGGGTAGAGCATCAGCTCTTGGGGATGCACAGAATGTTGCCGCCTGTCAAAAAGCACAAGGGCAAGGCTCCAGAGCCATGTTTTGAAGCTATGTTTTGCGCAAAAGATACAGAAATTAATTTCAGCATAAATGAGTCTCCGTTCCACGAAATCGTGCCATTAATTATGGAAACTACAAAATTATTTTGCGTCAGCAACGCCTAATTTCGAGTGCTGTGCTGCAGTCGACTATACTCTATAGTATAGTGTTCGTCGTCGTCGTTGTTGGCTGTGCAGAGCATATAACTCTCGCAGGTATTCCAGCAGGTGTTCTTGTTTGCTTGCTGCTTGTCAAGTGGTTAAAATCGAATGCATTCCTCGGCAGTGCGATGCTGGTTAACAACGCAATGCTGGCGCTGAGATTCGCTGCGATGATTACAGATGAACACTTCACAATTTCTGATCTACGCTTGTGTACTAAAGAAAGTCAAGGCTCAAAACGCTATGGAGGATGTGAAGCAGGTGAATTTTAATTAAGACACCGGCAGCTGTCGTTAAAATTATGTGCGATTATAATGTCCGTGTTAGATTACTTTATTGCCTGGTTTATACGCCACACATATTTATCAGGTTGTAGCGCAAAACTTCAAGACACAAGTCCATGTCCCAAGGATGTCATAATTGTGCCTTCAATGCAAGTTAGCCGTAATGAAAATTCGAAAGGCATTAAGGTATGTAATTTGTACCTGGAGTAGATGTAACACAGTGGCACAACCATCACCAATCGACTTTGAATCAAATCTAGATAACGGCCAGGAAATGAAGTCTTCGTTATTGTATAATCAGAATGGGGTAAAATAGTCAAAGTCACTTTAAATTCCGAAAATTCCGAGCGAGATTGTTTAGAGAATTTCGACTTTACTGGGGGCGGACAATTGTTATGTAAATCATGGAGACTTGAGGTTGATGAAATGCGCTGCTGGGGACGATCTAGTTAAAATTGTGCCGTCTGAATTGTGAATTAAATACAATTTGACTTTAAGGTTTCTAGTTGCATTTCTATGGTAATCGTTCTCTTGAATAGAAAGTGCTTTTAATTTAAGTTTAACTACGAAGAACAGTAAGGGATAAAATTCTGTGGTAGCGATGACTTTCATTCTTAATTCATTCTTTACCATCGGCAGGAGATTATGGACAAATTTGTTCGGTAGTGTAAATGGTTCATTTGTTAATTAATATGTTTATTTCTCAGCCAATGACAGCAGAAAGAAGAGGAAATTTTTTTGTAAAGAGGGAAGACAACCAATCAAACCGAAATTTTGCCCATATGCATAATTTGCGTGACAATGCAATATGACATTTTTGTAAAAAAATCAAGATGGCAGTTCCAAGATGGCGGCCGAATTTTTCAGTTGTGTTTCCCGATTCCCGACATGGGTATCAAATGAAAGGGTATTACGAGTAGAATACAATTAGCTGTGTGGCGCCATTCCAAATTCAAAATGGCGTGCCAACACAAGATGGCGGAAGACATAATAGAATAAAAAGTAGAAAATATAACCTATCAACTTTAAATTTTGCACATATGCATAGTTCGCGTGACAATGCAATCGGACCATTTAGTAAAAAAATCAAGATGGCAGTTCCAAGATGGCGGCCGAATTTTGCACTTGTGTTCACCCACCCCCGGTATGGGTATCAAATGAAAGGATATGACAAATATAATACTATTAGCTGTGTGACGTCATTCCAAATTCAAAATGGCGGCCAATACAAAATGGCGGATTACCCTTTTCTTTACAAGCAACTCGGTATGGGTATGAAATGAAAGGGTATGACAAGTAGAATACTATTAACTGTATGCCGTCATTCCAAATTCAAAATAGCGGCAAACACAAAATGGCGGCCAACCAAATATGGGGGGGGATTACCTTTTTCTTTACAACGCGCTCGGTATTCAGGTATCAAATGAAAGGGTATGACAAGTAGAATACTATTAGCTGTTTGGCGTTATTCCAAATTCAAAATGGCGGCCAACACAAAAAGGCGAATTACCTTTTTTTTACAAGCCACTAGGTATGAGGATCAGTTAAAAGGGTATGGCAAGTTGAATACTAGCTGTGTGGCGTCATTCCAAATTCAAAATGGCGGCAAACACAAAATGGCGGCCAACATAACACAGGGAATAACCTTTTTATTTTCAGCGCGCTCGATATGTGTATCAAATGAAAGGGTGTGACAAGTAGAATACTATTATCTGTGTGGCGTCATTCCAAATTCAAAATGGCGGCCAACACAAAATGGCGGTTTACATTTTTTTACAACGCCTTTAGTATGGGTATCAAATGAAAGTGTATGACGAGTATAGTACAGTAAGCTATGGGACATCATTTTTGATCTAATATGGCGGTCACCACAAAATGGCGGAAGACATATAATAGACTAAAAAGTAGAAAATAAAATATATAATGTAGTTTAAAAAGACTAAAAAATACACTTTTATTTTAATATGAACTAAAAAATACCATAAGAAAATTTACTATAGGAAATTGTGCGCGCGAAAAAAGCTTTTCATTATGAGCTGCCTTGTATTATTGTACCAAGATTCAAAAGCTCTTTTTCCATTTTGAAAAGCTTTTAAGCTATTTACTTTAGAAAAGACCTGAATAACGTCACGGGAAAGCTTTTTCCCTTGTGAGTAAAGATCTGAGTGATGTCTCGGGACCCTTATAAGCTTACCTTGTAATTATTGTACCATACCATGATTCTGAGGGCAGTTATTTACCAGACTCGTTCCGGAGAAGTCACCTTCTCCGGCCCTAGGGGACCGTGTCGAGGTGTAGACCCAACAACATTTCAAAGTAGATCGATAACCCGTATCCAGGCACCCTGGGTGAGCTTTCGAGCTTGGTGGGGATCGAATTTGTTTGTTTTGAACTTCGCTGTGCCTTGGGCGGGATCTTGCTGGTCCGTGTTGCAATGAAGTTCGGTGCACTGAAAGTGAAAAAATTAACTAAAAGCTTTTAACGAGACCTTGCTGGAACAGTCAAGTCTAAACGACAAGCCATTAGGCAGACTAGTGAACCTGTTCAAGCAGTCTGGCCTACAAATCAAATATGAAGTAAAGAGGCGTAGTACAATAGGCCAAACCTGTTGGTGCAGTACTTTTGGACCCAGTACCTCACCAAAAGAAAGAAAGAAATAATGAAGACCTTCAGAGACGACCTTAAGAGATCCTGGGGTAGTAGATCCAGGATATATACCGACAACTCCAATAATTTAAAATGGCCGGGGCAGGGGTCTATCTAGTGGTACACTGGCCTGGTAAATTATTTTAGAAAAACAGATCTTGAGAATATTTACTGCCTTGGAGCGTTCACAGTATTTATTTCAACTAAAACTAAATTTACAGGTGTATTTTTAGACTGACACTCAAAGCCATGAAACCTCGACTATCGGCCATACCATTCCAGTAGCAAATTTATCCGAATCTAATCCGAACTTTAGACTTTCCACTCGGTAACTTTAAGACCCAGAGTCGCCCCACTTTCTCGATGCTATAAAATCTCGAAGTCAAATACAAATTTTTAAAGAAAGCAAAATTTTCCACATTAAAAGAAAGTCTACACGAGAACGGAGATTCTTATCGGCTTCCATCAAGCTCTCGACGCCACAAGCATTAAGAGTGGGGGCATCTCTTGGCGCCAGTTCAATTCTCCCAGCTTCAGATGCTCGTATATTCCCCAAGCATCCAAAATGCATGACAAGCAAGAATCTCCCCCCCCCCCCCCCCAGGGCAGCCGCAGAAAAAAGCCAATGCAGACTCTGGCTGACATATTCCAGGTGGAAACTCCCTTCGCCAGAGAGTAACCATGGCCACAGGTAAGCGGAATTGTGTTAACAAAGTGGTGCACGCCGTTTGCCGTGTTATATAAGAGAACCTCGAATGAATTCGGATTTAGATTTGCGTCGTGAAATTCCGAAACAATAATCTGCGCCACTGACGGAAAGGTGGAAGACGACGACTATCGGCTGGCACAGAGCCCGCAGGTAACTTAATGGGCGCGCCCTCACGTTTTTCCAGGTAAGACTCATAACGGCTACAGAGAGAGCCCCGGTCGCGCTGATCGGAACAGAACTGCAGAACGGCAGAGAACACACGGAGGAAGAGCGCAGCGGAGCCCGACGACGACGACAGTGACTGACTTCCAAATGGGCTGGTGGGTGTCGATGGCCCCCGAATGCCCCCCGCAACGACCCAGTCACCGGGATTTTAAATAGCACCGGCCCAATCAGCGACGGTGCATAATCAGCGGCGATCTACTTACCGTAACGAGTTACATAACCGCGCGTCAGACAGCAGACGTCTCCGGTGCAGGCAGCATTCCATTGTGCACCCTCTATGGGAACCACGCCAGAGTGCGAAGCTGGCTTTGGTGACTTGCACTTTGGGGCCCTATCCGGGTCCCGGGTCCACCCAGGCAAGCCGCATCTGCGTTCGCCTCCCGCTCCCGGCTCACTCGGCCTGATTTGCATAGTTTAATGGAATTTTTCGGGCCCTAATGGATTCGCGAATTGTAAATGGCGGCATAGAATCGTCCTTGGAAGTGGATTTCCCGTTGGCGGCTGCCGGTGGCAGGCTCACATTTTCCAATATTAATGGATGCTGGCTGGTGGGCGGATGCAATCTTCAACTTCTTTTCCGACTTGGGGCCGCAGTTGGAAGTTTAATGAGATTTTTTGTCCACCAACTTTTAATGCTTCCACCGTAAATCCCAAATTAACCAAATAAGCGCCGATAAAGCGGAGCCTCCTGACTTTTAATGGCACCAGAAGTGTTGTGGGAACGCCTCGGAAAAGTGCAAAGTGGCAAATTTTATCTTCGGTACTTTATCGCTAAATGGATATAGCCGAGCATTTTTCACTGACACCGACCGAGTTAGGCAAGGATACTCCGCTCCTTTTTTTATCTGGTATTGAAGGTGTTGACAGGATGAGGATTTATCAGGGAAAAGAGCTTTGGAAATATGGAAATTTTCTTACACTCTCATAGTTTGGCTAATATTGAGTTAGATTAAGTTAAAATTATCTCAAACCAGAAGCGGGATGGAGTTAAGCAAAGGCTTTTAGTTGGCTTTGGCTGGAAGTAGCTTGGCATCGGTGGTTGCATGAAAGTACTTTTAGTTAAAAAATTGAAGGCGATGTCTTTTACCAGAAATTTCACTTAGACTCGCTGAAAGTTAGGAAAATTATCGTGGCTGTCTTATAGCCTCGACACACGCACGCATTTATGACGAAAATTCATCATTAAAAAATTAAATATTACTTGTTTCCCTTCTATTGGGGCAACAACGTACCAAAGATATAATTTTTTTTTATTTTTCGTTCTCTGACATTTTTCACTACACCACAACTGTCATAATATAATGAGGTATTTTAACGTGTGTCACCCCGTAAGGCGGTTCGTCATAAATTAGGAATTTTCGTCATATTTTGATTGCCGTGTGTCGAGGCTATTAGAAATTAATTTAATACTCCATTATCATCGACAATGTTCCGCCATTTTTCAGGTCAAGATGCCATCGGTGTAGAACTTCTGTGGTTTGTGGTTTAAAATCTGAGTCAACTAGCAGTCTTTTGTTTGAACCCAGCTTAATTCCATTGCAGAGATCGGAACAAGTGACAGGCAGAAGGTGCTCTATGGTAGATGTATCAGAAACTCCCAACAAAACTCTCCCAATTTGTTGATGGCGTATTATAGAAGTGTGTGTCCGGACGTTATCGTGATGGAAAGCAACACCTTTCCCTGTATTCAATTCGGACCGTTTTCGTACCAATAAAAGACGCACGGAATAGTCCAAACGAAGCAAGGTACGCTCACGCTTTTTCTAGAGTAAAGGGAGCGAAATTGAGGCTTTAAAAAATTGCATAGGACGAAGAAAATGGGCAATTATCTTGGTGACCATAAAGGGTGCCATTAGCGTTCTCCATAGACCGGCTCTCGTTCGATCGCGGAGGTCAAGCAGCATTGAAAGTGATTAGTACACAGTTGGGGGACCGCTTGGTAAACCACTCGCGTTTTAAAAATATGAAGTTTTCGACCCCGCCGCAGTTATTGCTCACACATACACGCCGAAATTCTCAAATTTTTCAGTCTATTTTTTCCATTCAGGATCGGGTAGCAATCATTTTTCCTCACGGGGGCCACATGGGACATTCCTTAAGGGGCAAGGCGTTAGATACCCCACATGGGGTCTACATGAGGTAGTGGGATTAGCCTCATAGGGGCCTCATCTGCACTCCCTCAAAATACTAGCCGGGTGTACCGGCACAATGGAGCTCCATGCTGATAACAGCAAGGATGGCTACCATCATGCTTGGTCATGCTTCCTTCATCAGCAGCTTTGAAGACCTCAGCCGGATAGCAATCGCAGACATAAAAAATTTCTGAAAAACTCACCCTCCCTAATCCTCCGAAATAATCGTTAGGGGGGTGTTATGCCGGTCACACAGTAAACGATAGCTCGACGGAAGGGGTCGTGGGGGTATGACCGGACCGATACCTATATGGTTCACCACTTACCTACATGTCTGTGTGTGAAAAACTCTTCATGTCATTCCCGGTCTTCTGTCACTCCTCACAGAGTGTCCTGTTTAACCCCTAAGGCATTGTGGGACCTGTAACAAAGTTGACTCAACGACTTGAGAACCCTAAAGAAAAATCTCCCTCCCAACCATCCTGGAAACCCAAAAAACAGGAACTTAGCACTGCATGCGTAATAAAGAGGTAAACAGTGTAAGTATACCTTCAAAATACATATATTATTTTCAAAACTCTTAACGTTACACAAATGTTATACAGCCGTTGCAACAACAGAATTTAACAACAGAATGTATCAGGTGATCTGGTGTATGTAGGGTGTAGAGGGGGGGGGGGGTTAGCCTCGGTATAGGTAAGCGTTAACCAGCTTTTGATGACTTGGTTCGATTCGAACAGTTGAAATTGTAGTTAATTATAATAGCGAAATTTTTTTGTCTAATTTTAATCCACGAATACTACACGAATTCGACTCGATTTTACACCATCTAAGCCCAGACTGTCTCTCATGAAGAATTCCTCCAGACTCTCAAAATTTTTCAGTTTATTTTTCTTCAAGAAATTTTTTTGTTTTTTCGCCTACTTTGTAACAAATTTTTGAAATAATTTTTTTCGGGAAGTGATTTCAGTGATATTTTCGCAAATTTCCGCGAGATGGGGGCATCATCAATAGGGAGAAATAACCGATAACTAACCGACCGTTAGACGGGTAAGGGTAGAATAAAATTGGAACTTCTGAAAATACGCTTCACGGACTGCAAAAAAGTGGTCTCTGCAAGCTGCCTAAAGTAGGGACAGCTATGCCATGCCAATAGGTTACCATGGCCAATCTGTAAGAACTGTTTACACAACAGCAATATTTGCCGCACCCTAGCAGGTTAAAGGGATCTTCATTCCAAAAATGTATAGGCTTATCATCCTTTCATTCTCGTCCAGGTGGGTTCCTCCACTCTTCCAGTTTTGGGGCACAGTGTCCGATAAACAAGCCAACTAGTGCCCTGACACCGTTCTTGCTGCGCCTCAGTAATTCTCTAGCAGCGTTGCGAGCCAAAGAAAAAAGTCCTTGAAGATCATCAGAAGAGGTGTAGAGCTCCAGTTTTCGATGTATTTCATTAGAATGCGTTCCTCTAGGGCCTTTTTCACCATACTGGTGGGTACCCCTTCGTGGTCGATTAAAATAGTGCCTGAGCCCTATCGGGAAAATGTGTCTGCCTTTTATAGGCTCAGAACCCTGGCAAAGAGGCACCCTGCCCTGTGTGGTTGGTGCGACCCGAGTTTCTGATTGTCGTTCCGTCTTCGGTCTGTAGGGGAGAACTGCGCGTCCATGCCGGAGACGTATCTCCAGGGAGTCTTTCTCCAGATCACATCAAACTCACAACTCACTCATTCCTCGTTATTTGCTTTTATATTTTTATACGCTTTATATTAGCTTCACCTGTATCTATGTATGTATGTATGTATGAATGTATGTATGTATGTATGTAGACAAATCTTGCAACTTGATTTTCACCCACTTGCCGATCAACTTAAAATTTTGCACATATGTATAGTTCGCGTGACAATGCAATCTGACCAGTTGGCGGTTCCAAGATGGCGGTTCCAAAATGGCGGCCGAATTTTGCTATTGTGCTCCCCGACCCCCGACATGGGTATCAAATGAAAGGGTGTGACAATTAGAATACTATGAATTGTGTGGCGTCATTCCAAATTCAAAATTTCGGCCAACAATGGCGGTTTATCTTTTTCTTTAAAACGCCCTCGGTATGACTATTAAATGAAAGTGTATGACGAGTATAGTACAGTAAGCTGTGTGACGTCAATTTAAATCTAATATGGCTGTCATTACAAAATGACGGAAGACATATAATAGACTAAAAAGTAGAAAATAAAAAATATAGTTTAAAAAAACTAGAAAAATACGCTTTTATTTTAAAATGAACTAAAAAGTAAAAAATAATTTTGAATGTAAAGTTTTTACTGCTCTAGCCAGAATATGGAAACAACGTACCTTTCAAAATGTAAAAAAGCGTGGTGCTATCGAAAATTTCCGGTTTTAATAAAATAAGAATATAGGAAAAGAGTCCCACGCCGTTTTACATTTCGAAAGGTAGGTTGTTTCCATATTCTGGCTGGAGCAATAAAAACTTTACATTCAAAATTATTTTTTACTTTTTAGTTCATTTTAAAATAAAAGCGTATTTTTTTAGTTTTTTTAAACTATATTTTTTTATTAATTTGGTCCATAAAAGTCTCACCAGCAGGGAAGGAAAAAAGAAGTCCATTCTGACTGAAGCCCAGAAGAGATCGAATACGACAGTGAACTTCCCACTGCCAATCTTCGACAGAATGTCATTTACGTCTTGGTTTGGTAGGGTTTGAAGGGCGAGCTCCCTATATTTCACCTATTACATCCGCTCTCCGCTTCTCTCCTCTTGATAACCCAGAGTCCATTAGAGGTTCGTCTTCGCGCAGTTACGGCAACAGACATTGTGTGGGATATCCAGATTCTCCGGTTATGATTGCCGTAATCCTAGCAATATTTCCTTGGTGAATATTTAGGACGTTCATTGTTCTTCCTTTGTTATAAGCAGGCCAAGTCTTCCTGGGCCGCTAGCTGAAATTTCTGAAGGTCAATCTAGGAGAAAAGTCGTCTGTGGTTGTGGGAATCATACCCGCGAGTAAAAAGTCCAGGATATATAGCTATGACCACAGGGGTTTGAGATGAAGGCTCCAGATTGACTGAGTTTAAGTCTTCTGAACCCTTCCTAACTTTATGACACTATAGATCGTGTTCTTTGATAGAAAATATAGTCTTCCCGCCCTCAGACCGTGACTTTAAGAAGGCCAATTCCGCTTCCAGATGATTTTAGGTACTATAAGTATACGTATCTCCCTCGACTCATTGTTTCCATAAAAACTAATGCACGAATGATACTAACAAACCAAGTCTGCGCTTTCAATTCTAATTTTATGTGCCGCAATCGGGATTAATTTTCGAAATGGGAAGCGTTTCTATTCATTACGGTAATTATTAAAACCCAATCAATTCGAAAATAAAAATTAAAAATTATTCACGAAAATGGTTCCATCGATGCCGACGAGTATGGCCAGCGGCCCGAAGGCACAAGAACCGGAAATTGAACAATTCATTTTGGTGTTAAAATCTCGCATTGTTGTTCACAAATGAAAAGCGATCCGGCGGCATTCGGGGTCGGTCGATGGAGCGGGCCGGGGGCGGGCCAGAGCTTATTTGCGGTTGCATAATGTGTTTATCAGTGGAATGATATTAAAATCAGTCATGCATCGAAAACAAGGAAGCTGCAAGCCGACATCACGTCCGCCGATAAATCCATTCAAGCTCTCCATTCTCGTATGGTTATCGGATTTGCGCCCGGGGAGGCAGCCCCCACTCAGCCAGGACGATGGCCAGGATCAAGAGGGGATTTGTACCTTCAGTGCGGTTGTTGTTGTTGTTGGTGTTTCTGCTGCTGCTGCGAGTCGATGCATCCAACTAACTCCCTCGCTTAGACTGCAATGATCCGGAGACGTGTATGGATGCATCCCTCTAATGCACTCTTCTCCGTGGACTCGTTTTGTCATTTTCCCTGATGGAGAGTCGTCGCTGGCGTCGTCGTTGCTGCTGGCGCTGTTGGCTTTGTTGTTGCCCTCTTTAAGTTCATCGAAAATCCTATTAAGATGGATACACAGAATTGAGGAGCAATTTTCCTCCTCCGCTAACGAACAAATTTGCAAGTGATGACACCATTACTGTCACCTGCAGCAGTATCGGCGTCATTGGACCAATAGTTTCGGCCCCAATAAATCCACTCTCGGAGTCTCGGGTGTCTGGCTGCTGATTGCATAAAAGGGCACATCTCTCAGATCCGCAAGCTTCACAGCC
This sequence comes from Thereva nobilitata, assembly GCA_963855945.1. NCBI lineage: Eukaryota > Metazoa > Arthropoda > Insecta > Diptera > Therevidae > Thereva > Thereva nobilitata. The sequence goes on from OY979694.1 coordinate 231,578,946, forward strand.
GAGAAAGGTGACAGACAGGTTGGATCTATGATAACAAAAAAAAAAGATAAAATGCAGGTAAAATGGAGAAAAAATAATTGACAAGATGCATTGAGAGATTGCCTGGGATCGGGGACGAGGGACGACGACGCCGGTGCCAGCACATCCTCGCCTGTCGTCGCGTCGGTCGGGCGGGCTTATGTATTCGGATGCGACAATGGGCGATGCATTCTGGGTTAGTTGCAGCGATTTTAATTGAATCTTATACCTGCAAAAGTCTGGAGGGCAGTAAACTCGCGATTTTATCTCTCAATTGATTGACCTGAATGGAATTTTGATTTATGTGCGTTCAAATCTCTCGTTATGGGCGGAATTTCGTCACGTGTTTGTGTACTGACTGTCTCGGGTGGCTTTTGGCTTACTATGATGGAAAAAATCGATCTTGCTGCCGGGAGTCGAGATTGAGCCATTCGCTATTTAGTTGCAATAATTCGCTTAAGTCTCTCCCGTTCAGGTGTGATTGATTTTCTGGGACTGCCTTTTCGCTGATGTCTTCTTCGATATATTCACCTGCAATTTTGTAACACACAATGGGAAGTTACATAGGTTAAGCGAATGAGTGGGTTAATTGCAAAGTTCGAGTTTGGCTTGGAAACTTGATTTGGCCTAGAGGGATACGTTTTACTTTGTCGAAAAATTGTGACTTTTTGACAAGCATGAAGATTGCAGAGGTGTTGGGGTAAAATCAGTTTAACTAGTAATTACTGAGGATTGCTGTTTTAGTATGATGATTTTGGGATATGGACTTGTGCTTAAGTGGTTTTTGGGGATATGTAAGCTAATTCCGAGTTACAAATCTTATACAACGTCGAAACATACCAGACATATTACGTATTTCATTATTTTCTCGTAAGTCGTAACATAAATTTACCTTTCACTTAAACAACCTGCTCCACCGATATTTTTAGTTAGAGCTTATGGTGATTAGAAAATTCAATTTTGAATTCCAATTTTCAATCAAGTGTACAACTTGTTTTATGTTATTTCAAACCACTAGGCGAAGTCTAGTCCAAAAAAATTAGCGGAATTTCTTCAAATTGCATTCCGTCATTGCAATCCGTCAATGAGGGTTTGTTGATTTTTATAATTAGCTAAACAATTTTTTGGAATGTCTCATGCCTCTCTCTTCTCATTCCCAATCTCTTACTACAACCTTTGCGTGTTGACACTGTAGACTCCCAATGGATGCTGGATGGTCAAGTTCAAAAGGAGTAGGGAGCTCTCCTTTAGAAGAGCCAAAATGTAAATGTCATCGTGCAGAGGCAGTCGGTAGTTGTAGAAATGCCCTACCCGAATTTGGAGGCTCTGTCAGGATGGACATCTCCCATCAATCCATGCTGGTGAGACCTTTATGGATCAAAAACAAATAAGCAGGCCTCGATAGCCTAAGGGTTCAGGAAGGCGACCGACTACCGTCCCAGAGGTCTTGGTTCGAATCACTCCGTAGCATGGTCCATCTTCGTTCTTTCCTTCTTTCGTGTCTTCCATCTTTACACCCTTCTGGGGTTGGGGATCGGAAACAGACTCCTGGCATGGTCAATTCAAGTGCCTAGAGGGACACAAGAAATAGCGGACCAGTGGAGCCATTAGGCACGCCTGTTGGACGGTTTTTCTTTCGCGAGTCAGATGAGTCTTTAGACCCAGAATCTGTCGATCAATGTGTCCTCGGTTATTTCCGGAGATACGACCATTGTCGCGGCATAGAAAAGATGGAAATTGACAACCTCAGTTTACCAAACTCTCCAAACGCCGAAGAAGAGGCTTTCAAGAAGCACTGTAAAAAGGCCTGTTCAGTAGTGCTGCACACGAGACGGGACTCGTCTCGAAATCGTCTCGATTTTCGAGACGAGATCGAGACGAGACCTCCAGATTAAAAATCGATACGAGACCAAGACTACCATTCGAGATCTCGCGAGACATCTCGAGGTCTCGAAATCAAATCGTTATTTTGAAATCGTATCGACACCAACTATTTCAGTGTCTTCACGCTGTGCTCTTTGACGAGCACAACATTCGGCACCAATACATGACTTGAGGAGGCTGCGGACACAAGGCGATAGGAGTACGCATTCCATATGCAGAGTCCATTCCAAAACAGAAGAGGTATTTTACTATCATTTCATTTCATTTCAACGCATTTACGTGTCTACGTTTGGGAAGTGACTAGTATGGAAATATAAGGAATATTTGTATACAATTTCATTAATATCGCACATATTGATATTTCTCGAAATACATAAGACTGAGCAATTTGTATTATTGACAGTGAAATTCGAGACTTTTCGAGACGAGACGAGACTTTTCGAGAAGAGACGAGACCTTCAAATACCCATTTTTTCGAGACCGAGACGAGACTGGGCCAAATCTCGTCTCGTCTCGTTTGCAGCATTACTGTTCAGGGAAATGGCCCTGAAAAAAGCTTTGATTTAGCCCTCCAGCAAAATTGAGCTGAAAAAAGTTCGCTCAGGGGAGGTTTAGAGACGCGACGGGCCAAAAATGGAACATGGTACAGGAGCTGGGGTCTCACAACACGGAAAAAGTGTCCGGTTGTATCATTGACCTGTTCTTTTCCACGGCAGTTGGTATTGTACGGAATTCGCAATCTGGCTGGATGATGCCAGGTAAGTGACCTATATTTACAGCTACGATTCTGGCGAAGTTCTTACGAGGCAGTTCCAGATTCATTCTGGGACAGTTCTCTGGTCAATATTTAAGGTTAGAACAATAACACAAGGTAGGTATAGTTTCCATTTTAAAGCTCTGAAAATTCGGCACGAGGTTCATTATAGGTCAATAAACTTTGCAATGTTCTCGGGACCGCTCCTTCCTTTCGCCTTTTAATTATGATAATAAATATAGTAATTATAATAATTAGACCGATAGCAGAAAACGCACACTTTAACAATCAAAAGTAGGTCAACAGCTTTCTGAAATTGATTGAAATGGTTTAAAATTGTTTACAAAAAAAATGAAGCAAATTCCACATAAAAAATTCTTGGCATCTTCAATTCCCAAGCGTGGAATTCAAGGTTCTTGTCTAGTCTCTGAGATGAGGACACAAAGATAAATTCCTCCACTGGAGCTCAATTTTCGCACACGTCACAACATCAATTACTCAACTCCGCAGCGCTGCACTGCAGCCCGAGGCGACACCCCATCACTTTCAGCTTCACTATTACCTTCCCAAGTTTATGCCCCAACTGCGGGCAGATGAACACTACTTAGCTGTAAGTAGATAGTATCCTTCAAGCACAACACCAATTTTTCCACCAATTAAAATGCGCTTAACACCCAGAATCAAAGTCCTCCCGAGGCACCTGACGAACTCGCCGTACTGTAATCAACAAGCACTTTTAACTAGGCAACGCCATGCAGCGAAGACGACGACTTCACCTTAACATTATCGGCTAAGGTTGCATCGCAAAGGTGGCACCAGAATGCCACACAGCCGCCTCATGGCAACAACAGCGAGCAGCACGGCACTTTCCCAGGTCGCCGATTCCGATACAATTCCACCTGCGGATAATTGAATCTCACTTATGACGTGCAGAGGCCAGACCAAGCATGGCCGGCGGCCCGACGACGCCAAAAGCGAAGCAAATCGTCCATTAGGCCATTAAAGACCATAACTCCTCAAAGGACAGGAAGGTGGAGTCAAATTGGCTGTCGGAGCCCTGCTCTTACAGAATCGGTAATGGAGTGACGAAGCTCGCGAGGTGACACTTGATTGATGACCGCAATCGATAGAAGAGTGTTATTACCTGGCGCATACCTTTCGGCGAATTTGATCGCAGGCGAATTGGCTCGTGGCTTGCAGCTGAGAGTGAATAATCGCTTCTCGTTTGTCTGTAATGCGAGTAAAGTGCCGATGCGGATCCAGCGGGGTGTGGGTGGGGGGACGAACCGAAGTCCTTCTCCTCCCAGACACAGACGAAAGGAGCAAAGGATTTTTACCAAGCAAGACCCCAAAAGCATGGAAGGATTTCATGGCAGCGCGAGTCTGGCCAATCGCTCAAACTACTGCCATCAGACACTGGGCATGGCCCGGGACCTTGACACGCTCCGTTGGGCGCTTTATCTACTCTTGTGTCAGATTCGTATCTAATATCGTCGCTAGTCACAGAAGCACTCCATAACGGCGATATTAATGTTCCGTAGTATGAAAAGTGCTGTTTTTATTACTGCTGCTCTGCTCCATGAAAAATTCGCCTTTTACACGGTAATCAGGGTGATAACTCAGCGCGCGGCTGTTCATTTTCCAGGAAGATGATGAATGATCACACCTGGCTGGAATAATTAACAGCGGCCAAGGTTAATGAGCTGCTCACTAATAGGAAATAGCCGCTTTTCGGGGCAGACTCGCACTGTGCCCAGCTACACTGACATTTCGCTAAATAGATAAAGTTAGGTTCATTGACGTCTCTTTTTTCTGCGCCGTTTCATGATGTTTTGTGTGAGGAAATGATATGGAAAAAAGTAGAAACGGAAGTGGGTCGGGCCAGATGTAATCAGAAAGTTTAATTATAGTTTTTAGATAGGGAATTTTGATTAAGATTTAACAAAATTATGAGGAAAATTACATTTATTAGATAAACTGAAAGAAAATCGATCAATTGCGCGTCTTCGTCGAGCAATTATTCCACTCTGGTACGAATCTACTAGAGGTAGTAAGTAAAATAACCAAATGGGTTCGAATCTCAAAACTGATGATTTGTGCGGCTACAAAAAGACGTATACCAGCGCCAATTGTGTCCCAGGCTCCGGCAAGATAGTGAAATTTGTATGGAAAGTTAACCGCGTTGCATGAGAAGTTAGGAATAGGTCAAGGAGATGGATTCCTCGGTGAACAACATCAGGGACTCTCTTGGGATGAGTAAAGATTATTGGTGAGCACAAAGAGCTCAACCACTTTTGCCAGAAATACTAGTGCTATTTGGGTAATTTAGCCAATTAACATTGTGAACGTTGAAACCACCCGCAACAAGGATTTCACACTACGGGTCGTAGGATAAAAATCCGGAAATGGTCTAAAATCCTAAGTGGCTAAAAGTGGTTAATTGTTATTAATCAGGCAAATTATAATTCGGAATTGAGTTTAAATAGATCCTTTTACAAAACTCCACAATTTTTTTCCCAGTATTTTGCTGTAAAGCTGAAAACAAATACATGCTGGCGTGCGGTGCGTGCGGCCGATTCGCAGTATGCGACAAGTTTTCGCTGACAGATAGTTGCGTGCGTACGGTCTGTCTCGTCTTTCACATGTAACCAAAAAATCTGAGATACAAGTGCACGTGTTTGTTGTGTGCTTATGTTCGGGCATTTGAGGCTATATCGAATATGGAAATGCGGAAAAAGTTGAAACTAGAGCAATTTTTGTGTTGATTGGGGGTTTCGCTCACCCAACTGTATGTCAGATCGCATTTTGAATGGCACTTCTATAATATCTATCATCGCACGCACCGCCCGCACGCATCCGTTTCCAGCTTAATAGTTAAGATGAGAGGCTTTTTTTATCTCAATGGCTCACTATTATGATTCAAAATACAAACAATCCATTTAAAAATCCTTAAAAATTTAATATCCTTAATAAAAAGAGTCACAAAATAAACACCATCCTTCCTGTGCACACAAAGGAAACCCTCCAAGTATTATTTAAAAAACGCTCCCCTCTGAAATCCAAGTAAACAAAAAGAAATTTAACAAAATTTCACTTAAATTCCGGCCGCCATTGCTTAATTTCTAATTTTCATTTCCTTTTTGCTCCTTTCAAAACACTCAACAGCAACAACAGCACAAGCAGAAGCAACAACAACAACAAACAAACGAAAGAGAAAAAAAGGAGATTTGAGATCCTTGCATCAATTTCCAGAAAATTAACCAAAATTTAATTCAAAAGGATACGGAAAATGACGTTCCTTTTTCTCGTCCTTTTGAGACTCCTCGATTGCAGTGAATTTTCATTGTTTTTCTCGACCGCACAGGATCCGCTCTCGAAATTATTCGTGGAAACGACGACGTCGCGGTCGCAATACAAGGAGACAAGGAGACCCAAGGACACACACAGGAAAGCGGCGGCGGGCGGCAGAGATTTCCGCGCGCGCGGTGCAAAAAGTTTCTCAGTTAATTAGTATCGCAAGAATAATCCATTACAAAGTAAATAAAATGGTTTCGCTTTTAATAACTTTTAATTCCCGACCCGTTGGCTGTCTGTACAGCCGCCATGGGTAAATATTTGAGTCAGCGAAAATGAAGGAAAATTTTTTGAATGAAGAAATCCAAAAGTTAAACAGAAACAAGGCGGCTCCGGCTCCGTTCGTTCTCCTCCTGGGATATAGTAGCTCCTTGATGCCGGGGCTTAGTGTGCTCGCTTAGTCCTCGGGTATATATCCTTGCTAACTGTACTTGCACGGTGTGTTGTACGGCGGTGGATTTTTGTTTTATTATCATCTCCTTTAGCCGCTGTGCTGCCGCTGCCGCGCCGTCGACGTTGTTCGGTGCGATTTGTCGTCTGATTGTCGCTCTATGTTTTATAGTATAGAGAGGTAAAAGATATCCTTCGTGTTTCGCCTGAAACTTTTCAATGGTTTCTAAGGAGCACTTTTCATGAAACGCTCTCGCTCTGCTAAAAACTTCTCCTTTTCACCGAATGAGTTTTCAGTCTCCATAGACACATGGAATAGCTGGGATTTAACATCAAACAAAATAGTGGCGAAGTACTTCAAGGACTCTATATTATTTTTGGGGAGGACGGGGCGCAGGAGTTCGGCACAGGACGAAAATTTCATCTGAACTTCTCCAATGGATGGAAAGGAATTTTTGTGACGAATTAGAGAAAATTGTTTGGAAAAATTTTCATGTTTCCCAGTTCTTTTGTGAACGTCGCGAAAAAGTCTTTTGTTAACTGAATTTCTTTTAATAAACTTCCATGATGGCGAATAGGGTACGCGCTCGAAATTTGCTGAATGCTTTCTGGCACATATATGAAACAATTCAGTTTATTTCAAATGTAATTTTCTTGTTTCGGAATTGTTTAAAGCAATTCAGATGTATTCGTTGAGTTTTTTTTAGAATGCATTAAAACAGGAATTCAAATCAAAACTATGCAAAGAAACATGTTCTGTAAAAGCAATTGTAATTCTCGAGAATAAGATCACAAAAAAAGAATATTTTGCAGATGTTTTGTAAATTGAAGGTCTGCTGTATTTCAGTCCATTGCTTTTTTATGTGAAAGCTTAACAATCACCCTTTATACTACCAGTCCTTCATGCCTTCCACGTCGTGGTGCAACATCTAGTAGTAAGCTTAGGTTAAAGTATAAGTCAAGGATAGGACCGATCGACTTCCCCGCGCTGCTCAAGAGTATAGTGTACGTCCTGTTTCCACAGAACGTACGCACCGCCGATCTATTCACCCTTCACGTGGATCCAGAAGAGGTGCCTGCGGAGATTCATGAGGCCGCAAAAAAGGTAGCCATCAACAAGGCCCCCGACATGGACGGCATACCAAAAAAAACGGCTACGCTAGCAGCTACAATAGCGCCAAACAGGTTCGCTGAGGTCTTCAGAGAGCGATGGAAACTCGTGCTCCTACCGAAGCCGAACAAGGCTTTTGGGGACCCATCGTCCTACAGACCGATATGTCTCCTTAGTTGCACAGTAAAATTTTCGAGCGGGTTATCTGTATCAGGCTACTCCCTAGCCTCGAAAGGGTAGGTGGTCTGTCAGATAGGTTATTCGGCTTCAGAAGGGCAAGGTCATAGAGAAAAATCACTCCTGCGCACTGATAATCCTCGACGTGTATCGCAATGTACAATGATGTGTTATGGCAAGTTGGGGCAAAGGAAGTAGTGGCAATCGGGTTCGCGGAAAACGCCCAGAGGACCTCGAAACGCCCAGAGGTATGCGAATGAAGCGATTTGGGAAATAAAAGCGTGGCTGGAATGCGCTGGGCTGAAGCTTGCTGAGCACAAGACCGAAGCGGTGCTTTTCAGCAAACGGAGAAAGATAGGGTCCGTTAGGATAAAGGTAGGGGAACAGATCATCCACTCACAACCCGCCCTAAGGTACCTGGGAGTGATGATCGAACGGAGGCTTCACTTCTAAGCGCACTTGGAGCGCACAGCAGACGAAGCGTCTGCGACTTGTGCAGCACTCTCAAGAATGCTGCCCAATGTTGGGGGGGGCCTAGATCGAGTCGCCGCCTCCTGTTGGGGAGGGTGGTTAGCTCAGTCCTGTTATATGCAGCGCCAGTGTGGGCAGCAGCGTTAAACAGGACTGCAAACAGTAGAAAATGGAGGGCCGCATACAGGCTAAATGCACTTCGTGCTTGCTGCGCGTACAGGACCACGTCCGACGACGCGGCGTGCGTGATAGCCGGGATGATTCCCATAGACATTCTCGCGAGAGAGGGCATGTATCTCTATGACCCAGAATATGATAGAGCGGAGTCAAGAAAAGTGCGGCGGCAGATTGCGCGCTGCGAGTCCGTAAGGGAATGGCAAGGGCAATGGGACGAGTCGGTAAAGGGTGGTTGGACCCACAGACTTATCCCTAATGTGGAAATATGGGTTTCGAGGGAACGTAGGGAAGTGAGTTACGACCACTTTTTGGCCAAAAAATCACTCAAAAACTGCTTTTTTCGAACATTTGTTTTGATCAGTCAATACGAAACGTTATTGCCATTTGTCATTTTTTCGAAAACTTAACCCTTTCGAAGTTATTCAAGGTCAAAGTTTCCAAAAATCACTTTTCGCCCAAAAAATAATTATTTTTGCAAAATTTTTCGAAAAGTTTTCAAAAAATTGCACGGGTGTCATTAGGGTAGGCAATAATCTTTTGTATAAGTAGAACAAAAAAAATTTCTCAATAATCAGTTTCTGAGTCATTTTTTAACCAAAAACTGATTTTTTGAAACTTTGTTCTTGAATAACTACGAAAGGGTTAAGTTTTCGAAAAAATGACAAAAAGGCTTTTTTGTAAGCAATAACGTTTCGTATTGACTGATGAAAACAAATTTTCGAAAAAAGCAGTTTTTGAGTGATTTTTTGGCCAAAAAGTGATTTTTGATAACTTTGCCCTTGAATGACTTTAAAAGGGTTAATCGGGTCAACATGTTTGTAAGAACTAAAGTTGTAGAGAATTTCATTGCCAACATTTAGGGGCTTTGTACGGGGTTGTACGACCTATAGAATGCGAGATACAAGGAAAACCCTTGAAAACCGCTATATTTCCGGCGGCCATGTTTTTTTTTTGTGATTCCGAAATTCTAAAAAGTCCGAAGGAAGCTGTGGACCAATTTTCAGCCATTTCCGAATTTTGTCTCCTTTCGTGCATTTTTTTTGCTAATTTCCCCGGACTATGGTTGGTTTAAATACCTTCAAATATTTTGGGAGAATCTCTTAACTAAACTGCTTTAACCGAGGAGACATCTCTATATTTTAGCTTTGTTCAGAGACTCCAGGTAAAGTTCTGTCAGTTCCGGTGGTGCTTGCTTCCTAGTACCAGAACCATTTTATTGAGATCAACACCAAGTCCCAGCAGCTGGAGACAAAATCAAGCCCGACCTGCATTTGCGCCCTGCTTCACTGGTTACCACGACGATGCTGTCTGCGTAGCGAAAATGTTTTGGTCACAGCTCTTACTCCCGGGACACAGTGAGGCCGACAACGACAATTCTAAAATAAATTGTTGTTGTTTTTCCGTATAAGTTGTCGTTGCCGGCCTTATTGTGTTCTGAGGGTTAGGTTTCATCTACGATAAGCCATCTCTGAAGCGGGGATGTGACTCCTCCCTTCTGACATCATTTTGCTTTAGTGCTCTTCGGAGACTCTTGAAATGAAATGAACGATCGTAAGCTTGCGATTTTTCAGCATACATTCGAACCAGGCACAAGAAGGGTTGCCCAAACAATGTTTTATAGGCTTAACTATACTGTGGAAGGATGTGTTGTTGAAGGCTACGTCCGTTAATGCCGTCGAATGATTTCTTTCTTTGGAACCGACTTTTCTAGCTTAAGTACGAAATTATGGAAGACTGTCTCCATGGGGTTACTCACTTGGTACGGGTCCTGAGAAGCGCAGGATTTTTAGCGTAGAAGATCAGTTTGTCTTGCTTCTTTGTCTTTGAGACGAGACATCGACATGAAGGATTTGGATGCGGGTGTAATTAGAGTGTTCTGGAATGGGTATGAATGTAATGCAGGCATTCCTCCAAGCAGATGCGATAAAATCAAGTACGAATTTCACCCTAAATATTTTTCTGTTCAATAATTCTCAAAAAATTAATCAAAAATTAAATGTTAAACACACAAAAAAAGTACAATCGCTGCACTCCAATGGCGTTAAACTGTTTGTCATTAATAAAAAGCATAATTTGCGCCTATTTTGTACTGAAACCGCAATTTCAACTGTTTTTCCGTTGATAGCTAAATATTTTTTTGCGGTTCTGTCGGTTTGGTAAAAAGGGCGAAATTTATCAATAAATGCTGACAATTATGAAAACACCCGCGAATTGTGAAGCGCACGACTACTACACACCATAGAATGATTCGGTGGCTGTGTCGATGTGGCATAGCAATACGTGCTGCATCAACATGAAAAAATGTTTCTTTTTTTATTTTTTGTTAAACCCCATAAAAATATAGCTGAGGACATCTCCACCGAGAGCCACCCCCATTCCACGAGGGATGGCATCCAAATCCAATCAGGCAGGTGTCGTCCATGTTATGCATGCTGGCAGAATGCGAACGTGTTATTTTCACACGAAATGACATTTGCATTAAAATCACCATGAAAGCAGCCAAAAAAAATTTTGGGGATACAAACACAAAACAAAGGTAAAAAGGTATAAAAAAAATACGTGTGAACTAAAGGAAAATATATTTAAAAAAAAAAATATGAAATTGGAGCGGATTATCTGATTTTCAGTCTTTGTCTGTCGTCACTCTTATTTTGGGCACAGACAATTGTCCGCCATCGTTCCCCCATTTGCCATATTTTAAAGGGTCCTTTTTTGGCGCTCTCTACACGTCCGTATTGCATTGTTGTTTGTTCGGAATGGATTAAGGGATTTTTAACCTTGGTTTAATCGCTTTCAGAGGGTGTTAAAAAAGTTTAATTAAAATATTATGATTTTGGGGGGCGAATGGCTAACAAAGACCTCGGAAGGTGGTGGCACCCGATTTGTCACTTCTGCCAAAACCCGAGAAGAGTCACTGCAGACGAACACCTAGCAGCTCTGTTAGCAAGTCCTAATCCCACCTCCCCGCCGTGCCCCCTGGGGTACTTCTTCGGAAGGAGCTAACGGGAGACGGTCGAATGGCGAGTTCTCTGCGCCACAAAACAGAGTTTTAAGTCGGTTGGGCTGAGGGTTAGCAACCCGCTCCCATAAAACACACAATTGCTACGAATCGGCAAACATTGCCTCGGAACCGGACGGACAACACGACGACGACCTTTGCTTTTCGAAACAGGACACGAATCGGATCATGGAATGTGAGAACTCTGCTTGCTGATGGACGGCTGGATGAAGTGCTCAACGAGATGAACCGCTATAAAATCAAGGTCATGGGACTCAGCGAGACCAGGTGGCCCGATGCGGGGGAACATATCTGCCCAAACGGTGAGTCCTTCTTATATTCTGGGAGAAACGAAACTGAAAATCGTAGGAATGGCGTTGGCGTAATACTCACCAAGGAAGCCAGGTCCAGCCTCATTAGCTGGTCACCAGTTTCTGAGAGGATTATTACCGTGCGCCTACGTACCAGACTAAGAAGTACTACGATAGTCCAATGCTACGCTCCGACTGAAGACGCAGAAGATGACATCAAAGACGAGTTCTACATGCGACTGAATGAGGTTTTCGCTCTATTCCAAGGGGAGACATCATTGTTTTGATGGGTGACTTAAACGCACAGATCGGCCCCAACAACACCGGCCTAGAAAACACAATTGGAAATCAAGGCCTAAGCCAAGATACCAATCACAATGGTGAACTTTTCGTTGACTTTTGTAGTTCCCATCAACTCATGGTAGGTGGAACTTACTTTTGTCACAAGAAGATACACAAGGAGACCTGGGTATCGCCCGATGGTAGAACGAGAAACCAGATAGATCACGTGGCCGTCAGTCGCAGATGGCGAACTATTCTGGAGGATGTCAGGAGCTTTAGGGGAGCAGACACTGGAAGTGACCACCATTTGGTAGTAGCAACTATCCGCCTAAAAATCGCTGCAATCAGAAACGTCCAACGCGATGCCATAAACCGTCGACGGTTTAACGTAGACCTTCTGCGTGAGAGCACCAAAAAGCGAGAATTTGCTGGCAAACTGCAAGAAATCTTAAACCAGCAAACCGTTTCTGACGACACAAATATTGAAGAGCTGTGGAGCACAACAAAGGGCGCTATAATAACAGCAGCGGAAACAAGCATAGGTTATGTCCAAAGAAACCAGCAACACTGGATCTCGGACACAACCTGGCAAAAAATTGAACGCAGAAGGGCCCTCAAAAATAACGTGAACTCTACAAGCGACCCGGAAAAACGACAACAACTTGAACGGGAATACTCCCAATTGCACCGGGAGGTAAAGAGAAGTGTCCGGCGTGATAAAAGGCGGCAGATAAATGAGCTCGCAGAGAAAGCGGAAAACGCGGCAAACACAGGCAACAGTAAGGTGCTGTACCAAATCACTAAACAGCTATCGGGAAAGCACTCTACTAAAAAGCATGCCGTAAAGAGTGCGGATGGAAGGCTGCTGTGCAGCGACGAGGAGCAACTCCAAAGATGGAGAGATTACTTCTTCGCCGCCCTGAATGGTTCATTTACACAGGAACCTCAGGAAAACAACAGCAACAATGCACAGCCAATAAGAATCACCACTCGTGCCCCATCCAAGACTGAAATAGTAACCGCAATTCATGCAATGGCCAATGGTAAAGCAGCTGGAAAAGATGGCATCCCGCCAGAATTGTTGAAAGCCGACTCAAGCCTCATAGCAGATGCGCTACAGCCAATCCTGGAAATAGCATGGAACACCTGTACCTTTCCGGAGGATTGGACGGAAGGTATCATAGTCAAAATACCAAAAAAGGGGGACCTAACAATATGTGACAACTGGAGAGGCATCTGTCTATTATCTACTGTGGGCAAAATCTTGTCCCACATATTACTATCAAGGATAAGAGAGGCAGTAGATCGAACGCTTAGAAGACAGCAGGCTGGATTCAGAAAAGGCCGCTCCTGCATAGACCACATTAACACCTTGAGAATCATAGTGGAGCAGTCTACTGAATTCCGATCCCCCCTTTACCTTGCTTTCGTAGACTATGAGAAAGCGTTCGACTCGGTTAATAGGAGCTTTATATGGCGAGCTCTTCGGCAACGTGGACTGCCGGATAAAATAATAGAATTGATAAAAGCTCTATACAACAATTCCAAATGCAGAGTTCTTCACAATGGAAAACTCTCCGACAGCTTTGAAGTGAGCTCAGGAGTACGGCAAGGATGCCTACTTTCGCCATTACTATTTCTTATAGTAATAAACGACATCCTTGTCAGCGCTCTAGATACTAGAACAGGTGGCATACAATGGGGATTGTTAGACCGCCTTAAGGACCTCGACTACGCGGATGATATCTGTTTGCTGGCCCACAGACACCAGGACCTCAGAAACATGTTAAACAATTTGGCAACAGAAAGTAGTTCAGCAGGCTTAAGGTTAAATCCGACTAAAACCAAAGAAATGCGGATAAATGCAAACACCCTTGAACGAACAGCGCTAAATAACCGTGACGTGGAACTGGTAGATAAATTCTGTTACCTCGGTAGTATTATTACCGAAAACGGCGGTACAGAAGAAGACGTCAGTTCCAGAATAAATAAAGCAAGAAGCGCATATGCATGCCTGTTTCACATATGGAGATCGACGGAGATCTCAATTAACACCAAATTGCGGCTGTTCAACTCCAACGTTAAGGCAGTTCTTTTGTACGGTTGCGAAACATGGAAAGTCACCCAATTCATCACAGGGCGCCTACAAGTTTTCATCAACAGATGCCTACGTCGTATCCTAAAAATCCGCTGGCAAGATAGAATTTCAAATGAAGAACTATGGCGCCGTGCCGGCCAAGAAAGGATAGACGACCAAATCAGGCGAAGGAAATGGAATTGGATTGGCCACACCTTGCGACGCGAAAACGAGAATCTAGCCAAACAGGCCCTCGACTGGAATCCGCAAGGAACCCGTCGAGTCGGAAGACCTAGAACAACGTGGAGGAGAACCCTATTAGCAGAGGCCGCAACAACCGGGAGATCCTGGTCAGAGCTGAGAGCTGTCGCGCAAAACAGAGTCCGCTGGAGGGCAACTGTTTCCGCCCTATGTCCCATGAGGGATTAAAGGAGCAATTAGATTAGATAGATTATGATTTTCACATTTATAATCCTCAAGTGCGTAATCCTGGGAACAGTTGATGAAGGACGTCGGTTTTTAACAGTGTAGGGCGTAGGCGTTCGTCATAAGTCGGTTTTTTGATTGGATTAGATTAACTTATGTGAAAGGACCAAATAGAAAATTTTAAAGGCGGCCAAAATGATCAACCGATCACTTATGAAACAAACTACGATCGCTGATCATGTTTTATCAGAATTGGCTCTGTCCTTGAGTAACCAGAACTTGTCTCGATTTGCAATGCTGCTAGTGAATTAGGGGTAAAGGAGTCAGACTACCATACCAGAGGTCCGGGGTTCGATTCCACTCCACAGTATGGTTCGTCGCCTCTCCGCTACTCCTAAATAGATAATAATCTTTCTTGCTAGTATCTTTACAGCAATTCCCTGCCCTCTCTACTGCCAGCTACAGCTTTGAGCACAATAAGCGAGAAAGTCAGTTAATGTTCGATCGCTGGAGTCAGCGATCTGTCGCGAAAGTATTGAAATTAACCCGCTGGAATAGAACCGCGTGTTGACGTTGGTCGATCTTTCACTCCTCTTTCCACTATCTTTCCGACTACAGCTTTCTCTTCGATTTTGAACTCAAAGAAAAGAACCCTCGACACAGTGCAAAAGGCTTTACATTTTAGAGCTAGTCTTTCACATCCAAAAAAAATCCCAAAGGCATCCTGGTCTAGACCAATCTTCTAGTGGAGGTTTGGTCTGCTTCGTTGTCATAGCCTATCTAGCACACCGCAAAGGACTTTCTTTCGAAGTAGGTTCCTTTTCTATGAATGAAGAGCTATATGTCCCGCCCACCGGAGCCGGGATTTATTTTCTTTTATGTCGTCATAGAACTGATAGATCTTGTCCTTATAAAGACTCCGGAATCATCTATCCTCTCATAAGTTACCAAATTGTTCGATGATCTTTCCTCTCGAATGTTACTCACAGGTTAGAGCGGTTTTTGGTCCGCACCCAAGTCTTGCAGGCATATAGGACAAGCCTCAAATACAACTAGTTTACCTGGGTTGAGTCCTTGAAAACCACCTAACTGTGTATTGCCAAGGTGCAAAATCGCTTTATCCAGCTCATCAGACTTATTGAGCTACCGTTGAAAAGCAGCAGCTTTGACAAAATTGTATCGCTATTAGCAAAGCGACTATGACTACTGAATTTAGCGGTGTGACCTTGCGCGACAATATTTTACGAGTTATACAAGACTAACCCACTCGACTCAATCCTCAAAATCGGATCAAATCGCACCAAATAGGATCAAATAGGACCAAATCGGATAAAATCGGTTCAAATCGGATCAAATCGGTCTAAATCGGACCAAATCGAACCAAATCGGAACAAATCGAATCAAATCGGACCAAATCGAACCAAATTGGATCAAATCTGATCAAATCCGGCAAAATCGGATCAAATCGAACCAAATCGGATCAAATCGAAACAAATCGGTTCAAACCGAATCAAATCGGTTCAAACCGTATCAAATCGGACCATATCTGACCAAATGGGATAAAATCGGACCAAATCGTACCAAATCGGATCCAATTGGATTGAATCGGTTCAAATCGGATAAAATCGGACCAAATCGGTTCAAATCGAACAAATAGCAACAAATTGGATCAAATCGGATCAAATCGCACCAAATAGGATCAAATAGGACCAAATAGGACCAAATCGGATAAAATCGGTTCAAATCGGATCAAATCGGACCAAATCGAACCAAATCGGATCAAATCTGATCAAATCCGGCCAAATCGGATCAAATCGAACCAAATCGGACCATATCTGACCAAATGGGATGAAATCGGACCAAATCGAACCAAATCGGATCCAATCGGATTGAATCGGTTCAAATCGGATCAAATCGGTTCAAATCGAACAAGTAGCAACAAATTGGATCAAATCGGATCAAAACGAACCAAATCGAACCAAATTGGATCAAATCGATTTCTTTCGTGGAAACAACGGTCTAGAAGTAAATAGAACAACTCGATTGTGGAATAATTTTCTACTGTTTGTATTCCCGAGCTCGTTTAACATCTGAGAGTTTAAATGAAAGATTTAAGGAGTGTGCCCAACATAACCGGAGCATACCATGACCGTGTTATGAACGTATTAGGTAAGAAAAAAACACGACACGGACTACTATGCCCACTGCAATGGAACGACTGCGTTCTATTCCTATCTATACGCATGCTGTTACGAATCCATTCAATAACGTGCAGCACCCGATATGGGCGAACGGTCTAGGGGGCGTTGTTTCATATTAATTCATAGGAAGAGTATTTTTTGCATGTGTCGACACGGCTACGGTCATGGTATGATACGTTGTAGTGGGCAGACTCCTTTATCGACATCTAATCGAGTACCTCCACAAGCCTATTTCGTCCTAATCTCTTCTATTCTTCAAACTAAGCTTACTACTAGACATTGCAGCATGACTTGAACAAAGGTTCATTCCCAAGCTTGGTTTTTTTCATAGAATAAAATACACCATCTTTAGATAGTTGCAATATACTACAAATTTCACATTAATAGCTCAAGGAGTGAAATCCGATAGTTCGGAAATATCAATCCCTGGCCAAAGTGCATTAAACATTTCCGACCTAGTTCCACACTGGTCCAGGCATTTTACAGTACTAAAGTGACCCTCGAAATGCATATTGAATGTCGGTACTTCAAAATATATCCTACAGTAAAATAATCCACTCTCCTTGGAAACACCTCACTTGTTACTGTACTCCTCCTCTAACGACACAAACTCTCCCACAACAAAACCGTCCTCCAGCTCCAACAATGGCATTTACCTGTGACACTGTCAGCACACGAAAATCGTAAGTGTTTTGTTGCCCGCAGTCGTATCCAGGTGACGTGGCTGGGAGTTGACTAGATTAGCATAAAACTGTGCAACTAAGTAGATCCGAAATGCTCAACTTTCACAGTCCGAAGCTCGTTCAGTTACTAACTACGTCGTAAACGATATGAAACACAACGAATCAGATTATGGCGTCCTGCGAAACCCATTTGACTGCTATTAAGCTGCCGTTGGCGGGGGATGGGGAAGTCTTTTGCCCAAGTTTTGATCCAAACTTCGCCAATTTGGCAAAGTTTGCACACCCTTAACGTTGCAACTTCAGCTGGGTTTTAGTGTAACTTGGAAGCTTATGAGTTTGGCAAACACACCAGAGAGAGAGAGACTGCGGGGAGCGTTAAAGTTCGCACATTGCAAATACACACCTTAACCTGAACTGAACAGCCGCCAGGTATGAGAGGCGGTATATTCCTGTAGAAAATCGAAAGCTGCTGTTGAGGATTAATTATTTCACGTGGATTGACAGCTTTAATTTATTAAATTCGCACACAGATTTCGGCGGCGCATCTTGGTGGCGATGGACTGTGAAATTCCTGAAATTACTTTCCGATGCTCTGTGTCGAGGTAAAGGTAAACTCCGGGGTATATTACCGTGGCGGTAAAGCGTCGACACTTTCCTGCATACTTATCCAGCTCATGACAAAGCGAACGGACGACGACGACAGTGCGAGCCAGATCACGGCTCGCTGTCGAACATCTCTGAACACGAGTCCAAGGGAGTGTTCTGGTGTATACGCTTCCCATAAGAGACCTGCAATCGATGGATTCCTTCCCAAAAGCCATTCTCGAATTCTTTGAGGACAGCGTGCCCCATTCGGATTTACTATGTGTGAGGAATTTCCAAGCCCGACACCGCGCGATGCATCATCTCACACCGCGAAAATCCAAATATCAAGGTGAGATGGCAGAGCATAATTGCGAGCAGAAAGGTGTACCGAACATGGTAATAGTCTGCAAAACACAGGCATACCCGGCCGAGTGGGGTGTGGTGGACCGAGAGCAGCTCCACAACTCGACAACTAATCGAAAAATCGATGCTCGTGCTTTTTGTGTGTAATTGGAATTTCACGGCTCCATTTTATTTGTCTTCTCAGCGATTCACCTTGGAGGCATCCGATCCGGGGAAGATGTGCCCATTCCACCTGAGTTCGGCTGCGTTGGACTAGGTTCGTGTGCTCCGTGGGACATGGTGCTGCCATTTCGGGCGGGAATACCTCCGAAGACTGTTGGAGGCCAAATTTTAGGCCTTTTAATTATAGCGAAGGAATTCGATGGAGAGAAGATGGTTCACTTTTTGGATGGTTTAATTTTTAAACAAGGGCGGAAAATGCGCTGTCGGCTATTTTCATGATTGTAATCAAAATTGATTAACTGGTGACTTCGGATCCGTGTAAGGGCAAGGTTCAAGGCCACTGTTGTTGTTGATGATGAAACTTATCGCTGATTGGACCAACCTAGAAAATGTTTTTCAAACAAGTTCAAGTACGCTTCATGAAATTTTAGAAAGTTTCAATTTTTCAACAAACAAACTGTAAACTCATTGGTGAATTGTGAAATAAAGGTTTTTGCGACTTATGAACTATGATTTTGTCAAATCATTGAATTTCATCAGCTCTGATCGTTGTTATCTAGATTTCAGGTTCTCTTAGTTCCTCTACGACTAACTTCGTGCCTTCATAAACCTTTGATGACCCTTAAAAGAGTTCGGCAATTAGTGAAAACTGTTTCTTATGGATTCATTGTAATTGTATTACGCATTTGCTTCGTAACCTGGGTGGAGTTAGAAGCCAACCTGTCAGAGATGGTGTTGGACCACATCCCTCTATCGGCCGGCGTTGTACCCAAGCGGTAACCCATCAAAGTACTAAACGCGCCTAATGCTGCTTGACTTCGCTGATCGAAAAAGTGGGCCGAGCTATTCAGTGGCTATTGAGACCACCTGTCCAACTGAAGCTAACTTCAAATGAAAACCCTATCCGTAGAGTTTAAGAATCAGTAGATATCAGCTGTGTTGAGCAGTAGATATTGGTAGTGCAGGCATCGAATTAGGTGCATTGAAGATGTTGAGTTTTGTACCAATAAAATGTAAATGTAATTTGAAAGAAACGTTCCTTTTTTGTTTTCATTTGAAGAAATTGGAAGTTTATAATCTTCGTTTTCTGGTCGAGGCCTATCTGGATTATGGTCAATCGATTTCGTCTTGTTAGTATTGGTTTATAAGATTCAAAGCGAAAATTTTGATATGCATAATAAGAAACACTCTTGTCAATCAAAAAAGTCAGAAGAGTTGGAGCCATATTTGGACGAATATCAATGTCAAATGCTTAAAGCTTTACCGTTGAAGCTGATGGGGATGGCTCATCAATCGCAAAATTAGGTGCCAAACGAATTAAGCGAAGAGATTTCAGAAGTTCGTTTTATCACGTGTGAATTGCTGCTAGAACGGAAAAAAGGAGGAGTTTGTTTTGTATCGTATCGTCACTGGCGAACAAAATGGTGTTAGCTACTTAAACCTAGACCTTAAAACATAGAGTCATTTCCGATTACAAATTGTGAAACTGAGTCGACATTTCGTTCGGTTCGGTCCACGAAGACGTAGAGTAGACCATTGTTTCGCTCATATTTTCACCTAGTTCGTTTGAAGATATAAAAAATGGCTTGATTCATGGGTAGCCTAAAAATACGAGTCGTTATTTCGCTGATGAATGTGCTTTTTAGTAGAACTAATTGAAATTAGCGATGAGCAATACATGTGCTTATCGCTTGCTTTCGAAATAAGGATTCATTTCCACAAAAAAGATTATAACGAAGAAACGATCCATCATGCAGAGTTTGTCGCAGCACGATTTACAATACAACAAGTCCTCGCCAAATGCTCTCCATCTCCACTCGATGTAATAAATCACTCCCGTCCACACATCCTCATAACTAATAACTAATCGGAAATTGATAAATTTAGAATAAATGGAAACATTTTTTGCAACTTTTCTTTTATCCTTAGCATAACTTGGGGCGCAAAATTTATTCTAGTTCGGAAATTTTTAATATGTGCCAAAAATGGTTCGCATCTGTGCCTCAGATTTATAAGACACAATGGTTCGATGTGAGGCAATAAATCAACGGAAGAGGATTTCTTTCCCTGCAATCTACCCAAGAGACCAGGTACGATATGGATGGCGGGGCCCCCCAGTTGCCTCCCCCGGGAAGGAAGTTATCTCGCAACAACAACGGACCAAAGCGGTGAACAGAAGCGGAGCGCCAAGCCCATCTCGGATGCTGTCAAATGGAGCAAAAAAACGTGTTAAGACATGAATTAATTAAGGCACGGCTGAGCCTCTTGTGAGGTGCTAGTGGTGCTGCTGCTGCTGGCTTCTTACCTGGATAAATATCAAATTTGCACGGTTCAGGAGATTATTGTGCCAGAGCACCGCACCGGGAGCACGGTGGCTGAGATAAAAGCCCAGAACAATGGCTGTAAGACAAGAAGCCTACAGGTCCAGAGACGAATATTGCCCGAGAATTATTTTTTAATAAATCTGCAAACAATGGACGACTTGCAAATAGGGTGCCCCGTCATGGGTCATATTGCCTTGCACCGAACTATTCTGGTGGAAGTATATTTTTTTGACGTCTTTAGAATTTGAGAGGAGCGCGCCATGAACGATGATGCAATTGCGGTGCATGCAGAACGCAAAGGTTACGTTACACCGCCGCCGCCACAGCCGTGCTGAATGGACAATGAGCTGTGATTGCAGCAGGATAGATAACGTCGTGTTACACATCTGTAATACAAGAACGAATATTACGCATTTACCTTTTGCCAATTGTTGTGTTGACGCTCACGTATGGTACAGGAGTCGCGATTCTGAATCGAAATTGTTGCGACAATCGCGTTGGGATTAATTACAACAATTGCGATTTTCTTATTAATTATGCTTCAAACGCTTCAAACTTTTCCCCTGATGTGAGAAGTTTCCTTCTACTTTGTTGGAAAAGAGCATTTGAAATGCATGTCGAAGTCGAATGCCATGTTTTGTAGCTGTTTGCACAGACTCAGTAATATTTATGCTTATTTATGCTCTTTATTTATTAGGTATTGTGCCCATGCAGCCGCAGTAAGAATAACTTTGTTTCAATTTGAAATCATATACTTTTTGCTCGATTATACATTTACAAATCAGCAGCAAATTTTTTGAAGCACGGAATATTAGCAACTAAACTGTGGTAAGTGCTCCTGCATTTAATTCGGCCATAACTCATCAACTTCATGCTTTTATTGCAGGTAAAAAAACTACAAAACTCTGATTTCTGTTGAGGTTTTTACACCAGAAAGCGAGGTAATCGACTGAGGACCCTAGGGCCCGACTGTCATCCAAGAGGTCTGTGGTTCGATTCCAAGCATTCGTCTTTTCACTAGTCCACACCAAGATGCTTCTGTAAAGAGGAAAAGCAACAAGGAAGTAATATGATCTTAGCGGTAGAAGTGCAGCGTGGATTCGAATCACAGACCCTAGGATTGTAGTTGGGCTTTTTAGGCTACAGAGGCTCTGAAGTTCCTACTTCCTTCCTCAATTGGATACAAAATCCATAACCTACAAAACTGAAAAAACGAAAAAAAACCGTATTTTTTTCATTTTAGTACCAAGTCCGTCAACTGGACCAATCTGCATCAAACTTTCAGAAAATATACTTTTTGATGTTATAAAAAGACCCTGAAAAGTTGGTGTCAAAATATTGAACCAATTGGCCAAAATTGCATTTGTTATCTAAAATTTGAAATGCCCGCCATTTTATGCCATTAAGTCCAAAATGACAATTTTTGTTTTCAAACTGTAGATATCGATGCCACCTTTCAAAAGAAATTTTTTTAATGTTATTTTGGTTACTTTTTTTACATTTGTGTATAACTCAAATAACAAAAATTGCATTTTTTCGGCCATTTTGAAAAATTATTTAAAATGTTTTATCAGATCTGGTAGAGAGTTTTTGGACCTTTAATTTAAAAAAATAAAGTTAATTTTTGTTAACGTGAACTGGAGATATTTAACTTATTGCATTTTGTCCAATTGTTAATTAACAAATGCACATTGTGAACTAAAAGTTGGACTGTATCATTTTGAAACCTATTCACTTCATGTAATAAATTCAAAAAAAATTAAGGTTTATAGAAACTTTTTACAAGCATACAATGTAAGTATTATTAATTGAACGAAGTGATTTTTTTCGATATTTTCATAAAGCTTAGTTGCAAAATGCAATAACTTCCTTGTTTTTTTACAAGCTTTATATTAACTTCGTTCACTGTGTGGGACAAATCTTGCGATCGATTTTTCGACCACTTCCCGATTTGCAGTGATGCACACAGATTCAAGCTGAACCAATTTAGTAGAACCGGAACCCGAAAGGGAGTGCGAAAGATTGCAAGATAATGTACCCGATGATCTTCCTATTAAAATGCATGATGAAGAAGAAAATGGTGATAAAATTTTATTTGAAACAGATTCAGAGAATGAAACTGAATTGTATACCTTTCCTAGCAAGAAATGTAAAATACATTAATTACGATTTTGTAAACTTATAAAAATAAAAATGTTTATTTTTATATAATAAAATGTTTTAAACATATTGGATTTAAAATGACATCACATAGCTTAGTGCATTCTACTCGTCATACTCTTTCATTTGATACCTATGTCGGGGGGTTAATCGACCATTTTATGGTGGCCGCCATATTGGATGTACCATAAAAATTAATATACTATATTGTATTGTCTTCAGAAACAAAGGTGTGTGACAAATTGGAGCATCACCGGATATCGGGAAGTGGTCGAAAAATCGATCGCAAGATTTGTCCCACACAAAGTCTCTTTTTCTGCGAGAGGAAAGCGTCATTGAGAGTTCTATAAGCGAGTATGCGCGGCTATGATCTACCCTAGGCTACGTACTGGACATACCCTTAGTCTATTCTCATTTTCACAATATACTATATTTATCAATACGAATAGAATTTGATGAACTTGTATTGTGGTTGGTATTGATCTTTTTTTATTACGTACATATTTCATAAAAAAAAGTATGAATTTTCTAAGAATTAAATTCTTAGAAAATTTTGATGAGAAAAAAATTTCAAAATATAATTCGGTCAAAAATTAAATCCCGGGATTAGCTTTTTAATAATCCCTGGATTTCAGGATTTGAAAAAACACCGGGATCCCGGGATCACAAAATCCTGCAAACCCTAATTCCTTCAAACTTGGAGGAAGGTAGCAAGAGCAAGATGTTGCCATAACCGTGAAATCGAAGTCCAGGCCCTAGATTCACTCAACCCTAGGGCACTGTATGAGGGCAGATGTTTGATGAGATGGTTGGGAGGGAGCAGGTGCAAAAACACATCACGGATGTTCGTAGGACAAGTATCCCCTGTTGTTGCCGTAATCTTGTCCCTTTCTAACTTTATGGCATTGTAGGTACTGTTCAGCGCTGACTACCACACCAGTCAGAAGGACGTGATAAATTGACATACCACGGCTGTGTACATCTACATGAACATTGTTGACTTAAGATACCATTTCTTCCCGCAGGTCTTTTTACAGGCGTTGAAAGCTATGTAGGGTTTCTTTATCCTTTTCTAGTAAGCTCTAAGTAGGTAGTCGGACACTTTAGCCTGGGAACAAATGTGCACCCATGTGTGAAGGAGCGGTCATTTGTCACACATGGCCCCGCACCCCTCGCCGTCACGGATAACCACCCGTCGTTGCACATCCCGCGCCTTTGCCACCACCCCCGGCCGACTACCTACTGCTCTACGGTTACTATTTCTTTGTACGGGGATACTAAACTGACATCTCTTATAAACAGAATTTGATCCTTTCTAAAAATAAATCCTTGTGTATTCTGTTACGCCTAATTATTTCGTGATTGAAGAGTGAATTTCCCAAAAAACCAAGCTTATTTCCATGGATTTTGTTTTCCGTAAAGCCAAAATTCAATACAATCACCGAAACAAACGTCATTCATCCTGAAATTCAGGGAAACCTCCCTCATCCGAAGCACAGAATTTTACTTAGTTTTCTCTAAATATAGAAGCAAGGAATTCTTTGATACTTCATTTGTCGGATTACTTAATATTTACGGCGCAGGCATGGCTGTGACATGTCCAACCAGCATTAGAATTTCAATAATTCAATTTCAGTTGAGTTATGCAATGAAAATTCGAAATCACAAAAATAAGAAGTTCGAGTATCAATAAATGTCTGTAAATAAGGTCTCATCCCTTAATATCGGCATTATCCACCCCTGTTTGTTGGGTAAATTGGAAAAATATTGATTCGCTTGTTATTATCTTGGAATCACAGCGTATTTTTTTCCTTCTCTCTAAAATCATCCAATCTTCGAATCCAGAAGTCATTTAAAATCGAAATTCAAAAATCCATTGGAGCGTCATAATACCCTCAAGTGGTTCGGGGGCTGGAGCACACCCGTTGGGCTCTCAAGAATCTTCACATGTGCCGTTCCGACAGCCTATGATATAAGGGAACGCTTTGTTGTGTCCCGGTAATCACGTTAGCCTACTTCAGCGTGAAATTAGTGTTAGTAGCACTCCAGGAAAAAATCCAACAAGTCAATCAAATCTCCACTTTGGCAAACAAAAACTTGCGAGACGTGCTTACCTTTAAGAAGCAAAAGATGTAAGGAGCCCCAACTCGCACGGGGATACACCTGGCTCGGCGATAAGGGCCAAGGAGCCACAAGAAAAGGACTCCAGCTGTTACACCCCCGCAACCATCCGGATGCCTCTCGGTTCAATTCTGACTTAGCCATCGACAATCTGACGTGGTGGGGGCGGGAGGCGGGGGATGGGCTCCAGAATGGATCCAATATGAACAACTTGTTCTGTACGTGGTTATCTCCTAGTTATGTCGAACCATCCTCGGCGACCAGGTATCGGGTATTGGCTTGGCACATGTTAACACGACACGTAGCCTCTTTCATGAAGATCACGTCAAATATTGGATTTCATCGACCTTTCAATATTCATTTACGGTTGTATGTCATTTCGGGAATGCCCGCTGGGACCTCACCGTATTTGCGTTACCCGCACCGACGCTGCTGCTGCTGCTGCCTGCCTGCCTCCACTGCTCTGTGGCTTCGGTGGCTGTTGCTGAAAGGAATTTGATGAAGGATGGTATTAGGACGTATTTTTTTCAACGCTTTTTTTAACGAAATTATTTCAACGCCGGGTCTCATGCCGGGCAACTTCCAAATTGTATTTCGCTTCGAAAATTGTGAAAAATTTCAGTCTATTCATCGAAAAATCTGTTGAAAATGTATAAGAAAGTATTCAATTATTTATTGGAGTTTATTTAATTTTATTTGGCTTGGCTGTACCAAATTGGGATGGATGTAATGTAATAAACTTTGGTGGTAGAAGGATCCATTCAAGTTTTTGGAGGTAATAGCTACAAGTTTCTCTTCATTAAAACTCATATTGAAGCAATCAAACAGGCCTTCACTTACTAAATAGAGACATCACCAGGTACCTACACCTTGCCGTGGTGGTGGGACTTGCACGCGTTAAGGTAGCATTGAACTATGTAGAATGTGGTAAGCCGCCGAAAGAGACACCGATGCTGAACAGGCCAATATGAAGAAGCCAGACAAAGCTTCCAACTCTCCTCGCATCCACTTTCTCCTGTTCCTTGTCCTCCTCCCTTCTGTACTTTTAAACCGACGTGTTTACCGTGCCGATGAGTGCGTGGTCAAATAGTGGTCAAAGACCGATCGTCGTAAACAACAAATGCCTAATCCTGGTAACGAGCTCCAAATAGCCACCAGCCATGGCTTGCTTCTATGGTAAGACCTATGAGAGGGTTTTGGATGGATTCTATACACACCTTGTTAATGGCGCTCTTTATAAAAGAAGGTTCCCGGTGTGTATTGTTTGTAATATGGGTCCTTTCGATAGTTCATGGCCATAGCCATGGTTTTATTAACTCGGGTAGTTTCCGCAGCATGCCTGGTAGTTTGTATTACATCTAGGCCGGGGGCTTCTCCTTTGTGATAAAAGGGGGATCTCCTCCCACGAGTACACCAACGCCAATTCCCTTAGGCTTCGAATTTATTTTCGTCCTTGCATCCTGTGAGGTGTGTGTTCAATCATAGCTTTAGGAACCTCGTCTTCGATTCTGTCCAAGCCTCACCAATCTTTTTTATCAAAGGAGACTGGAGTCTCCTAAGCTCTCGATAGATTGGACATACCTTTTGTCAGGTAACCTTCTTGGCCGAGGCGATGGCGTTTTGTACAACTTTAGGCAGTCCTTAGGGTAGGATAAAGGCAAGATGGTGCTGCCAGCGAAGAAGGAAGCGGTCAGAATTCGATGCACTGCTTAAGGAAAACACAGGACGAGAAGAGAGCCAAAAAATTCCACTCGGAAAAGTAAAACACCCTGTGTAACAAAGCAAATAGTATTCCATACGGGTTGCATGCAGAGTAGTGATGTCGTCGATTAAGGCAAAGCGGTCTCTAACGATTACTTGCCCTGTAATACTGCCAGGCAGAACGGGAACACGAACACCCTGTTTAGAGTAAACGTGAATAATGCAGAAAAGAGGAAGAAATTGCGTGATATCAGCAACTCCATTTTCTAATTTGATGTTAATCGGTGTTGGTTCGGTTTTAATTTGGTGTTTATTAGTGTAAACATAAAGATATGATAAGAGATGACATATTTAAGGCCAAATTATTAGAATCTCGCTTCCCCGGGTCCTTATTTACCAGAGACTGCTATGGCATACCTAATAAACACCAAAGTAACACCAATTCACACCGAATTAACACAAATTAACAACAAATTAGAAATGATCTGTTGTTAATTGGTTATAATTCGGTGTTAGTTGGTGTTAATTCGGTGTTAATTGGAATTAATTCGGTGTTAATTGGTGTTAAATCGGTGTTGATTGGTGTTAATTTGGTGTTTATTAGTGTAAACATGAAGAAATGATAAGAGAACAGATTTAAGGCCAACTTATTAGAATTTCGGTCCTCCAGGTTCTTCTTTACAAGAGACTGCTATAGCATACCTTACTCTCAAATGTCCTACATAAATCAATGGACAAGGCCTTCTTCAGCTACTTGTATAGTAAATAAGTGCCCCAAAAGAGCCTGGGGTGAACAAACCCACTTTCTAATCTGGTGTTAATTGGTGTTAAATTGGTGTTGATTGGTGTTAATTTGGTGTTTATTAGTGTAAACATAAATAAATGATAAGAAATGGCAGATTTAAGGCCAAATTATTAGAATCTAGGTCCCCCAGGTCCTTGTTTAGAAAGATACTGCTATAGCATACCTTACTTTCGAATGCCCCACATAACTCAAGGGACAAGGTCTTCTTCAGTTACTCGTATAGTAAATAAGTGCCTAAAAAGAGCCTTGGGTCAACAAACCCTCTTTCTAATCTGCTGTTAATTGGTGTTGAAAAGTATTATAGGTATTAATTGGTGTTAATCGGTGTTATGTTGTTAATAAAAACTTTAAAATACTTCTCACAGCGATAACGGTAGCAAGGGCGGGTAATTGTAATAAAGAAGGAAGATAAGGAACAAGGAAATAAGTTGGGTTGAAAATGAACAGAAATGAAGAATTTTATTTTATTTTTTTCTTTGAAATATCACAAAGCAATTTTTTATCTGCATTGTCGTAATTTATCACTATTACTGCAATTACCCTTAAATTTCTCATATCCAAATACAAAAATTCCCAAAACATGACCAAATAATAATATGAAAAAAGCTGGTGCAAAATGGTGCAAATTAAGAACATGAATATTTACATCAATCATTTCAATGCTTTTAACATACAAGTCCTGCATTCGTCTCCAATGCAAATCTAGACCCATTTCCACTGTCGTTTTGATAATTTTATTAAAAGATGAATAAAAAATAGAGCCTCGAGGTGTAGACAGCCCGGTGAGAATATAAGCTGTAATAGAAGAAAATATTATGATATCAGTGCAAAATTTTAAAAGAAGATTTACGAAAGATTTTCATTACTTATTGGATTCGTCTTATGAATTATTTTCACGCCATGATTTTTAATTGTTGTAAATTGAAGAATCCAGTCACTTAGTTCATCGTACATTAATACTGAATAGTTGTACGGTATAGACATCGCATTAGCGTAGAACTCCTCCCGGCAGACAGGTGTTATGTAGTTAAGAATATATTGTAGTTGTCTGTTATCTTTGTGCATGTTAGAGCTATGCTAATAATTATGTTACTAATATTATTGTTAATTTATTCGTAAGGAAAACTTACTTTTTTAAAAAATAATATAAAGCGTCAAAGGTGTAAATTTTCTTATCCTTATTTGCTTTTACATATTCTACAGGATCATCATATGTTTTCAATGGCATTGGCGTAACAAGACTAATAACAATTTGTGTACTAAATAAAACTGTTGTTATTAGTGTTAAGTAACTCAATGTTATCAATAGAATTTTTCCGCTAAAAGTCTCAACCAACACAATTGGATGCCTTGAGATTTGCCCATACAATCCCGATGATACTGAGAAAAAATTGTCAAAAAATGCACTTTTTCTACCGCGACTGATTAATATAAAATTTCGTGTTATTGTTGCTAGTATTAGTGATAATGATAAAATTCCATAAACTTTAAAATCGAATATTTTTATAAGTTTTGTATATGGTGAAAGACGTTCCACGATTGGTGTTAATAAGCTCAAGTGATCGACTGTGCTATGCTCAAGATGATCTAAAAGTATTGATCTTTCAATATCACGAAATGTTAATGAAATTTCACTTTTTCCAGATATCATATCATTTTCTAAACCATCCGACATTGTTGCATAAGAACAATTTATAATTGTTTCTAAACAGTTTCTCATGTTCTTGTCGGGAAATAAAATTTCGACTGAAGCATTGTAATATTTTGATAATAATTTGTGTGTTTCATAGGCAGATCCTAGCCAAATGTCGTTTCCTTTCCATGTGATTTTATGACTTTGTGGAATTGATAAAGCCATTGATATTGGCAGGATGGTTCCGTACATATTGATTTTTTTATGCAAATAAAATTTTGTTGAATTGATTTTCAGTAATTTTAAGTATGGATCATAAATCGCGATAGACATATTTTTATTATTAATATTTGTTATTATCTTAACATTTAAAAATTTCATAACAAACAAAGATTCATAAAAATATAACAAATCCAGTTCTGCTCTTGGTTCACCAAAAACTACAATAATAATTTCAGATCTTGAAACAATCATTTTCTTGGCTTTCAACGAACTTAAAATACTAAAGGCGTTTTCTAATTTATCCATCACAATAACCATAACAAAATTATCATTAAAATACGATGTTAAATCACAAAATTTAAAATCCACTGCTTCACTTATGATAATATAAGGAACTTTCATCAATTTAATTGCATTTTTGACTAATTCACTATCACTGCTATTATTGTACACATAAATCTCCCATGCCAATATCGATGGAATATTTTTATATAAAACATCAAAAAAGTTTAATTTTAATTGATCAACTTCATAAATTGGTACGCAATAACTACAGACTACTAAAGTTAATGCTAATACTATAACCGGTTTCATATTAAATCGCCAGCAGAGCCTGTGGTTTACCTTTTAATGCAAACATTACCATTAAAGTAATTGCAAATGTTCAATGTGTTTTTGTCATAAAGCTGAAATTAAAAAAAAACACAGGACGAAAAAAAACTATCAATCAAATTACTGGTGTCATATAAAATATTTGTTCATAGTTTTTAAAGCTCAGAATTGAATTGATCGCTATTATATGTGTCACCGAAATTAATCACAATTAATTTTTTTAGAAGTCTTTTATATCAATAATTCTACTCAATCCTTTTATAAATAATTAAACAATATTCCTGAAAAATTGCTTTTATCTATAAAACTTAAAGGATATCACTATTGAACATTATGAACATTTTTTATTACTACACCAAAGTTCTAAGTCAATTCTCTGAGATTATATTTAATCTCAAAGTATTATTCAGCTTAGTGTTATAAAGTATTATAAGAGTACACGCCCCGTTTTAAACCAATTATTATGTTGATGTCTCGCACTTCCAATTTTTTGACGAAAAGTTGATATTTGACTCATGATAAATATGCCCTTTTTTTTCAAATCGTTTCTCAAGCTTCTTCCGAGATTTTGAAATTTAAAAAAAAAACGTGATTTTTAGGGAAAAAAATTCCGTTTTTGACTAATACCTCTTAAACGGTAAGTGTTATCATAAAATAGTATTTGCAGAGTTTGTAGATTATGCGATTATCTACAAAAAAAGATATTACACGTTTTCCCGTACGAATTGCCATTCATGAGATATCGCCGTTTTAAAGATTTAAAATACTTATTTGTGACTTGTATATAAGCTCATCAGACGTTCAATAAATCCTTTGTTGGAATACGTGCCTAATTTTTTCAGGGGTGATTCCTGGGTGTATTTGGAGAAAAAAATTGTTGTAGAGACGGGGGCTATCCCCACTATCCACTAAAATACAGGGTGTTTACGAAAAAAAAATTTATTTTTTTACAATTTACTTAAACATCAATTATTCCTAGACTAATTATCGTAAAGCAACAAAATTAAGCTCATATTTTAGGTAAATGTGTATTCTTTTATTTGATATAAAGATCAATAAGTTGAGTGATTCCGTTTAGAAGATCGTGTAGTTTTAAAGTATGGGCGAAATGCTCAAAAACGAAGAATATTGGGATTTTGCTCACACTTTAAGCCTACATATCTTCTAATCGGGGTCACTCAACTTTTTGATCTTTATTCCAAATTAAAGAATACACACTCACCTAAAAGATGAGCCTAATTTTGTTGCTTTACGATAATTAGTCTAGGAGTGATTGAAGATGGGATTGAAGTTTAAGTAAATTGTAAAAAAGTAAATTTTTTTTTCGTAAACGCCCTGTATTTTAGTGGATAGTAAGGATAGCCCCCGTCTCTAGAACAATTTTTTTCTCCAAATACATCCAGGAATCCCCCCTGAAAAATTAGCCACGTAGTCCAACAAAGGATTTATTGAATGTCTGATGAGCTATACAGGGTGTCCCACGAAAAGTAACAAAGCGGCCGGCTGTGGATAGGTTTTGGATAGACGAACAAAAAATCGTATGGGTGGGGGGGGGGGAATCGTAACGGTTTAGCCGCTAGGGCGTTTTGAAGTTTTTTTGCTAGAGTTTTACATATCACCCTGTATTTTTGTAACCCTATGACCTATTTTCATAAATAAGGTATCAGTGTACGCAGAATACTCCCACCTATCTAAAGCTGTAAAAAAGAAGGTTCTACCGTACCAGGTTCCAGAGCAATGAGTCATCAAAGTCAAAATTTTGGTTTTTTTTTACTAAAATTTCAACTAAAACCACCATTTTCTCCAAAAAATACGTGATAAACCTAAACTTTTTTTTGCAAAATTAAAAAGCTTGGACAATTTCCTATGAATAATGTCTAGAGAATTTTTTTTCTAGGACTTCTACTTTTGGAGTTAAAAGCAATTTTAATGCTAAAATTGGGTCTTTTTTAGTACTTTTTCACCTAAGCTTTGCTAAAAAGTACCAAATAAGCACCAAATAAGGTCAATTTCAACATCAAACTTGCTAATAACTTGAAAAGTAAAGGCCGTAGCATAAAAATTGTCTGGATATTATTCATAGGAAATTGTCCAAGCTTTCTAATTTTGCAAAAAAAAGTTTAGGTTTATCACGTATTTTTTGGAGAAAATGGTGGTTTTAGTTGAAATTTTAGTAAAAAAAAACCAAAATTTTGACTTTGATGACTCATTGCTCTGGAACCTGGTACGGTAGAACCTTCTTTTTTACAGCTTTAGATAGGTGGGAGTATTCTGCGTACACTGATACCTTATTTATGAAAATAGGTCATAGGGTTACAAAAATACAGGGTGATATGTAAAACTCTAGCAAAAAAACTTCAAAACGCCCTAGCGGCTAAACCGTTACGATTTCCCCCCCCCACCCATACGATTTTTTGTTCGTCTATCTAAAACCTATCCACAGCCGGCCGCTTTGTTACTTTTCGTGGGACACCCTGTATACAAGTCGCAAATAAGTATTTTAAATCTTTAAAATGGCGATAACTCATGAATGGCAATTCGTACGGGAAAACGTGTAATATCTTTTTTTGTAGATAATCGCATAATCTACAAACTCTGCAAATACTATTTTATGATAACACTTACCGTTTAAGAGGTATTAGTCAAAAACGGATTTTTTTTCCCTAAAAATCACGTTTTTTTTTAAATTTCAAAATCTCGGAAGAAGCTCGAGAAACGATTTGAAAAAAAGGGCACATTTCTTATGAGTCAAATATCAACTGTTCGTCAAAAAATTGGAAGTGCGAGACATCAACATAATAATTGGTTTAAAACGGGGCGTGAGTAGTATTATAAAAGTGGTTTATTGGTAGTAAGAATCGCCGCGTAGTGAGCACTATGCAGCCGTGACGATGCAGCTCTATTCACCCCGCTCAAGGTGGATTTACATATCCGACGTTTTTCCGACCCTGGTTACATGACGCTCGAAATTGATTTAAAACATATTTGAAATACATTTCGATCTTATGTAAACACAGATCGATTTGAAATAGGATTGACTCGATCCGATACAAAAAATTTCCTTGATCGAATTGAAATTGAATCAAAAATGTGCATGTAAACACATATTGAAATTTGATCGAATTTAATTTTGACGTTTTTAGGTTAACTTGGTTTTTTTTGTTTGGAAAAGTATTTTGTGTTGTGAAAAGTGCTTTTAATCATGACTAAACAAATGAAGAAACAACATGCTTGCTTCTATTAACATCCAAAATATTTTGGGTGGTATGCTCTTAGCCTGTATGAGGCCATCTATTTTCTTCTTTCTGTTAGAGATCTTGTCGTAAGGTATAGGGTTGAAAGCTAATTAAATTAATTTTCAATTTATTATTAAACACTTCCTGAAAATTCGGAGTCTTTATAGGCGAAAGCAATTGAAAAGCTTTAGATGAAGTCTTTGAGTCCTTCCAGATTGTTGATGTCAAATCAAGGATCCGAATTACTACAGGTTGCAAATGCATATAAGTTTTGACAGAGTCGTGCTGTTCCACTCATCTGGTTGCACAAAATTTCTTAATTTTCTTCACCCTATCTTCCTTCAGATTTTTATCTTCATCGATTGCATTCTGTAGAGCAAGTCGGCGTTTCAGATAGATGAAAAAAGTGTAAATCCTTTCAAGAGTTCCGAGGCTATTCTCAATTGCAGTTACATTGGATGCAGAGTTGATCGGACCCCTAAAACCCCCGTCGGCACGGCCCTGGGTGATTTACAATTTGATGCAGGTCAAATTTGGTGCAATTTCTACAAAATTGCTCAGTATTCCTGCCAAAAATATTGGTATCATTCAATTAATACAGCCAATTTACATTGTGAACAGTTCAAAATTCAATTTAGACGTTCCTAGTTGAAAGATAAATCTTCCAACAGAATATGGCTGACACTGGTTCCAGGAGAAAAACATCACCGTGTTGCGGTGGCCTGCACTCTAACCAGATCTCGGGCAATCGTCTGAAAAGCAGTACAACACGAAGAACGAACTGATTATGGCAATCCACCAATGCCTCAGTGAGAAAGAGTAATTAAGAGCCGCGAGTTAAATCTTTTTCTTGGAACAAATAACCGGTTTCATTTGTTCATTTTTGTTGAAACAACGTGAACATTGACCCGTTGCCAAAATTCCGACCGGTGCACCATATATGTCCGAATTTCAAAATTTTTTTTTGGATGAGAATAGACAAGTGTAGAGCAGTCTACATAATAAGGGGCTGCTGTCTTTGCTGGACTCATCTATGCCTATTCTCATCTAATTTTAATAAAAAAGCGATTATTTTGAAAAACAAAAGTCATTCACCGAATTTCAGGTGTTTTTTTACGTAGTCAGCCTAAATACCCATCACTCAATTTACACGATACTTGAGTTACACGGTTTCGCTTTTTTACGAATTTAAATTGATTTTTTTTGTTGTTTTGAAGTTTTATTATTTTCCTAAAATGTCAACAAATTGAAAAACTAAAAGTCAAGATTGAATTTGTTAAAGATTGGGCGAAGATAAACCAAATGGAATAACCGTCAATGGCCACTAATTAGAAGGTTCAGTCGCTTTAAGCGTCATTTATTGCGACTTATTGCTTGACTATGATCTCTTCAACGAGGGAAGCACTGTAGACATTTCAAAATCGATTCTCAGCGTCAGTTACCTTTCCACAGCACCGTCGAGACTATGCACAAAATTCCACAGAGACCCTGATTTCTTCTGTTTCTTAAAGAGCATTCTCGAACTAAGCCTAACAGCGCGGCACCAGCTCACTTGCAGCCCAGCCTCTAAACGTTGAGATTCAAATTGATTCCTCATTACAATTAGTATAAAGGAATGCGTGTCTTCAATCAATTGTAATTCGAATGCCCTTGTTAGCTCGTTACCTATCATCAGCGGTAGCATTGCACGTCACAGCAGTGAGCCGCCTTAGAGACGCGCTGATCCACGAGGAATCCTCCATCATCAATCAAGCCAGCGCAGGTTACATTGGACACGGCTGGCGGAATCGCAGAAGCCCCAGCGTTGGTTTTGCTATATGTATTCTCCAACTACACTACTCCGCACGGCTGATGGGGAACAGATTAAAGCCGGAGTTGAATGGGCCAAGATTGACGGGTACGGCCCAATGATGGTGCAACCCGGAGACCTTAAGGAATGAGAGCTCTTCTTCGAAACAATTCCTTGCGGCTAATCTGCAATCTTGGGCTCGTATCGTATCGACATAGGCGCGTCTACTCCACATCGGATCCAATCAGGCTGCTGTCAATCACTCCCATTAGGTTGGCTGCATTGGATCCGCCGCCATCACGCAGCTTGTATCTGGCTGGTTGGTCTCGGCTTCGGGGTGCTGCATCGAACAGATAAAGACTCTCCAGAGGTGTCGGGTCATGCGAAGCGTGAAATTAACTTCCGTCAAAATTCCACTTCACTTAATTGACGACGGTGTCCCCTCCCGCGCTTAACCTCTGATTGATTTCAGAAATTTCTTTCGTTCGACCTTGGCTTGACCACCATCGATTCCGTAGTGATTGTGGATGACGGAGTCTTAAGACGTCGCTTTTGTGTGTCGCAAAAATTCAACCTTGGAATGAATGCATATTCCCGAGAAGGATGCTGACCTAACGAACAGCTGGGCGCAAAAACAATCTCGGATTAGAATCACACGAAAATCCAGGAAGATGCTTAAGAAATTAAATAATTGAACGGAGATTTGCTTGCTTTGTGAATCAGCAATAATGCTGCTTTTTTATTAGCATCTCACCTTGAGCGCAGCTAGTGCCTGCATTCTTGCTGCAAACAAGGTACACCAGCGGGAGAACAAGCGTTGTTGAAAGTAAGTGATACAAAAAAGCCAACTTCAAAAATTTCGTGCACTTTTATTCGGCAAAAGGTGAACACTCAATTCCCTTGCTGCCGGAAAACCACTTTGAAACACAAAATTATGTTTGCCGTGGTAAGATGAAAGAACCTCGACTGGCGGGCGGCGCGGGCGGCGGGTGCTCAACAATATTTACTCATTCTGTTTTTATTAAGATTAAATTAGTGTAGGTTTGTGGATGGTGCAAATAAATTGGGAATTCTATAAAATTAATTAGTTTCCAGTGTTCTACATTACGGAGGAGGAGAAACTGGCATCGTCTTACATCTGCTCTTTTATTGGGCACATACAGCTCTGACCCAGTTTCTGGGTATTAAAGTTTCCCAGCAGCAGCAGTCCAGTGGGAAGCTAAGATGCTGCTATAAAAGTCTCTTATCACATTTCGGTCAGGATCCTCGTTATAAGTTTAAAAAGTTTAATAGAAACTAAAGTTTTGTGTTTTCTGTTCCTTTTTTTTTAGGTATTTACTTACAATGTAATTTTACAAATCAATTTGTGTTGGTCGATGGGTAGTGGAATTCGGCCAATACACGTTGATATTGGGATTTTTTTGTGGGCCTATGTGAAAAGAATGGAACTTTTTTTGTATATATTTTTAAAGAGTGATTTTTAAAGTATAATTCATTTTTGGAGGTTTGTATGGTATATGTAAGTTTGTACTAAAATCTAGTCGCTTTTTAGGTGTACCTATACTATTCGGTTTCTGCATCGATCGAAGATTAGTTTAATTTAACAAAGATCGTGTTCGTTAAGTTTAAAAATAAAAATCAACTTTTAAAGTCTTTTAAAAATAGGTCGACAGCGAAGTGAACCTTATGCACTTTCTGGTGTTTATTACCTCCGATGAAGCGAACGATATTATTTTGCTGGTCGCAAGCCCGAAAATAGTAGGGCTGTTTACAGCTACACAGCATAACTTATCCCTAGTAAAATTCCCCCAGAACCTGAAGGCTTAACTACCTACCCTCACCCACTCCGTAGGCAGTGACGTATTTACTCTAGGGCCATAGGGGCCATGGCCCGGGGCGATTTTTTTGGAGGGGCGGCTTGCGTAACCAGCTTTGGAAGCCTTTAATAATCGTTACTTAATACACTAAAAGAAAAATAACGTTTTGGGGTTGATGCAAAATTTATACGTCTTTTTTCAGCATCAACGTCCGTACAAAATTACTGCAATCTTTTGA
This sequence comes from Thereva nobilitata, assembly GCA_963855945.1. Taxonomy (NCBI): domain Eukaryota; kingdom Metazoa; phylum Arthropoda; class Insecta; order Diptera; family Therevidae; genus Thereva; species Thereva nobilitata. The sequence continues at coordinate 231,616,028 of OY979694.1, forward strand.
GCTAAGACTGGAAATGTAACTGAAGAAAATTTCACTTTCATAGAGAACAAACAGGAATCTTTTGATGCTTTTGAGGAGGCTGGCAAGAAAAAGTGCACAGAAGAATTCAGAAGCGATCACAAGAGAAAAGAGAAGAAAAGAAACTATACCATGAGTGTCGTGAGAGAGTATTGTTACAAGGACCAAAAGGCGACCTTTTGTGACCAAAATATTAATACCTTCTCCCAATATGCGACCAATTGTGGGACGAGTTCTGGGGGCTCAAATCTTCATATGACACAGTAACCGTTAATTTTCGTTCTTATGCAAATCGGATACAATTCCTGTTGGCGAAGTCAGAGTTAAAGCCATAACACTAATTATTCCCGATTGATCTTGCGGATGGTCTACAAGAAGAATATGTTATTTTAAAACAATGTTTGGTGTCACATTAAAAAAGCACAAGAACTTGAAGGAAGTATTTGCATATACAGAAATAGCATTACTTGCATATCTCAGTAGGTATTGGGTTACTTGAGACTGGGGAAATTTCTTGTCACTGTAGTGTTGAACTTTCGTTTTCCGTACTAAAAAAAAATAAAAAATTACCTACGTTCCCGGATATGCAAAGAATATTTGACTTTTAAAAACTAAGCATTTAAAAAATGGTGATTATTCTTTTGTATGACCTAATTTATGGAGCGGCAAGCAAATCTTTTAGGCCCAGGGCGTCAAATCTTAAAATACGCCACTGTCCGTAGAAGATACAAATATTTGAAATTGATTCTCCTCAATTTGGTGATTCAGATCGACTACCTTTAAGGCAAGTGGCTGTATAATGAATCGTTGGCTTTATTTGGTACTTTTCGTCATAAGCCTATGTGAGAAATTTGAAATATATACTAAATAAAGCCAATTTTAACATGAAAATTTACTAATATCTTCAAAAATAAAGGCCGTAACCCAAAAATACCCGGACATTATTTATAGGAAATTGCCCAAGCGTTTGGAAGATTTTGGAAAAAAAAATATTGATTAACTACGTATTTTTTTTGACAAAAACTTAGTTGAAGTTGATATTAGTGTTAAAAAAACCAAAATTTTGATGACTCATAGCTCGGTAGAACCGTTAATTTTACAATTTTAGATAGGTGCGAGTATTCTGCGTGCAGTGCTAACTTATTCATGAAAATTGGACATAGGGTTACAAAAATAAAGGGTGATATGCAAAACACTAAAAAAACTTCAAAACGCCCTAACGTATAACCGTTACAATTCCCCTCCTCCAACCCATACGATTTTTTGTTCGTCTATCCAAAACCTATCCACAGCCTGCCGCTTTGTAACTTTATACAATACACCCTGTATAGTACAAACCAAAGTCCCCTTTGTTCCATTAAAACATCAATTACCGTACTTAAAAAATGAAACCACAAAACCACGTCTCGAACATTGAAATTCCCCAATTAAAAAATTACAAAACAAACAATTTATTGCACAAAAAATCATTAATAATAACAACAAATTTTAAAACTAATTAAATTAATACTATCATTAAAAAATATACACAAAAAAAAATTTCGTTTGGTAAAAAATATTGCACATGAGGTTTTCCTTAATAAAATTAAAAAAAAAAAATTTGTGAGAATCATCAATTAATTACTACAACAACAAACAAACGAAAAAAACAAAAATAATAATAATTGAACTTAAAAAAGGACGAAACATAAAAAAAAACATGATATCCTTTTTACATTTTGATCCTGGACGACAACGACCGAACGTCATATAATTTCATGAATAATTATGAAAATGCATTTTAGTGTCCTGTCTCGAAGCTCACATCGGCATGGAATCCGCTCTCGTCCGCATGGTAGACAACATTCTGGATCCGTCCGTCCGGGAGCAGGATATGATATTCGCCCCTTGTTACCCCATCTATGTCTCGGTTCTGTTTGTGGCCAAAATCGTTTCCTGTATGAAAGTCACGGACTCGATACCCGAATGCATATCGGGATGCATACCGCAACTGCAACGAGATAGAGAAGAACAACAACAAAAATAAATATATATAAAAAAAATATGAAATGAAAATTGGGAAAATATCAGTTATTTTTCGACAGGTTTATTTATTTTGAATTATCCTTGGAAAATCATTTTTAAAAATATTGGGGAAAAAGGAGGATTTTTTGGATTTTGTTTAGTGTTTTTTGGTGGATGATGTTGACCTGGCAGCAAGGGGGTTTTAGAGAGAAAATAATGAAATATAGTTCAATTTGTTGGGAGTCACAAAAATGGTGTATGACCGACAATTTGATGAATTATAATTATTTCCGAGACATACCATGACCTACCAGTGTCGTTTTTTTTAGAATGCATAAATGAATACAGATCAACACATAAATCATTTTTAATTACCTACTGTATGAGCAATAATCCTATATTTGGCACGGACATTGTCGCACAGCTCCAATAGTACTTAGCGGTTTTCCCCTCCGTCAGAATGTTGAAATGGAAGAAATCTTGTATTTTCGTGGGAGCTTTGTATATCCACAAAGTGTCGGCTTTTGTGAAGACGTTATCTCTCAAAATGTTCACCCCATACCATCTTGCAGAAAGGATTCAGTCTATTTGCCGCACAGAAATTGTTTTCTTTTTATTTAGCCGAGTGCCATTCAAAAGTGGTTATTTTTATAAAATTTCTATTTTATCATTTCTTTTCTTCAATTCGAAGCCGAAACGAAAACAGTCAACAATCCCCACTTTCAGTTAAAATAGGGCTTCCGAAAGAAGATGCCGAGGTAACCGAATCATTCCTGGTATAGCGCAAGGATCCAACCTTATCTGTGCAGGACAAATTTATGCTGAAAGGAGAATCCTGGCGAACGGAACTTGTTTACAAGAGTTAAAATCCAAAAGCAAGCCTTAAATGTAAACAATTTAGAAGTTTTTTTTTTTTGGTTCCGTTGCTGCAGAGCGTATCCGCTTTGTAGCCCGTAATTGTGTTGGTGGTGGCTTCCAAGCATGATTTCTACAATGGAAGATGCCCTCCTACGCCGCGTGGCTGGTGTCTATTTCGCAAAAACACCTCGTTTCAGTGGTAGTGGTGGAAACTTTCAAACGGCTTCAAGCTTGAGTAAACCTATAAAAAAAACTTTTTACGTTACCAAGAGGAACCAAGAACAAAGTATCTGCCAGGACTTGCACAGCCACTGACAAGTCAATTACTCATACCCAGCCCCGAAAGCCGTAAAGTTCGCAAGGAGTAACTTTCGAAAATATTGCTGCACGGCATCTGAAGAAGCAAGGACTTCAGAGGCATCTGGAATCCTTCTTGGTGAATAGCAGCTCATCAAGGCTGATCCCTTCCAGGGCTGCTACTTGTGTTAATCACTTCCTTTGCTGAAAGGAAGGAAAACAATCACCGGCGACTGGCAAAACAAACTACTATCACGCACCCTGGCGAATTGGACCCCCGCCCCGCCCTCCACACGCCCGGCCAGGATATAGTAGGTGTCCTCCACCCATCGCACAGCGAAATCCATTTAGCTCGACGGCGTATTGTCTTCCCGTAAAGTCCTTTTGCAGGACGGAACCATCGTTTCCTGGACCTGCAATCAGCACCGTGTGATGTTGAAATTAAGGGCGAGTAATTTTCCATGCAAAGGACTCCTCCCATTGTGCTGCAGCCCCGAGGGCCTTTAATCCCTTGATTATGAATTTATTTGGTGCTAACAACAGACCGAGACCTGGTGGATGCTTGCGGTGCCCTGTCACACTGGAGTTTACCTACGGTTAATAGAGTGGTTCCGAGTACGGATTGAGCTGGTAAAACAGGGCATTAGCAAGTAGATACCGTAATAAGATCCTGTGATATAAGGATCCACCCCGGCTACGGGCTGTTGTGCTATGGCACGAGAGTTATTTGCAGAGCTGCTCTGCATGGCCCCGGACGAATACTTCTATCTTCGGTAATTCGCCATTATGCACGCACGAATTCACTGCGGTTTATTTTGGACACAACCGAGAGCAAACTTTCTGCTTTTGCAATTTGCCAGTGATGCAGGAATTTCGGATTTAGCTAATCACTTGACAATTATTGGGGACGTGTCGGCATGGAAACATTTTCGATTTGTGGAGTTTGGATTGGGTTTTTCGGTTTTTGTGTGATTTTAATTGGATTCTTGGTAACTGGTTTTTCTTAGGCATTATTATTTACTTCTAGCATAAAATCGCAGAGTAACCCTAGGGCAAGATACCGTAAGAAGCAAGTTCCGATTTTAATCAAGTAAGAAAAGCGTTTTTTTAAAGTGAAGTGAGTTTCAGGTGCAAATATATTTATGTTCTCCTAAAAGTATGCAATCCAATACAGGGTGAACAAAAATATTTGATTTTTACAACTAATTTTTAAATTAAAAATAATTTTTGTCATGAACGATTTCTGCGTGGATGGTTGACCTCTAGTGTCCTAAGTTTTATGCTTTATACTAGCTTATATTTTGCTGATATATTTCGGGGACGTTCTGTAAGCATCACATCTCTAATAAAACCTGTACCAACCTTAATGCCGTATCAGTGTGTGAATCTAAAAGCTGACCCATCTTTTAACATACTACGCCCAACTGTAACTGTGGATCTGCGATGGCATGATCACTTATTGCTAATAGTCAGCTAAACATCTCCAGGCCTGGGATTCCTTAAGGCAATACGATTTCCCCTCCACCAACAACAGCCGATAATCTACGGTTAGGCTGCAATCTACAATTCTTACATTCGGCCCTATCTTAATTTTTATTTATTACTAGCAAAAAACCCGCGTGCGTTGCAACGCCCTTAAATAAAAAAAGTTTATGTGTGCACTGTCCGCGGTAGGAAAAAAGTGAAAGAAACAACAAATCTGGAAAATATGACTTTTGATACCTTTTATATGGTTAATTTCTATTGACAGCTTTTTTGACAGCTGTCATTAGTTAAAACCGGTTTTTGATATGATATTCGTATTCAGCGGTATACCGATGGAAATCAAGTGTCCAACACTTGGTTGAACCTAAAAAAAATGGAAACCCATGTTAAATCCCATTTAAAATTCAACCTGCTTGGGGAACGGTTTATAATTTTGTTTTTCTCTTTTCGGTTAGCCGTTACACTGACCCCTTCTTACTTAGTGTTCGTTCCGAACACAGCTTCCGTCCCGTTCTTACCGATCGAACTTTTTGGATGCGATAGATGGCATCGTTTAACCTCGTGATGGCAGTGGAGGGTCCTTCCTTTTTCTTTGTAATTTTGGCGATTTACCTTTAATTAGTCGAGGATTTTATAGGTACACTCGATCGCGTGGCAAACTTCACGACAATAGAGGAAATGACCAAGATACACTATGTTCAATGTTCTTCCATTTGGAGCTAGGATGTGAAGACTTAGATTTCCCAACTCCTAAGCAACCTGCATACAGCTGGCAACGAAATGACACTTATTTGCTAAAATTTATCCGCCGGACCACAATTGGCAGATTCGTCGGCCATATTGGAGCAGCCATTTTGAATTTCTAAATTTTGACCACAAATTTGTTATTAGCGACCTTAAAAACCCCTAGATACCCAATTTCATTGAAATCGGAACACAATTTGCGAATTCATATTTGAGTGGCCATTTTTAATTTCTGCCATTTTTCAGCGGCCATTTTGAATTTCGAAAATCGGGCTTCGAGGTGGTGATGAAGGTGGTGGTGAAGGACCCCACGGACCTTCGTGCAAAATTTCGAAGCTCTGCGATGACTGGTGCGCCCGCTATAGCGCACACATACATACATACGTACATACATACATACAGAGACTTTCTTTTATTAATATAGATTTGAGGGAGGACTTTGCCAACCCTGTCGTTTAAAACCTGCCAGGTTAAGGCTTGTGATATAGCCTAAAATGAATTTGGGATTCATATCCCAGATCTCCTTAGGAGCAACGAATCCGCGATGGATCCACCGCAAGTGCTTTGAAGTTTCGACTCCCAGCTCTATTCTGCTTAGATTGAGTGAACAGTGACCCGTCAGGAGCTATGTGAGCACCTCGATAACCAGAATCCTAGAAAGGACGTTAGGGCAGCTGTAAAGCCGTCGAAGGATGCCACAAGAACTTCGGAAGCCCGCAAGCGTCCAAGGGAGTCGAGTGAGGAGGCGCAACTCCGGCAAAGAAGAGACGAAAATAGGCGGGAAAAAGCGCCCGGTAAAGTTGGACGAGGTCCCTCGGGGAGGGAGGGATTAGAAGGATCTGCCTGGACTAAAGTAGGGAACAGCATAAAGCCACAAAAAAATATAAGACCGGATTGGCTTATTATAACTGCAGCAAGCGGGGTATCCTAGCCGAAGATCCTGAGGAAGGTCAGATCGGACATTTAACGAACGAAGAGGTAAAGCGCATCAGGCGAACACAAATGGGAGACATTTTAGTGAAGCTGAAAATGGGAGAAGATTAAGCGGAGCATCTCCAGCTGAGGATGAGATCCTCGCTAGGAGAGAAAGCGCAGATAAGGGTAAGCACCAACCAGGTAGCGATCGAAATCAGGGACCTGGACGAGATCACTCCCAAACAGTAGGTGTGCGAGTCATTGCAGAATCAGCAAGGCCTGCTGTATGTACAGGAACTCAGCATCGGGATGCCTAAAATGCGGAAAAAAGGGGAATATCGCCAAAGACTTCCTAAATGCCTGTTATGACAGGAAGTGAGGAACAGCAACAGCGCCCACGGCACGAGCAGTAGAAAATGTCCACTATTCGAGAAGGTCCTCAAACGGGGAAGGAAACAAGGTTCATACAACTGAACCTAAATCACTGCCAGGCGGCCCAAGATCTGCTCGTACAGATTGTGTACGAAAAAGACCGTCCATATATCAAAAGGCCGTGTTTCCGCTAAAAAGGGGGCTGTCATGCTGCCATTCTGACCATCTCTGATAAATCGTTTTTCAATCTGGGGTTTTCAGGAGAGCTTTTGATCCAGGATTATGTCTAGATATTTCGCCTTCTGTGAGAAAGATTTTTTTTATCATATAGAGATGGAGCTTTTCAGTTTAACTTCTTTCTATTAGTAAGTGGGTCCTTTCGAGTTCCTTGGGTTTTTTGCCCTCATCTTTCCAGCACCTAGGTAGTCATCGATGTCCACGCTCGCTCCTTGGCAGCTCCTTACATCCATTATGCTATTACCAAGCCTAACCTAGTCAATTCGGTTATGGTACATATCTTCTATCTCGTAACGTCCAAGCTCCAAGCCAACTTGTGCATATTTTTGGGACTTACCCAGATAATCGCTATTGTTAACCTACTTGCAATGAATAATTCTCTTCTCGTTATCGTTTGATTCTTCGTGCAACGAGAATACGTTAGCGTTTGGCTAATAATAACTCCTTACACACTTTTTCGCTATAGACGGCCGAAAAGCACGATACCCTCACACTTTTTTAGACCAAAGGGAGCAAAATTGAGGCTTTATAAAAGTATGTAGGACGAAGATAACGGGCAACTAACGTGGTGACCATAAAGGGTGCCATTAGCATACTCAGTAGACGGTTCTCGTTGGATTGCTAAAGTCAAGCAGCATTGGATGTGGTTAGTACTTAGTTGGGGGACCACTTGGTAAAAAGACAGTTGCGTTTGGAATGGTCTATACCGAAACGGGTGCATTTATGGATGTTCATTCCTGTAACGAGAGCGTGCATACCATTGTGACTGGCGCATTCCTATACGTGCTAGTTGCGGACGCGTACGTTCTTTGTATTTTGTGTTGATCTGGCCTTACTATTTGAGATATAAGAAATGGTGGGCTACAGACAGTTGGACGGACAAAGCCTTTATATAAATTAAAATTACCTAAAAAAATTGTCTGATTGCATTTTTAGGTAAAAATAATGATACTTTGACAGAATTGAAATTTATTCGACGGTGGCAATATTCAGGGCCGGCGGTTGGAGTTCAGCCCGAGTGGGTAGTTGGCCGGGAGGGTATATATAAAAAAAGGGGTAAGATTTAAAATTAAATAAATTTTTTTTAACTTCGAAATAAAAGCGTTGAAACTCTTTATATTTATTAATTAAAAATATGAAAAAAACACTTATTTGCGTAACGCAGACTGTACTGATCAAGCTTATCAGTAATGATAGGGCTATCGAATTGAGCCGATCCTGCAGCATTGTTGTTCTCAAATAACTCTTAAATCTACATAAAAAAGAAAAACTTCTTTCATTAGAACATGAATGAGATGGCATCTTGTTCTGAAACTGCCGTAACACTTCTCTTAGGGTACGTCCAGTACGCAGTGTGAATGATAGAGTAGAGCAAGGGTGGGCAACCTTTTTATAACATGGGCCAGAATAAATGTTATGTTTTTTCCGCGGGCCGTGGTAATCAATTAGCACCTGCGACCTGTAATTTTTTTTAGAGTTGAGCCGGACTTACACGAAGCAGTACATTTGTCCCTTACATGATGAAAATTGTACTGAGGCCTAATTTTTTTTAAATGTCCCGGTTCAAAAATAATGTCCTACGGAGTGTGTATCGAGATAAATGAGGCCAGGTGTGATTGCAAATACGTAGTGAGGGGACATGGGTTTCTTCTTTTTGGGACAGTAAAATTCAACTTAAAATGAGGCGAGGTTAGGTGAAGTTTAAAATGGGACATTCTTTTACAAACTGTACAGATTTTGGCAAAAATTGACCGACACATTTTTGATTTGGCTGAAACTTTTTTTACGGGTTCTATATTGAAAAAAAGGGAGACACGTATTTTTATTTTATTTTTTTTCACAATATTTTGGACGCTAGAAAGGATTGAAATTTCGCGATTTTGGTGATTTTAGGCTTGAGGAGTAATTTTCAAAAATTCACAACTCCGGTTCTATTTGTGCTACAGACTGCTTTTTTTTATCATTTTAAAGATAAAAGAACAAGCTTATTAATGTATATTCAAAAGAAAACCGATGAGAGACAAGAAAGAAGGGGGCGCTCAGTGGGACCCGCGCCCCTATGCGACGTAGCGCGCTAAGTTAATTATTTTTTTCCGATAGTAATAATAATTTGTCCATCGATTAAAAAAGTGTTTTTGAAAGGAAATTTGACGTAGAACACGATGGTAATACTTAAAACTCGCTACGAGGTGGGTGCAGTGGTTAAAAACCAATTTAAACATTTCAATTGTTAATAACATTCTTAAATTGTTAATAATTTTTTTCGAAAGTATTTTTTTCTTAAAGCTTGTTCTTTTATCTTTCAAATGAAAAGCAGTCTGTAGCACAAATAGAACCGGAGTTGTGAATTTTTGAAAACTATTCCTCAAGCCCAAAATCACCAAAATCGCGAAATTTCAATCCTTTCTAGCGTCCAAATATTGTAAAAAAAAATATAGAACCCGTAAAAAAGTTTCAGCCAAATCAAAAATGTGTCGGTCAGAAAGGTGTTCGGTTTGTAAAAGAACGTCCGAAATACGAGAGACATTTCTTATTTTTTTTTTTGTAAAATATCCAATTTAAGCTGAGGCGAGGTGAGATTTTAAATACAAATACGTACTGGAGAGGCATTTCTTACGTCTTTTGCAAAAGTTCCAACTTGAAATTAGGTAAGGTGAGTTTGTAAAATATGAATATACATTGTGGAGGTATACGTTTCTTACTTACTCTGAGGCAATTTAATGCATATAAGCTTCTTTCTTTAATTTGCTGGTTTTTGTCATTACAATGGCCCCTCGCCTCGAAGATTGTCACAATTACACTGTTATAATTTTGGCGTTAGCCGAAAAATTTTGGGTTAAGCCATAATTCAAATTATCCCGTTTATACGACAAAAAATTTTGTATAATCCATAACTCGAATTATTTTTGGAGTAGCTATAAACTAGGTAATAGACACTGAGCTATGAACTACGAGCCCAGAGTTTGCGCTCTGAGAGCCCGATTTTTGGGCTCCAGGAATACGCTAAATTGAACTGAACAAACACGTAGGTATAGTTGAACTCTCACAGCTCAAAATTTTTTTCCGAGTAGTTTCAAAGTTCGAATGGGTATTTTACCCACTCGGAGTTTTTCGAGTGGGTAGAACTACCCACTCAACCCACATCAACCGCCGGCCCTGGCCAATATGCTCTTTCTTGTCATGACAGACACCTGACAGCAAAAAAAAATCCCAATTCGACTTTTGCCATTTTCTCGTTAAACAAACAAAAAAAATTTCATTTTTCCCACGATTTCTGGAAAAAATGATTTTCACCAAGAAAAAATCTCCAAATTCAGGTTAATTTGATAAGCCGCCATAGAAATAAAACAGAAATGACTTCCCTTAGCAAACAGGAGCAGGACGAACCCATTTTAGTCCTAATAAAAAGATTCATCACATCCTGCCAGGATCCAGTCTAGCAAATATCCTAAAAACAAGGCAACATTAGCATCACGTTTTCGATTGTCCCGAGCGTTGTCTTCTGCGTGAAAATTGTCTGCATGACTTGAATATTTCCAAACAATCTCCTCATTCCATGGCCGATGGAATCCTTGGATCCTTGGCAGTGCAACTTGTCTATGTCGTTCATTCGCCGAGCAGCACACCAGCGAAAAGGGGGACACGCCATTCGTTGTCACATTCCTGCTTCCGTCTTATTCCTTTTCGTCTTATTATTTTACTATTTTCTGCACCAAGTTGAAAATTTTTGTTGCTCTCGTATCCTTTTCGTTTCCTTCCTATTTTTTTTTCTGTTTTTTTTTTTTAATAAAAACACGAATGCGAGGCATTTATTTCGGGCTCCAAGCTGTGTGTGCTGCGGCCCCCCGTGCACGGATCGTGAGGGTATAGTAGTAGTCCTGAGTGGCATGGCGGAGCGCACCGAGTGTGGGGCGAATTGTCGTACGCCATATGTTAGGGGCATTTGTTTTCACACCATCACAATAGCCCCCGTTCCTTGGCCGTTTCTGGTCGGGTCCTGTATGCCCCCTAGGAGTGGCTCGTCGGTTCGGGATAGGATAAAGGAGCTCATATGCGCACAGGAAATGCCGACATAATTTTGTGCTCGGTCTCTCATGGCTTTGAACTGGATAACGTTGGTTCTGAAGGATCCTTGCGAAAATATGCAACATCCCCAGCATCCTTTGAAGCCTTCCCATAGAACCCTCTGGCTTAGCTTTGCTGATTTCGAGGCAATTTGTGAGTTTAGGAAATTCAATAAAGTTCAAAGGATGAAAATAGCGCAATTTTAAGGAAGCTCATCATCTCATCCTAAGCCCGACTGCCTCTGAGCGGGCTAAGTAAACATTTGGGCTTTGTTTCGCTGAGAATCGTCCTTTGCCTGTCGTCGTTTATTGTATCTCGTTCCTTCCGCATCTTGTATGTTGTTTTTTTTCATCCCTGTACGTTTTTCCACTGCGTCCCCTATGTGCGGCCCACCTACAAAGCGTTAAAGATCGATAATTTTTGCTGTAGGCCTTTTATCAAACTTAAATTCGCCGTTTAGCACGTACACACAGGATACGAGCAGGAGGTTATGACAGCGAGAAACAATACAGAGCTCGGCTATTTATCATCCTGGCTGCTCTGAGCGTTGAACGTGGATTATTAAAAATCTCTTGGCTCCATACATACATACACATACACACACACATTTTTTCTTGCTGCTCTCTTCCTTTGTCTTTTAGCAAGTTGCGGAAGGTGGAAACTTATGGACCCCACGAACCCATGGCTGATGTCATTCTGGATATAGTAGTCAGCAATGCGCGCTCCTTTTACACTAAGCGACCGTTTCCAGGCACGTCCTTAGCACATTAATAAGGATCGACGTCTCCCGCATTTCGTCCGCCATTGTGGAAGTCCTTTACAAGAAGACAAATGTTTGGCCTGATAGGGTCTTATGGAAGCGCACCGGCATTGCCCATGTAAACTGGAAAATAGCCGCAGTTATAATAATGGATATAAAAATCGCCATCTTTTTTCCCGTACAGAGTGGCAAGGACATAAAATCGCAATTTTTTAAAACGGATAAAATTCAGAATTTTCGGTTATTTAGAATGGATTTGGGGAAAGCTTCACACTTAAGCCACCGATAATCGTAAGTCACGGGATTTGCGGAGTGTATTTAAACATAAATTAAATAAAGTGTAAAAGCCTTTCTAAGGATGTCGTCTTATGCCATGTAATCTGGGCGCCATTTTTTATATTGAATTTAAGTTTGTGTGCCTAAGAATATGGGTCGACTACAGCTCCTGTAAATTTACTCAAGGTCTGATTGAAATTAACAATTCATAACGCCAATAACATTGAACCATTCAACTTAATTCACAATTTGGCCAAGAGAGGAGCTGCAATAACCTTAATGATTTTTAAGTGCCATTGAATCTCGAAAGAGCTGCTTGATCTGCTTTCAATTTTACACGGCAGCAAAGATAATAAATCAAGGATTATTAAGGGATCGTCAAGGCTCGTCAAAAGCCAGTTGGTTGGAAGATCTATTTTTACAGAGGAGCAGCGAAATCAGTGTACCGTGGTATGTACAACTTAGTACTCTTTGATACAATTATTCTTTATTTGTGGTGTTTTTTCGATGATGGTAATAAAGTTAAGGAGATAGTAGTATAGCTAGGCCACTACTGGACCTGTGACGTCATCGGCTGTGGACTTGTTTGTGGGTGTGGTCTTGGGTATGAGTGAGCGGCGCCTGGGTGAGATTAGTCTAACTTCGCTGCGTCTTGGGTGCAAGCGATGGTCTGAAAATAACCAGATGTACCTGACAGACAGCTATAGAGGAGGAGGAGAAGATCGGACCTATCGGGTCTGGTCTACCTGGCCTGGTTGGTCAGTGTGTGTAGACTAGGGATGTTACAAATGTTCGCATTCACATTCGCGAATATATATCTTGCGAATGCGAATGTGAGTAGGTCGTGCCGTGTCTCGTGGAAAATGAAATTAAAATACGACAAATTGACAGATCTGGCTCGCAAATAACTGAGCGCTCTATCGGCCAACGTTCAGAGTGAGCAATTGCTCAGTGCAGCCGGCCTTATATATGGGCCCCTTAAGCCCGCCATTCAAAACAGGCCCTAGCCTTTTAGGCAAGGTCAGCAGGTACCGCCCGATGAAGCCCATACATTACTCAGTCTGACTGAAGGATGAGGACTTGAGGCATACGTCTGACAGACCGTGGACTGCAGGTGTCCTCATGATTCCCTACATACACCCAGGCAAAGACAAGAGTTTAGCGTTAATTCAAGTGCAAAAATGTTCATGGCCTCAACGAAAATTTCAAACTAACACTGAATAGAGGTTCAGATCTTCAGGCACGTACTAACGATAAATACCCACACACATAAAGATTTTTGTCTTATTTTTTTTGGACTGCAGGCCCCAACCACTTGACGGTGTGGATGAGTGAGTGTGTGGTTATACTTGGCCTCAAGGCGAGAAACCTTCAGGCCATGGTCTGCCGGCGGCCTGTATATGAATAGGATTCGCTTCATGGAAGTTCCTCTCTTGAGCTTTGACTAGTAAATACGAGAAGAACGAATACCATTACTGTATACAACACTGGTCTATCGTTCTAATATTTTTTCATATCCTATTGTAAGAAATAAAAAATTAGGCCTTAATTTAATTAAATTTTTTAATGCTATTCCTAAACATTTGCATTCGTATTCGCAAATTCGCATTCCGAAAATTCGCATTCGCCCAAGATTTCGTCCAAGACTCCCCACTGCCAAGTTGAACTCCAGATTCGATCCCCAGTGCGAAAGCTCATTCGGAGCGAAATATCACCCTAGTGAAAGCTCACCCAAAGCACAAACCAAGCGCAGCGAAGTTAAATCAAAATCCAAGCGCGAAAGCTTAGCCAAGACACAGCGAAATTCAACTAATCTCACACAGGCGGCGCTCACTCACAACCAAGACCACATCCACATCCAATCCTACAGCCAATTACGTCACTGGGGTCCCAGTAGTGGCCTAGCTTATCTACTGTAGATTCTCATGCGAATTGACTAAACTCTAACCGTAACCAGCAGAGTTTGCCTACGGTCTGAATCGGCGACTGCATAAATATATTTAAATTCAATCGAGCCCTTACAATTTATCGACAACCATTTGTCTACAAGACTGGAGGATACTACAATTTCGGGCGCATCGACTTCCTACTACTACTAAAATCATTCATACCGCCACACGAAAGTGGGCCTGGTGGGCTATGCCGGTCTAACATTTTGAGGTAACGGGTACAGATAGGGCCCTTATGAGGCTAGATCCTCTGCCTCATGGGGACCCCGTGAGGATTACACCGGGAATCTAACGCCTTTCCTCATTCGCGCCCGTCATAAAGAATGTCCCTTGTCCCGGTTGTGGAAAAATCATTGCCACCCGATCCCGAGTGGATTTTGAAAATTTCGGAGTGGATATTTGAGTAATAACTGCGCCGGTATCGAAAGCTTTATATTTTTAAACGCGGGTGTGATTTTATCAATACGGCCCCCAACTGAGTACTAATCACATCCAATGCTGCTTGACTTTTGTAATCGAACCAGAACCGGCTATTGAGTATGCTAAATGACACCCTTCACTGTCACTTATTCCCTGAGAACCAATGCAACAACAGAAACTAAAGCTTTGTATGAGTTGAACTAAAGCTTAAGGGTATTTCTTTAAAGCTTTTTAAAAAGTTTTCCGAAAACGTAAGGCAGATGTTGGGATTGCCCCATTGATAAGGCATACCTCATCGCTGATTTTTTTTTTGTGTGGCGTTCATGAGGAAATGCCCCTCATTGTGCTGCTCATGAGGAAATGGCCCTTTTGGCATGCCCCTCATTTTCCACGTGGAGTCCTCATGAGGAACCTACGGGGAATCCTTTTTTCGGCTGAGGCAATCCCCTTTTTGAATGCTAGTCGGGTGGGGTTTAAAAAGCTTAGGCTATACAGTTATAAGTTCCTTCGTCGCCAGTGAGCGAGACGGCCCTGCAACGTTCTGGGATGAAATATTTTGGGTGTGGATCTCCCCACCCAAAGCGAAAGTGCGTATGCACTTTTCCTTCCATCCCGACGCGCTCCGCCGCCCCTGCTTTTCCTTACACCTAATATTTTTGCTCGCTACTTTCAGTCATCAGTGTTATTCAAGCAATCGAAACTTTCTCGTAAATCCTTACCTTAATGAAATCCTTGAATACATTATAGTCACAAGATCTCACACATCCTCAAGGGTGGGTGGGACCGACATAACTAAATTAAAGTAATAGGCAAGAAATTTGCCGAGCACTGGGATTACATTAAAACTCATCCGCAACTATTGGAATCAGGATAATTACTCACACAAACAAAAGCGGTTTAGTCCCCGTTTACATATCGATAGCGGGAAGCGGGCAAGGGCGAACCTTTTGCCCTAGAACTGACCTAAATTAAAAGTAGTGAAAAACTTAACGCAAACTTTTCTCTCTCCTTTTTCTTAAGGATTTGAAGCTCTGCACAAAACCGTTATATTTCACCTTGAGGCGAAAAAAGATTTATCCCGCCCTTGGGACAAAGGCCAAAAACCAAACGACACTAAAAACTTCCAAAGTTCAAGGCTATCTAACAGATTACGATCAAGAAACATTTACCTTCCTCCTACCTCCAGTTAGAAGCGCCCACCCCCGCCCCTATTGGGAGGCCAGGTGGCACGGGTGAAGGGTTGCAAGTAAACCAACGGGGCCGAAAAAGCGAACGCGGGGGCGGGGTAGATGATCGAGGAGACCGGGGGGCGAGCACACATTAAGGGCGACGACTACTTTAAAACTTTCCTCAGGGCGCCCTATTTACACCCTTAATGCATGTTCCTTCAAATTGTGTTTTAGCGTTTACCATTAATTTTCAGCTTGAATGGATCCCGGCCTGGGCTCGGGTATATATGTGGAAAAGGATTTTAGCACGACGCATTCGGTAGGGGCAAGGCGAAAGGTGTTCGCTGGTGGTGGGGGATGGATGGGGGAGTAGATGGTGGCCAGGATTGGGCCGGGATGTGTGTCTCGGGTGCCGGCAGGTGTTGCTGGATAGGCTTCAATTTCATCGGCACGTAAACCAGAGATGGGCTGAATTTTACATGCGGTGAATGCCGAAGGCACTTAGTAAATAAATGGGAGGGATTATTGCATTCCACAAGGGCTCGAAATTGAGGTCTGCATTGAAGAAGGGACTTTGTTAAGGGTTTTTTTTTTGGTTTTTTTTGGGTTTTTTTGTATTCTTTTTGTGGCTGAATTTTATTCTTTTGTGGTTATTAAGTGTAAAGTTTTTTAATTGTTAATATTTCGAGGAGCCTTTGATGGGCTTACATTAAATTGAGCTGAGTTTAAAGCTGCAGTAGTTTTTGAGCCTTCTGTTTAATCGTGTTTGAGTTAACTATTGAGATACTTCTATCTGCTTGAGATACTTATGGTAAAGATAACGTGCCGTGGTATACCTCAGGGAGGAGTCCTCTCGCCACTGTTATAGATATGACTAAGATAGAATAGAGAACTACAGGACAAAGGCAGTCGCCTATGCGAACGACATGGTGATCCTATTATCCGAAAAATTATGACTTAGCTATTATAGCTTTCAATGCCAGTAAGCAGAACTTTGGCAAGAGATGAGGTTGACAGCCACATATGGTTTTCTGACTCTAAACATTAATTCTGCCACCACACATCAGGCAACAGGCAGCTTGCACGACCCTAATATGATGAAAAGCAAGCTGCTGGGTGGAGAGGACACACCAATATAACACATTCTTCAGCACTGGTCCAATAAATAGGTATACTTTTTCTTTGCGAAAAATACCGCACGCGAAAATAGTTTGTGCGCCAAAGAAATTTCTCAATTATTTGTATGAACATTTATTTGTTATACAAAACTTTCGGCGCTGAATAGCGACTAAAGTATTAATGCTAGAAAAAAATTTTTAAAGTAAAATTTCTACAGAATTTTATAACAAACAAATTTGCTGGTATAAATTTTCGTCGTAAATGAATAGTTGACGAGATATTTGTAAAAAACCATTCTTTACACGAGTTTAAGGTGTAATAAATACGTAAATATCAATTTTACAGAAAAAAATTAAAACAAAAAATGTGGGCAATGAAATTGTAAATCAGTTGTAATCAGTTTTGCAATAAAACGTGTAATTAAAAATATATTTGGCAAAAAACTATTTTTGAATTTTCGTTTTTCGACACTTAAAGCGTCATAACTCTTGCAATATTAGCCCTATGTAAAAAATGATAATAAGAAAAATTATAGATAATCGGGTGTTCTATAAGTCTTACGCAGGATTTTTTCATGTACAATTAACCATTAACGAAATATAGTGCAAAGAAAGTGATATATGAAGTTTGATACACTATTTCTCCGTAGATATTGACTTTACAAAAAAAATTTCTAAATAAAAAAGTTAAATCACTTATTTATCTACAAAAAAGATTATATACATTTTTCTCGTAAAATGCATAGTTTCTGAGATATAGAATTAAACGCGTTTCCCTTCACTGTAAGTTTAGCAAGAGGGTGGGGATGACGCCATTTTGAATATTAGCTTATAAAAAAAATATATAAAATCATTTAGTAAATAAAAATCGCGTGCGGTATTTTTCGCATTAGGAAGGCCTTTTTTTGGACCTATTTATTGGACTAGACTGGGAATAATAGAAGGGCCATCTGACTACATGACATCGAAACTCTCAATTTCAACCTTGATTTTGATGTCCAGAAACTTCCGGCCTGACAAAAATTATACACCTTCCAAAAATACTACAGGCTGCCTAATTCTGTAAATGTTTTCGACGGGAAGCTGTAGACGTGCACAAGGCCAGAAACCAGGGTAGAATTTTTATCGGATAGCCACACGACTGCAGGCGTAGTCTACAGACGGTCCCAGCTGGTTGAAGTCTGGAAAAAGGGGCTCTCGTTTGTGCTAGGAGGATCACTTTTCAGTTTGAAGGCAGATGAATTGGACAGACTAGGAGTAAATCTTGTAGATATACTATGACACCACGAAAAGGCACCGACGAAGTCTTTTCATGGAAATAAAAAAAAGATTCGACCGAATATTATGAATTTTTTTTCAGAACATGTTTTCGTTAATATGCTTCAATCGGCATCGAAGTCGATATCATTTTTGGTCGCGATATCGTGCAGGTAAAAAATCACGTACGTCGTTTAAACAAAAAAAACGGCTCGACCGAATTTTATGAAAATCCTTTCATTTCGATTTTCGGACCGATTACAATAATTTCCCTATAAACTGGGAAGTTAAAAAAGTAGATTTTGATTGAGGTAGTTAATTGTGACAAATTTTTATAGTCACTGTCCACCGCCTCACCAAGCACGCAAAAGGAGGTTACCATGTTCACCCTTATCATTCACTATCCATTCCCTAATCTTAAATTACTGCACCTTCACCAAAAGGTAATACTTAAGCAATTAAATTCTCATCCTCCTCATCCCCCCCCACTCCTACACGAAACGATTCTACTCGAAAAACTAAGAATTAAATCCCCATTAATCCTAATTCTATCATCATTTCCGCGCTTATTTCACTTAAAACAAAATAATTAAAACCAGAAAATTTAATTTAATTTCTGCATTGTGCAATCCCCGCCCGTCCACATTTCCTAGTTTACACCGTCGCGTCGTCACTCTACACAGAGATTTGCTGCTGGTAGTAGGAGTTGTGCAGCCTGCACCTGTTCCTTTTCCACTCGGGCGTACTTACTTTATTTGATTAAACGGCAGCGTTCAGCACAGGTACAACAGCTACCGTTACACCACACTATAGTGTCACACAGTTACGGCAACTTTAACGCAAAAAAGGACGAAACTTGGTGAGATAATTCTGTGAAATTAATTTAACCCCAAAAACTGCGACGTTGAGAAAAAAATAAATTATAGCATGAGAAAGGAGTTTTTTGTTGCAGTTGTTGTTGTTGTTGTATGCAAAGTGTGAGGGTGGGGGGGAGGCGAAATCTGAGAAGTTTAACAGTTTTGCGTGGGAATAATCAGGACAGTGTTGAGTTCCTGAATGAAGAGGAGAAATTACTTCATAACTTTACATTGTTTCAGGTAAAAGTGAGAATTTAGGAAACAAATTGCTTTCAGGCGCTGCGATGATTAAAAGAAAACTGCAAACCGGTTTAAAGCGGAGTATGAGTAGGTAAGCGGCGCATTTACACTTAATCAATTTTTTAAAAACAAGGCGAATGTTTGCCATTGCATTTTATACGTTTACAAATTATGCAAATTTATCACTAAAATTTAGGTTTGAATTTTCAGACTCATCATTCACGTGAAACAAATGGTCAACGCAACCAGACACACGAGGACAAACTCTGCGTAAAATGGTTTAGCGTTCTCTAAGTCATGTCCATTATCTGTTCCATTATCTGCGGTGGAATGAACATTCCAAATCGCTAATCAATAAATACCAGTGCTTGGGATATATTAAGATATGAAAATTCATCCTCCAGCCAGAAGCTCGGGCTGTAATCTACAAGTCATTCGTTCTCGCCTTGAATACAACTCCTTTATTTGGGCATAAGACTCGAAAAGCTCATTATCATATCTGGTTAAGGTACAAAACCGCACCTTTAAATTCGTTGAAAAGAGCGTCATTTGCTCCTTTACAGACACATTGAGCCACCGTAGGAATGTAGCAGCCTTTGCAAAATTTTACCTGCGACTGTTCTGACGAAATTAAAAATCTCTTGGCTTCTTGGCACCACTTCTCTCCCAACATTAGTAGTCCGGGGGAAATTAGCAAAAAAAAAACGCACGAAAGGAGACAAAATTCCAAAATGGCTGAAAATTGGTACACAGCTTCCTTGGAACTTTTTAAGAAAACAATTTCGGAATCACAAAAAAAACATGGCCGCCGGAGATAACACTTTTTGGCAAAAAATCACTCAAAAACTGGTTTTTTCGAAAAAAGTTTTTGTTCAGTCAATACGAAACGTTATTGCCTACAAAAAAGCCCTCAATTCAAGGTAATTTTTGACTGAAAAGTGATTTTTGGAAACTTTGACCTTGAATAACTTCGAAAGGGTTAGGTTTTCGAAAAAAATACAAAGGGGCTTTTTTGTAGGCAATAACGTTTCATATTGACTGAACAAAAACTTTTTTCGAAAAAGCCAATTTTTGAGTGATTTTTTTGCCAAAAAGTGTTATCTCCGGCGGCCATGTTTTTTTTTGTGATTCCGAAATTGTTTTCTTAAAAGTTCCAAGGAAGCTGTGTACCAATTTTCAGCCATTTTGGAATTTTGTCTCCTTGAAAAGTTAATTTCCCCGGACTATAGATTAATCCGCTTAGCTCATTCTCACAGCTTACAACCATCCTTTTCGCACATACATCAGTTAAGGGATTTGTTCACGAATAGAATAACTCGACTGTGGAACAACCTTCCAAGTGTTTCCAAACTTGTACAACGTATTAAACCCAAGTTTCATCGTCTTCTCCTCCAGGTCTTTCCAGGCACCTCTTAACCTGTTTTATCCTGTATTCTATCTTTCGTTGTGCCATGACTTGTACGACACAAGACACAACTGACCGGTAGTACAAAAGATGACTCCTAAGCTAAATTCTGTCGCATAAAAAATATATGCACGTACATTAGGGCACTCCCTACAAAGCCTACGAACCCAAGATGGTATCGTCATCTCTAGTGGTCTACATGGTAGCGGGTGGTCCCACATTGGTCAGGGACCTCAAAAGAAGTAAAGAGGGAGCCACACTAGACCCATCTTACTGGAACAAAAGAACTAACCGAGAAAAGATCCTCCTTAAGTGTTCGACTCCATTTTGACTGAAGTAGATAGAAGGGTGCTGGTTGGCTGGATCCAGTGCAAACTTTTAGCAGAGAGGATGCCTCAGTAATCCAGTCCGCAATGTCATTTATTACGTCATGGTGCAATGTCTAGCAGTAAGCTTACAACTAGGTATAGAATAGGCTAAGGGTTATGAGGGCTCGGGAGGGTTTTGGAGAAGGTGGCGTTTAAACTCTTGGATGTTGTAGGAGTTCGGAAACACTGACTGCAAGAGATCGTTTCGCAGTCGCACTACTAGAAGCTACTAGGCAGGCGAATCGATTACTTAAACCATACAGTTCTTAGGCCACACGGCTTTCATTCCATACTGCTCAATCTGAATCTTTACTCTACAAAATATTCAGGATTTCCTTCATAGGGGGTTATATTCAACCCTTATGGATATGGACCGTGATTATTGCATCCTCACCAGAAAAATACAGAAAATTGTCTACAAGAATATAGGAGATGCTTATCTGTTAACTTAAATGCTCTGCTCCCCCTAGCACGCGAATACGGAGAGGAAGAGAATCGAAACAGTCTTTCACGATCTGGAAAAAGCAGTGGTCAATTGTAAAATTGTGCTGGCGGCCTTCTTTGATATCGAATTTTAGATAAGCTCTAGGCCTTACGAAAATGTGCCCAACGACAGACGTGGCAACACTTTTGTTGACTCGATCGACTCCATATCGAGAACTCGGTTTCTCACCTTGAAAGGCCTCAGGAGGGAGGTGGGAGGATTCTGCGTACACTGATACCGTATTCATGAAAATTCGTCATATGGCATAATTCGTCATATTATGATATAAAAATACAGGGTGATATGTAAAACTCTAACAAACTGCTAAACCGTTACGATTTCCCCCCTCCCACCCGTATGATTGTTTGTTCGTCTATCAATAACCTATCCACAGCCGGCCGCTTTGACCCTCCTCATGATACACCCTGTCGAGCTACGCGATATTAAAAATTGCTCACCTAAAATTAATCGGACTATGATATGTCATCATGGTAACAGATGAAACAGAGTATACCCGTCAAGGGGTATATGCAGCACGATTTGATTTGTGACTAGGACTTTGTGTTAATTCCAAAATGAAAACGATTTTAGTACCATTTATCATGAAAGGTTTCTTACAACAAGCCGAACACTCAAGGTTGACATTAGATGCCGAGTTGCACTGGAACCATTGCATGGGCAATCTGATGATTGGGAGGCGTATATTTCTATGGGACTATCGCAGGCCTTTGGATCCACATTGGGGTCTACAATCAAAAACCATGTATCGGATTTCTGCATCTTTAGCCTTAGTATTGTCATATGGAACCAGGCTTCATAGCTTCGTTATCCATTAACAAGGTGTTGCTTCAGTTTCCACCGCCAGGGTACATCGCTTGCTACGGAGTTGGAGATTCAGCTTAGGTTGATATCACTCCATCTACACAGGGGCGGCGCTTTCATAGGTGCGAATGATGCACTTGCACCGGGCGCAGTTGGAAAGGGGCGCAATTTCCGAAATTAATATTTAAAAAGTCTAATTTACCCCAAATTATTTTCCCCGTTTAATTTCTTGATAAAGAAATTCTTAACGTCTGTCCCCGAACTCGTATGGATCCCACGAGCGGAAGAATTTAAACTAATTTACCCAAAGTGTTAGTTTTATGACGAAGATTCCAGAAGCTGAGATCTTAAAATTTAAGCACTCTTTCGTTAACATACAAGACTTTGAAGGGCGGAGTCGAGTTCTATACGGATGGCTCCAACACAGAGAGAAATGTGTCCTGTCCAGGAAGGTACATTGGGTAATCTACCAAAGTTCAGTAGATTGTTCTATACACAATACCGGCATGCAACTATGAGATCTTTAGAACGACCTACGCTAACAAATCTCTTATGTTTTTGGCCATCAAGCGACTATCAGACCGATAACGATCCGTAACGCGAAATCCACATTAGTTTAGTCTGGAACAACCAACGATCTTGATGAACTAGACGCTTTCAATCAGAGCACTCTTGTTTGAGTCCGGGTCATCAAAACCTCGAACACAATGGAAAGACGGACGTCCTGGCCAGACAGGGATCTGACACTGTGTTCATCAGTCCAGACTCATCTATTGAGGCACCCACCAGTTCAGTAAAGAACGCCCAAGTTGATCGAACTTTGAACTTGATATGGTCAACTCCAAAAAGATTTTTTTTTGTGACGCCTCGTAACGGAGACAGAAAACTCTTGGGGTACAATAGGAAGGATGTCGCGATACTGGTTGGATGAGTTACCACGGAGGATTGTAAGGGAGTAGGACCTGTTCGCTTTAGGGTTTATTGTTTCAATTCTTCATTGAAGTCCAAATGCATTAGGGAATGTTTCATTTTAGTTAAATATAAATACATACATATATTGTGGTCAGGTTTTTTCAGGATATGCAAATTTCCTAAAAATATCGAAATGATTTTCTTTTAGAAAAAAAAAACTTTCATGGCTTTTATGAGAATTGTACACAGAACATTCATAAACTCAAATTAAACTACACAGCAATATTCATAATTTCGTTTTGCGACTCGCTATTTGCAAATTGGATTAAGCTTTTGATGGCTTCTGAATTTTCAAAATGAACCTTAAAAATAAAGGGTTATAGCTCTACTATGAATACTAAAAAAGTTTAAATATAAATATTCCTCCCATAAAACTTCCATAGATCTGATTGAAATCATTAAAGCCAACGCAAACAAAAATTCAATTTCAATAAAAAATCAATTTCCTGCAATGCTTTAAAACGAAACCGTAAATTCTCCTTTCAAAAAAAAATAAAACTTTTAAAAAAAAAACTCCTTCCATTCATGTAGCCATAAAAGACTGCGTCCTCGAACTGGATCCATAGGAATATGTACATTCGGCCACACAGCAAGGATCGCCGCATTAAGGATATTTCGAATACAAGGTAAATTTGTGCCGTATTGAAAGAGAAATAAATTAAATGCAGATCCTTCGCCTGCATTGAGAAGACTCCCAAAGTCCTTTATTGTCTCTTTGAGCTTGGAAACTTTTTTTTCTTATTTTGTGTATGTATGCATGTATATGTAGGGTAGGTATCCGCAGAAAGAGCGGTCCATAGTTGAAACTAGACAATCCTCAAAGTTCGGCGCAGACGAACCTGAAAATATTCGATTAAGGAAATTGTTGGCTAGACATTATCCCATTTTTTTTCCTCCTTGTATTTTTCATTTATATAAGATTAATTCCGCATTGAGGATACGAAAGGATACCAAATGCAATTAAAGGAAAGATTTGTATGGGGCCAAGGAAATTTATTTCTCTTCAAGAGAGTCAAGTGGGCGCGGCGCGGTGCTGAGAGCTTGTTATTTGATGTGAAATAATTTTGGCTGAATGGTGGTGACCAGGATTAGACAGGATTTTTTTTTAAGTCCTTTTTGTGCTATAAAACAAATCTCAAGAATTTTCTGGAACTGACAGTGAATTGCTGTTGGTGTGGAATTGTCAGGATAGCTTTTGTTTGGGCTTTTTTGGAAAGTGGCTTGGTGGTGTACTACTCATTTGCACCTTTAAGGACTCGTGGGCGTATGAAGAGTGAAGACGTAGTGCGTTTCTCAGGATGGTCGGCACGTACACATCCTTCTGTAGCTTTTTTCTGTAACTCGCAATAGAGAAGTTCTCTACCAAAAATTCTCTATTTGACATCATTCTACACCATTGTGTCCACATTTCCCGCATCATTCTTCTTCTTCTTCTTTGATCCCTTAGCTGGCGGTCCGAGTGGGACATCCTCGCAACAGATACGCTGCTGTCGGTGCCGCTGGGTCTCGAACTCCATTCACGATTCGTTTCCATTCTTGACGATTTTTGGCGACGACGTCTCGAGCCTCGATAACTGATAATCGTTGATTCTTCGCCTTCGATATTCTTTAGCCAGGGTTTCTTCGGTGCCGATCGCTGAATTCTCCAGTCTGCCGAATGGTCTCGCCAGAGAATCTTACGTGGCAAGCGGTTACCATCCATTCGGCAAACAGGTCCAAACCATCGTAGTCGACGTTTTTGTATTTCTTCTTCGATCAGAGTCTGTTGATCGCATCTTTGTCTAACTGTCTCATTTCGAAGGCGATCACGGAGTGAGACACCGAGAATCTGCCTCAAGCATCGCATTTGAAAGACCTTGAGCTTGTTGACGTCCGCTTGAGCATTTTCCACGTCTCCGATCCATAAAGAAAAATCGGAAGGATAAACGTTCGGTAAAAACGTATTTTTGTTTTGATGGTAGTATTTGATCGTTTCCATATGCACCACTTGAGCGAGACGAATGTTGCTGTTGCCTGGCCGATGCGGCTGTGAACGTCGGTTTTGATGCCATTTTCTTTTCCTCAACCAACGATCCCAAATATTTGAACATCGGAACCTGTTCGATTTGGGTTCCATCGAGGTGAGCACTGGCTTTCGATCCGTCCGTTGTGAGCACTTTGGTCTTTTCCACAATAAGTTTTAACCCGTATAACCGGGCGATGCGGGAAATGTCGTATAAGATGTCCGTTGCTTCGGCATCCGTGTCGGCGAAGTCGGCGCTATCGGCGAACATCAAGTCGGCTACGAAATTGTTGTCGTTGTATCGAAATCCGCGTCGTCCATCGAATGCTTCACGCATAATCGCGTCGATCACAACGAACGTTGAAGAGAAGTGGCGGAGCACGTCTCCTTGTCGGACGCCTATTTGAATCGGCAATTCCTCGTATGAGTCGCTTTGAATACGAACGCTGCTGGTTGATCCATCGTACGACGCTTGGAGAAGTTGGATGATTTTCAATGGCACGTGTTCGGTTTCCAAGACTCTCCACAAGCTGTTCCAATCGATGAAATCGAAAGCGGATTTGAAATGGATAAAAACGACGACAGTTCGTTTGCCACAACGCGTTCTTTCTTCCATAAGCTGACGAAGAGCGAATATTAGATCAATGCATCCTCGATGTGGTCTACATCCCGCTTGTTCTTTCCGGCTCGCTTGCTCTCGATGGTTCTGTAGCCTCGATTATATGGTTTTCGTAAATACTTTGGCGACGATCGAAAGTAAAATAATACCGCGATAATTCTTGCATTCCCGACTGTCGCCTTTCTTCAAAATCGGCACAACGATCGCTTTCTTCACGCTGACGGGACACGATCCGAATGCCGTATGTGTGTTATGAGGACGTGATAAGACATCATCTCCGGCTTTGATCATCTCACCGGTTACTTGATCTATTTCGGGCTCTTTCCCATTTTGCAGCAATTTTATTGCCGTCTTCACCTCGATAATTGTCGGTTTGGAACCGAGAAACCGATTCGTCGGCTGTTCGATAATATTCGGCGGTTCGCTTGCTGGAGCTGGTGGAGGAACATGGTTGTACAACTGGTGAAAGAATTATCTCATGGGGAGAGGTCACGAAAGTTCCATCCGATTTTTTGATGTTGTCGTTTGTTGATGTCGTTTTGCCGCCTAACCGTCGGATTTCCTGGTACAGCGTCCGGTACTCGTTCCACGACGACGCTTCTTCCATGCAACGTTATTCCAGTACGCTTCTCGTTCCGATTTAATTTTCTGTCGAACTTCTTTGTTCAATCGTTGGTATTGCTCGAAATCGACGTGTTTCATTCGTTTCCGCTGATCGACGAGGTCCAGACAGCTGTCCGAGATCCATGGCTGCGTCCGTTTACGAATGGGTGGACGCAACTCCATTGCACACTCCACAACGGACTCCGATAATTGCCTTTCTTCTACATCGATATCGTCCGGTATTGCGAGCGCCGCGAATTTGTTGGATAATGCCATTTAAAACTCTCGCCCGATGGCCGGGTCCTGTAGGCACGCCCAACTCTTCTTGGCTGGCGCCGTTTTCTACGATCTTAGTAATCGCATCTGTAATTTCGCTCGAACAAGATAATGGTCCGATCCGCAATCGGGCTCACGCATCGCACGCACGTACGTACGTCCGTGAGCGTCGATCAGCATCTTGCGTTAATCAAAACGTACGCGTAACGACATGGGATAGAGATTTTTCTCCACTGAAGTTACAGAAACAAGCTAATGGAACGGTTGCCAAGGCTATGTTGCCGAGAGACCTTTATTGTGGGTACGTAGACGAGCTAAATATTTCGAGACCATTATTGGGTTCTAATCTGATGAGATGAAAACTATGAATATTGGAGAGCCTCACAGAAAACAAATTGAATAACGCCACGAACTTTTTCCCAGACCTAATATTTCTGTGAGTATACCATCATCTGGACCTGAAGCGATATGCATTTTGATTTTTGCTGTGGTATTTACTACTTCTTCTCTAGCTCTAGGTCTAGAACATCGTTTTCTGGGTCATCTGTACTTCAGTTGTCTGTTATTTTAGGGTTATTTTTGGAAGAGGCCTCTAAAGTACTTCTCCCACAACTCGAATTTGTCATGGTGCAGGGGGGGGGGCACTTTATCTGATTGTTGCTATTCATTCTATGTCTTATCGCTACTTTTTTCCCTCTCATCTTCCCAGGAAGTAGGTAGTGTCCATGTTAGCTCCTTGGTAACTCTTTACATCCATTGTACTAGTACAATTCCCAATGTTAACTAGAGCATGGTCAATTTTGTTGCGATATGTCCTATTATAAAACTAAAATCCAAAGTAGTGAAAATCCTTAAATTTCTATCTTTAAAGCGTACTGACCTAAATTTAGACCAAACGCCACGACAACGTAAAAAAACCATCCATCCCCTATATCAAACTGCTTTTCTCCCTTCGTAAAACAACAACAACAACAACGAAAAAAAAAACGTAGATAAAAAATTCCAGGATATCAAAAAAGCAATGCTTTCCCGCTGTTGACAGCAGAAGCTCGCAGGATAGTGACAAGCCAGTAAACACATGAGAGCTACTAAAAATGTCGTTTTTTTCACAGAACAGGAACCGTAAGCCGAGGGCTTTTCATAAATTTCTACACATAATGCGCAGGGATGCATACCCGAACGAAGTGGGAGAGAGCATCTGGGTCCTATCAACGGCAACTGAGGAGGAATCCTTCGTGTAGTCCTTCAAAGCGGCCTTCACTTACACCTTTTCTAGGAATTTCTCGTCTCGAGTTTTGTTTCATGTTTCCACATCCCTTCCACCCCTCACGACTCAAACACGTTTTCATTAAAAGCTTTTCACCCAAAAATACAATGCAGATTTCCTTCTTCGTTTTTTTTTGCACCCCCGCCTCTGTTTCGGTGTGTTAAGGACATTGGGCCCGCTCCCCGGTGATATAAAAGGTCGAAGGTGCAAATTGGTTCACAAACCATAAAAAGGCCCCATTGAGGTCGACTTCTCGCAAGCATGTTATCAATTACAACAAAAGAAGGGAAAACGAATGGGAATTTCTCGTGCTTCGTTCCTTCCCTTTTCACGTGAATTTAGGTAAGGTTTCATCGTTCCAATTTCTAAACGGTTCTTATCGCAAGACACCCACCCCCACAAGGCCCTCGTTCGCCCGTTCGCGCCATCATATATTCCATACTGGCGTGTATAGTGGATGTACAAGGACCGGTGTAAATGGTGAACCTGTTGCACTGCAATCCGCTGGGGGCAGACACCGTGAAATTAGCTTTAGACGAAATTCATGAAACATTTCCATGAAACTCCATATCCCCCTCCCCCACTCCCCCTCCCTGTGCATTTCGCCCCACCACCGCCGACACCGGCACCGGCAATCATTTCATTTCGCAGCAATTTTTTCCCCTTTAAGCAGGGCCAGAGCCATGTGCTGCGGATGTGATGGATGAGGGTCCAAAACGAGTGCTGCTCTTGGCCATTCTGAATTTGCGGAATTTCCCGCATGGTGGTGGGGGGCGGGCATTCTCTAGAAATTAAAAACGAGGTTTTCGGGCAAGAATTTAACTGGGATGCATTAACATGGCTCGGAATTTAATATGAATTTGTCCAGGCTTTTGGCTCGTTGTGTGCTTTCATTAGAATTGGTCCGTTTTTGTGTTGTTTCAATTTATTTCAAATTACACTTAACCATTCCAATTGTAAACAAACTGAATTCAAAAAATATAAAGATTAAATTCACATTGGGGATGGATATTGCAGATGCCTTGAGGGGGGGGGGGGGGTAAGTGTTTTCTACGTTAACTCCTTTAATCCATGGGGCGATTAAGGATGCTCTCAAAGGTATCAAGAATAAATTTGTGAAAATTCCAAAATTCTAGGAATTTCGAATAAATACGGGAAATATATCGGTCTTGTTATGGTCGGTCGAGCGATAAATAACGAGCTTGTTATAAATTTTATCCCTTTGCCAGGATCTGCAACCAAATAAAAAACCAGACAGCTGGAGTGGCCCTCGTGGAGATTTATACGTTTTTCTGATAACTACTCGAAATCCGTTGAGTGGTTGACGTTTCTTTATTAAAAAACGAAACAATAATTTATTAAAAATTCATTTTAAGCGGCATCCTTCCATATTTTTCAACAGCAATTGGTGAGATGCATCGATAGGAATATTTACTTTATTTTAAAATACCTTTATTAAGTGAAACTACTACAAATTACGGTTAGCATATAAACAGGCGAATATAAAAATTTATTGTTAAGGTTTGTGAATCGACTAAATTTCATGAGCCTAGATTCAGATTGCTAAGCGAAAGTTTACCGCACCCTACTTTTCACTTCGCTTTAAACAAATTAAATTGGCATTTCAAAATTTAGTTTGTTTTTGTTTCAAAAAATTAGATTAGAAATAAATGCATATACATCGCAATACGGCAAGAAAAGTGACACATCAGGAGAGCTGAAACCGTCACCTGGCGGAAATAACTCAAAACAGCCAATTTTTGAGTTGTGCCACTTTTGTTGCCGTAGTCCTTAGTGCGATATTTATGTCAGTGTCATTCTGCTTATGTTGAAAAGGTTTTTCTTTTTGTGGAGACCGTCTCGACAAATTTTAATTAAAAAAAAATAACAAAACAAAGTTGAAATTATTATCAAAATATATCACGGTAAGCGATGGTGTTTTTTAAATGAAGAAAGTTTTGTTCAAAGATGCGATTTTAGATGATAATGTATAGCTTTTAATTACACTTTTTTAATTAAAACAATTTTTTTTATTTTTTTTAGAACTGATAGAGAAATTAAAAAATGGTAATAGTTCAATATTAAATTATTACTGAGTTATTGAAATGCGTAGACGTCAAACGGGAGAGAGGGTCGAATTTCGACCAATGGGCGATACTAGTTATTATTACTATCCACACTTCAATTAAGAACTTTAAGCTCCCACAGGAGATCCCCAGCGATTTCTGCATTTAAAAGTAGGTCTTAGTTAAGGTCTCTCTTGACTCCTAATACACTGGGATTTCCATTCCTGCTCTCATCATAGGCCTTACTTGGAGTTAGGTACCTATTAGAAACGTCTATATTTCCGTCTCCTTATAACGGCCCTAATCATGAAGTCGCCTGCAGTCCACGCCCTGTCAGGCGGATCCCTCAAGATCTCATCCCTCAGTAACACTGAGTAATGTCTGGCATTCATCGGGCCGTGCTTGCCGACATGGCCTGAGAGGCCACGGCCTGAAAGGCCACGGCCTGCCGGCGGCCTGTATTTGAATAGGGCATTGAATTACTGAGGCACAAAAGGAAAGTCGTCAGGATTTTAATTGGGTTGGAAACCGGACACTGCGATATTATGTATTTTCCAACAGCAGAGGATAGAAGGGCGAAGGATCCCATCTGTAGGCTGTGTAGGGTCTGCTCGTTTTGTTCTCTGTCTCTGTTCCGCTATAGCGAGAAGAAGGGACTTGTTGTTAGACGCGACCTGGTTTTACCAAACAAACTTACGTGACAAATCTTTAGCAAGAGTGCGGGATTTGTTCAATCAGTCTGGTTTACAAATCTAAGGTAACGGAGTTAGTTATGCTATAATACGCCAAAGTCGAGCCGGCATAACTCCTCGTATTCAATATCTCACTGCCCAAAAGACAACTTAAGCCACATTTAATCAACCCAATGTTCATTCATTTGTTGACATCCTAAGTAAATTAACAATTAAAACAATTTTAAACTGATACACGTGTACTACCATCATCAATTCCAATTAAGTAATGCACACTCTCTCGGCCCTTTTCCAGAGATGATACTGCTTCATCCACCACTACTGTCCATACAGTGCCCAGCGATATTCGGAATAAAGTTGCTCGTTGCTGCAGCAGCAATCACTAAACTCCAAGTCCAACGGTAGTCCATGGATTTTGTGGATTTTGGCATGTGAAAACGTTTGCACTAAGTTCATAAACACGCAGCCATGAATCGGATCGGTGTTGCCGCAGTCATTCCCAAGCCATTGTTAAGCCCCGACTTATACCCGTTTTATCGGACTACACCCCCGCCCCCTCTCGCCCCGTGCTGCCATTCAGGTATTTCCAGAGGTGTTATTATTATTTCGATCTGTAACTGACCTACATCCGATAGAGAGTGGATACCCTTTTCGTCGAATGGGGTGAAAAGGCGCCCTCTTTGGGGAGACTTGGAGGTGTTAACTGGAGTTTATCGTGATTTTACAGTTAAATTACAACGTTCCAATGGACTTTTATGTAGTTTTGTAGCTTGTAATTAAGTTTAACTTCTTTTTAATGCCCTTAAATAGTTATGGAGGTGCGATGTGAATGGAATTCAATGTATAAATGCACGTAGAGAATTGTATATAACGTTTTGGACAAGGAAGTAAACGAGTGGTGTCAATGTGTGTAGAGAAGTTTGTTTTTGAGACGTTCTGGAGTGTTTACACCAATCTTAGTCGGGTTATCACACGAAGATACTTCAGTTGATAGAATAACCGCTAAAATTCGAGAAATGTTACAAGAACTCGAGATTTGCCGAAAAAATAGGTCTTGCTATGGCGTGTAGCGTCTATGATGAGAAATGCAACCTCAACCAAGCTGGTCAAGATCTTTACAGAGAAGAGTTTAAGGTTGAGTTCTTATGTCGACTAAAGGATTTTATAGCTACAAAAACTCCTTCTTAGTACAAGCGAATTCCCTAATAAGAGGATTGTCGCCCGCCATTGCTCTTGTAACTAGAGCCGATTGGATTATGAAGTTTACAATCCAATTACCTTAGCCTTAAACCTGTGATACATTGTTAACATTGTTATATTATACTCGTATGAATCTATGTAATAATGGTTTTAGACCAATACTTCCAAATCGGTCTATTGCAGCAGGAAAACCTTTGCTAATTAGTAGGAATTCACTGTAACGAGCCTTTGGATGGCATTACTAGATTTAAATTTCTAAACATAAATTTCTGTTGTTATTTCTGTTCTGTATAAGTATCGG
The DNA here is from genome assembly GCA_963855945.1 of Thereva nobilitata. Lineage (NCBI taxonomy): Eukaryota > Metazoa > Arthropoda > Insecta > Diptera > Therevidae > Thereva > Thereva nobilitata. The sequence goes on from OY979694.1 coordinate 231,648,146, forward strand.
GATTTATTTGGACCGTTGGTAATTCAAATCCGATTTGTTTTTCAATTGTTGTCATGAAAACAGTCGAAAGCTAGAAGTGATTATCAACGATATCAACTAGTTATGAAATTAAGCCACAAATCCTCTTATCTGTGTATTTTCGCTGATAAATTGTGAAGGAGCAAAGGACCACTGAATGGTCTCCGTGATGGCAGTCTACCGCCTTCCGAGTAAAATCAGATTCGCCGATTCCTAGCCTGAAACAGTGTCAAAACGGCACCCGAAACAGGCACGGTTCGCCTGAGTAAAAATTCTACTTTTCCAAATGCAGACGGTTACAGGCACGTATCAATAAAGAATAGCCCAAACGAAGCTCGGTACGCTCACACTTTTTCTAGTAGACCGGTCTACTGAGTATGCTAATGGAATCCTTTATGTATAAGATTGTGCTAACTATTTTATTCATAAAGGGTTCCATTAGCATACTCAGTAGACCGATTCTCGTTCGAATGCGTAGGTCAAGCAGCATTGGATGTGGTTAGTACTTAGTTGGGGGACGGTTTGGGGAAACAACACTCGTTTAGACAATAATACATTCATATTTGTAGCAAGGGCGTGTATACCTCTGGCGGACACATTTTTAGATTTCCGTGCCTGTTGTTGGAGCGTACATACCCGGCAGGCGAAAATAACAGGGCGAAAATGACAGTTTTCCAAGCCGATATTTTCCATCAAATGCCATAATACTTTTTTACGTGAGCCTTTAACTGGCGCGCAATCAACGAAAAAGAAAGGACCCCGCACTTTTCTTATGGAAAAACGGTTTCCGTCAAATCGCTCATTTTTGCAATTTTTGGATTCTTCGTACCCTTCTGATGAAAAGTCATCACGGGCACGAAGCACGAAAGCTGAAACTTTTGGTTCGTGATGACTTTTCATCAGAAGGGTACGAAGAATCCAAAAATTGCAAAAACGAGCGATTTGACGGAAACCGTTTTTCCATAAGAAAAGTGCGGGGTCCTTTGACTAATTTCACACAAGTGGCCCACACCTTCAACCCAAGACACAACCCTGCAAAAGCTTTTACCCGCGACACAAAGCAAAAGCTCGCTTGAGAAAAGAAATATTAATTGTGTTCCTTTTCTACTTTTTAGTACTTGCGAGCAGAGCAGAAAAGGAACGCAAAATTTGTTGATTTGAGTAACAGCCTAACCTAACATTTTTGATGTTATTTTATTTGTATACTAATAAAAGGTTAGAATAATAGCTGCGTTCCTTTTCTGCTAATTTCTACTATTTTTTAATCGTGAGCACTCGCGGCTACACTTGCTCTAACATACGAGTAGATAACACTTTTGGTTACGCAGTTATAATCCGCTAGAGGAAAGCTCCCATTTGGAGTCTATTGTGAATTATTTTATTTACCCTACCACTCCATAGATGGCTTTTGATTGTTTTGAGCTTTTTTCATATAAAAACGTCTATAAATAAAAATAAAAATAACAAATTTATAAATAAAATAAATAAAAATATAAATAATAAAATCGCATTATTTTAAATTATGTTGTAAATTATTATTTTGACCTTTTATTTGTATACAAATGAAATAACATCAAAAATGTTAGGTTAGGTTTTACTCAAATCAACATAATTTGCGTTCCTTTTCTGCTCTGCTCGCAAGTACTAAAAAGTAGAAAAGGAACACAGCTAATAATTTACAACATAATGCGATTTTATTATTTCTATTTTTATTTATAAATTTATTATTTTTATTTTTATTAGACGCTTTTATTTGAAAAAAGCTCAAAACAATCAAAAGCCATCTATGGGGTGATAGGATAATTAAAATAATTCACAATAGACTCCAAATGGGAGCTTTCCTCTAGCGGATTTTAATTGCGTAACTAAAAGTGTTATCTACTCGTATGTTAGAGCAAGTGTAGCTGCGAGTGCTCACGAATAAAAAATAGTAAAAATTAGCAGAAAAGGAACGCAGCTATTAACTGTGTTCCTTTTCTACTTTTTAGTACTTGCGAGCAGAGCAGAAAAGGAACGCAAAATTTGTTGATTTGAGTAACAACCTAACCTAACATTTTTGATGTTATTTTATTTGTATACTACCCTCGACACACGGGCGTTGTTACGAAGAGAAATCGTTGTTAACACGCATATTTGCTTTTGTAACGAAGAAACGTAACAAAGAACTTTTTGCTTTGTTAACAACGATAACTCAAAAAGCTCTGAGAAAGAGCCACCTAACGGTTGGTAGATTATTTAAAAAAAATCATTTTGTTGAGCTTATGTCAAATTTATTTCACATCGTTTCGTTGTTTTAAAATGGAAAGCGGTTTTTAAGGTTATATTTGTGAAATATACCTCTTTAATAAATTGGGGTAATTTATTATCACGAAAGAAATATAGATTCCTTTTTATTTTTATTCATAATATATTTTTTATAAGCTTTTTCGCGGCACTTGCGCAGTTTTGACAGTTAAAAATGTAAGTAACGAAGCAATTTATAGTGGGTCACCCCGTTTTTGGGCTTTCGTCGTAACAAGGATTTTTCGTCGAGGGTAAAAAATGTTAGAATAATTTACAACATAATTTAAATTAATGCGGTCAATTTATTATTTATATTTTTATTTATTTTATTTATAAATTTATTATTTTTATTTATAGAAGTTTTTATATGAAAAAAGCTCAAAACAATCAAAAGCCATCTATGGGGTGATAGCGGATAGCGCTTTCCTCTAGCGGAATTTAATTGCGTAATTAAGTGTAGCTGCGAGTACTCACGAGTAAAATATAGTAAATATTAGCAGAAAAGGAACAAAGCTATTATGAAATAGATAGTTTTGTACCCTCATAGCTATACTACTAAATCTCCCAAGCTGAGCCAAGAAACAGCGAAGTTCAAAATCTGATCCGGGACGAAAGCTCATTCGAGGCACATCGAAGTTCAACCTAATTCCCCAGCGCGAAAGCTTATCCAAGACTCAGCGAAGTTCAACTAATCTAACACAGGCGGCGCTCACACATCCACACCCAAGTCAACAACCGATGACGTCCCTAAGCTCGTAATCGCATAGATATACTACTTGTGTCCATGCGTCTTGTTCACCCTGCAGACCGCTCCTTATAGCTGCAGGGCCTTCAAGGCTGCCTAACGTATAGATCAGCTGGCAGAAAATCGAGAACTATGTGCATCGCTTTCGTGGGGGTTGTACACAGAGCCCCGGTTGCTCCGAGACATACCATTTCTTGTACTGGGCCTAGTCTGGATTTTTAGAGCCGTATGTCAGCACTGGTCTAGTCACTGAAAACTTTTGCTGGTGGTCTGCATACTGGCAAAAGGAGTTATTTTGCCCTTTTTTGCCCTTTCTTCAGCCTATATTTTGGGGTTGGGTCCAGAATAAGACCCAAATAGATCGAGATGTGCTACCGTGAATTGAAAATATACTGAAATTATGGTTCTATTGATGAAAAGTGTCATTCCTCTCTTTTTTGGATTAACGAATAGCCCACAGACGTTAGACCCCTTGATAACCCTTCCAAGAGCCATCTCCATAATCCCGCTGATTAGGGAGAGAAACTTTCCGGATACATCTGCATAGGCGACTACCTTTGTTCTGTCATTGTAAAAATTTGATAAGGCAAAGAGTGTACGCATCGACTCATAGAGAGCACGTCAGGTCTTTTTAGATACCACTGTATATGTGACGGCGAGGGTATAATGGAATTTGCATGCTAAAGATTGGAAAAAAAGACAAGACTAGACACCACGATTTTTGTGTCCTTAACCATTACTATTTAATCAATACTTCAGAGGCATCTTTTGTCTACTCATAAAACTCAGGCATTTTCGACGTTAGATATTTCGTCCCCGCCCCTTCATAGCAAGGATATATGACATCCTTACAACACCAACAAATCACATTTATATCCTCTGAAAGTGTTCATTTTGTCAACTTAGAGAACGTGTCATCGCCCACATCTGCTCCAGGACATTACTATACAAATTAAGCAGTAAACAATACCACATTTCATAGGCGCACGTAAACTACCATTCCTACTCACCTCCTCTGCGCCGTGTTCCACATCTTCATAGTTAGGTGACAGTCCTCCGTAATGAACATTCTTATATGAAGTCGGGATGACAATTGGCGCCAGATGGACAACAGGTACGCGCTCCTTGACCACCTCGCCGCTATCCTTCTCCGGGGCCTCAGTAACGGGCTTGTACTCAGCATTTTGGTGAACATAGTGACCATGAATGCCATTGATTGCATTGTACTGCGTTTTGACACTACTATCGTCCTGCTGCATCGGCTGCACCCTGTTCCTGTTCGCCCGTTCCGGGTGGAACAGGATCGGCGCTGTGTTATCCTGCGGGCGTTTCGGCTGTTGGCCCTGCTGAGCGTTCTCCTTCGCGATGAGATACGTTAATCCCTGAATCTGATCTGCCGGTGATTTCCCAATTAATGAGGAAAGTGCATTGTACTCGGAGTCGTCAGCCACGTGCAAGGGCTTCAGGTTGGCTGGTCTTTGAACGTTTTGCGTTAATTGCTGCTCGCTGTTCGGATAGGGATTGTGCTCCTTAATTACTTGCTTTTCCAGATTCGCGACGTAGGAGACTTGCTGCTCGTGGTGGTGGTGGTGGTGGTGATGGTGTTGTTGTTGTTCCAGTGGAAGTGCTCTGATAGGCACATCGTCGGCGACGTACTCATATCCGTGATGGGCGATCTTATTTTGTGTTGTAATTGGACCGGATAAATGCTGCTGCTGCTGCTGCTGGGAAGCTGCTTCTGAAGGGCTTAAAGCATGTGCTGGAACCTCCTTAATTACGTAATGAATTTCAGGCACGGCTGGCACTACTTGTACTGGCTGGGCTGCGGCGGCACCCGGGTGGACTGGATGTCCTGGGTCGATTTCGGGTGCAGGTGCCCTAAAATGTGCGGCTACCACGGGCTGTAGCTCTTCTGCTGGTGCCGCTACATACGCCGAAACATAGGGCTGCGGGGCGGCATGATAGAAAACATCTTGCTCTGGCGTGTATTTATGCTTATTTAAAAACTGCTCGGCCCTCAGGTTTATTTCATTAAATAATATTGCGGGATATTTCCCCGGATTAGGTTCGTGCTTGTGGAGCTTGTCGCCAAACCGAAGCTTCCCATTATACCCAGGGATTATGTGCCGGGGATAATTTCCGTGCTTATTCTCCAGAACGACCCTGTTTATGGCGTTCTGAATGTCCTCGGGGAAATTCTTTATTGATTTCTTAATTTTCCTGTGATCCATTAACCGGTAAACGGGCACCTTTCGGGTCTCATGTGGTGACGGGCTCTCCTTATCGGCTTCTTCGGTTATGTTCTCAGATTCTTCAAATTCATGGTGGTGCTTCTGCTGGTGACCAGGATTTTGGGTTGAAAATTCCAGATTTTTTTGCTGACGCCTGAAATATTCTTTTGTCGCCTCGTCGGGCTCCTTTGCATCGGAAAGTTCAAACTTAATAAATTCGGGAAGAGATGGTGCTGAGCGCTTAACAATTTTTTTGATTTTATCCTGTTTGTCCTTTTCGTGTTTTATTTGGCAATTTTCATGGTAAATGTTGTAGGCTGTGATGTAGCTGTCCATCGCTGGGTTCTTGATAGCGTCTATGTTTCTTTTGGTGCTGATGTAGCGTTGCATTTCCTGGAATTTTTTTAGTGAAATTGTAAATAAAAATTTTAATAAGAATTTTGTGAATTTTTACCTCGTAGTCGTTGTATGTGTCCATAACTGGTGGACCGCTCCAAATGTGCTCGAATGCATTTCCTTTGTTAACTTCATGTGCGTTCGTTTTGCTTTTCAACAGGAAAAGGCAGAAAATAATCTAAAATGAAAATTGAAACCTTAATTAAAAAAGATACAGTGAAAAAAAATACTGGTTCGATGTTTTGCATTGATTATTCCAATCTTTCCAATTAAGCATTTTATTTAAATTTAAATAATACTTCGCGACGTTTTCCCAAAGATGGCGTTAATTGTACATTAAGTCACGAAGCAGACTAGACACTTGTTTGAAATGTGAAATGTAGGGTGTTGGACTCTGTCCTTCCTAAAATCATTGTAACAGTGGACGCTGTATCCGATGATCAAGCCAACCAGCGTCCTAACATCCTTCCCGGGTGTGCTAATGGCGATTTTCAGACCGATGAAATGGTACAGTGTCCGAGCTCTGTCTGGCCACGGTACCTGTTTATTCATTACTTTGGAAGCCTCGATGACCATGGTCTCGATTGGGAACACCCAGCTCAAGTAGGCCATGCGGGTACTCCCAGCTTAATTTAGCTTAGTTCCACGAGTCCTTATTACTCTGATTACCACTTGAATGTCCGAAAAGACAAATATACACTTTGTACTATACTCAGGGCCGGTGCTGCGTTTTTATGCCCAACGTGCACTATGCCATATTTCGCCCCATCAGCTGTTAATTTTTTGATCGCAGTGAAGGACAACGGAAAAAGACAGAAAAAAGAAAACACTTTTAAATTTTTTATTTTTCAAAGATTAAATTTTTTTAATATCTTAATGTCTGAAATTGCTTCCCCGCCCAATTGCGCCCGGTGCAAGTGCATCATTTGCACCTATGAAAGCGCCGCCCCTGAGTATACTCCTATAAGATAACGGGCGCAATGTGTACAAATCCGACGGAAACGGTCAACATAATTCTCGATCTGCTAACACCTGATTTATACATCAGATATCGGCAGTCACGGTTCGCTCCGGCTCACAGTGGTCTGAGAATGATATTTACGTGGAAAAAACGTCAAACTTTGTTGGATTTGCACAGAAATTGAAAAGTATAGGTATTTGGCGTTGCAGATTACAAATTTGAAGTCAAATATTTAAAAAAACAAAATGGCGGATCCAATATGGTGGCTAAAAGGCTAAATTGAATTGAACTCACATAAAATTGCATATTTCTAAGTTTTTGGAGTCGCTATTTACAATTTTCATGTCAAACATTTGGAAAAACAAAATGGCGGATCTAATATGGTGGCTAAAGAATTTTATACTGGATCAATTTCCATTTCGTCACTTTCATCTATAACACAGCACAACAAAATCAAACTTTTTTTTGTTGCATAAAATATTTTAATGGTTGTTTACTAATTTGAGGTCACTGATTTCGAATCTACCCTCAGTTTTATTGTCTCAGCTCGAGTTTTATTGGCTTCATTTGGTACATTTTTCACATAAGCTTGTGACGAAAAGTACCAAATAAAGCCAACTTTAACATCAAAATTTGCTAATATCTTCAAAAATAAAGGCGGTAACACAAAAATTGTCTTTACATTATTTATAGAAAATTGCCCATGCTTTCCAATTTTGGAAAAAAAATGTTAACTAGCTACGTATTTTTGGGGAAAAAGGTAGTTGAAGATTGAAGTTGATATTTTTGTTCAAAAACAAGAAAATTTTGACTTTGATGACTCATTACTCTGGAAGTTGGTAGGGTTTAACCTTCACTTTTACAGTTTTAGATAGGTGGGAGCAGTGCAGAGTTTGTAGTTTTTTTAAATAAAATATTTTAGCACGGTGAGAGTATTTTTTCTAAAAACCACTCCTCCTTAAAATTCATAAACTAAAGGTGATATAAAGAAACGGATAATACATATATTTGAAATCAGCGTCAAAAATTAGCTTAGATTGATGTAAAATATTCCATGAAACAGTTTTGCTGTTGGGCAGTGGATCAGTAGCGCTTTCACACGCTATTTTCATTTTTGTATGTGCTGTGCTTATATGTATATATTTATAATCTGTGTTCTCAGAAGTTATTGTTTACACTGATTTCTAAACCTTTAAAATATGATACACTAGTTTCTACAACGTTGACTGCATGGCTATTTTCTTTTCGCTGTGACTCACGCAGCTGCGCACAACTGCACATGAAATTTTTAGACATAACGGTAAATTATATGTTCTTTCAGAAGCCGTAATTAAATTTTTGTCTCTTTGTGACTCTTCGAAATAATATTTTAGTTTTCATATAAATATGAATATTTTCAATTTTATATGTGCATATATGTATGTATATGTATATTTTTATGATCGCACGAAATACTCATTGTGTTCTCAGAAGTTATTGTTAACACTGATTTATTTATCTATAAAATAAATAAGCCAAATAAAAGAAAAACGTTATTCACAAAAATATGAAAATAACGCCCATTCTTGACCTACGTCGAAGATAACTGTTGCACTCGCACTAAAATCTCACTTTTGGAGTCCCTTTGACAAATTACTATCATAAATGAATCAATTTGTTATGTTCGAAAAAGCAGTTTTTTCCGCGTAAATTTCATTCTCAGACCACTGTGCGGCTGCGCAAAGTGGGCTGCTGAGTCGAAAAGACCTATGAGCACAGTAATATATAGATATATTGCGCTTTCTACCATAGGCCGCATCCTACTTATCTAGCTAACCTTGCATTTTAGCTGGAAACTAAATCAAATGTGTGCTACATATGTCTGTCACCCGTTCTTTCCCAAGCTATTACAATAACAATATCGTCTGCGTAACTTTGGGGCGAAAAAGTTTTAGAAACCGAGTACCTTTATAAGGTCAGAAACATCTCTAGATGACTCAACGTTAGCTGGGCTTGGAACCCTAGGGGCTAAGGTGCTCGACTACCACCCCAAAGGTCCGTGGTTCGAATCCACTCTACGTCATAGTCCTTCGCCTTTCCATTTTTCTGACCTAGATAACTATCATTCTTTTTTGTTTTTTCACTTTACAAGAAATATCTAGTCCTTTTCCTGCAAGTGCCTCTAAGCAACGAAGAAAAACCCAACTCTTGTTCGATAATAATCGAAGTCAGAATTCTGGCGCGGTAGTATTGGATGGGAAGCTTGTGGAATAAAACTCCGTGTTGACGTTGTCAGTACCTTAACTCTTCTTTACCAACTTTCCGACTAGAGCTGGCTATACGACATTGCACTCGATGATAGAAACGTCCATAGTGTGCAATGGCAGCATTACCTACATAAAAGAAACCCAATCACAAAAAGTGCTGCTATAGTATCAAGGCATGTATTGTCCAAGGCTTGTTAAATATGGAAGAAAACCGCCAGCTCAATTCCTTTACTTACTTTACTGTACTGCTTAGGCTGAGGTTAAGATTATGAAGGATCTTTTCATAGGATTCCTCTTTCTGGTAGACACAGTGGGACGAATTGCCGAAAACGTGGACAAAAGTCTAAATATTTTTAAATTTGGATGAAATTTGGTATTATAAGGTAATCGACCTCGCTGATTACGAATTTGATGTCAAAATTTGAAAATACAAAATGGCGGATCAAATATGGCCGATGTTATATTTAAATTTCAAGCTCATGTAAAAACTACTTCAATTGTTATATTATACGTTTGTTTGGTTCCTTGATTTCTAGGGGAGATTTTTTAATTAAATTCCCACTCACCTTGTCCTTCGGCTTATCTGCACATTGTTCTGATACAACCAAATAGTAACTAGTTCCCAAACAAATAAATGAGTACACTTCCTTTTTCAAAATTACTAAAATGATATTTATTTTTAGCACTTAAAAATTATTAGACAGTTTCTAATCAAACAAAAGTAACACTTTTATTTCCAGAATTACTAAAATGATATTTATTTTTAACACTTAAAAATTATTAGACAGTTTCTAATCAAACAAAAATAACACTTTTATTTCCAGAATTACTAAAATGATATTTATTTTTAACACTTAAAAATTATTAGACAGTTTCTAATCAAACAAAAGTAACGCTTTTATTTTCAAAATTACTAAAATGATATTTATTTTTAGCACTTAAAAATTATTAGACAGTTTCTAATCAAACAAAAATAACACTTTTATTTCCAGAATTACTAAAATGATATTTATTTTTAACACTTAAAAATTATTAGACAGTTTCTAATCAAACAAAAGTAACGCTTTTATTTTCAAAATTTACGTTACACTCGTTACTTTATTCTTACATTCCACAATTCTTAAATTATTATTTCCTATCAATATTTACGTTATACTCCTTGCTTTATTCTTCTATTCCACAATTCTCAAGTTAACATATTCTTTTCCATCAATAATTACGTTACACTCTTTTCTCTATTCTTATATTCCACAATTCTCTTTTTATTATTTTCTATCAATTTTTACTTTACACTCTTTGCTTTATTCTTATATTCCGCATTTCTCAAATTATTGTTTTTTATCAAAATTTACGTTACACTCGTTACTTTATTCTTACATTCCACAATTCTTAAATTATTATTTCCTATCAATATTTACGTTATACTCCTTGCTTTATTCTTCTATTCCACAATTCTCAAGTTAACATATTCTTTTCCATCAATAATTACGTTACACTCTTTTCTCTATTCTTATATTCCACAATTCTCTTTTTATTATTTTCTATCAATTTTTACTTTACACTCTTTGCTTTATTCTTATATTCCGCATTTCTCAAATTATTGTTTTTTATCAAAATTTACGTTACACTCGTTACTTTATTCTTACATTCCACAATTCTTAAATTATTATTTCCTATCAATATTTACGTTATACTCCTTGCTTTATTCTTCTATTCCACAATTCTCAAATTAACACATTCTGTTCTATCAATATTTACGTTACACTCCTTTCTCTATTCTTATATTCCACAATTCTCTTTTTATTATTTTCTATCAATTTTTACTTTACACTCTTTGCTTTATTGACTTTACAAACCGCCGGTCGCCACGTTCAAAACAACACTCTATAATATTTTCGCCCGCTCGCGATCATGGATTCAACAACACTCAACTTTTGCGAAAATTGTCTCCGCCGCCGAGCCGTGGATCTTCAACCAAAACAAAGACCACGGGGAACGGTTCCCACACTGCGGTCAAGGTCAAGATACTCAGTTATCAGAGACCGCAGTGGCTTTATCGCGGTTTCAGCGTTAATCGTGAAAACCGCGACGGGAACCGTTATCCCCTGGGAACAACTTTACCGTTTTGTACCTAAAAGATTCTCACTCCCAGACGAAATCCGATACCTTTGCGATAAGGCGTTGGATTTTTCGTCTGTTTTGTACGAGTCGTTTGGTTCTTTGTTGTTGTTGTTCAAGTCATGGGATTTTTATGCAACAACTCCTTGGGGGCACCGATAAGAACAAGGCGTCGTCGTGAAACAAAGGCGCCTTGTTCGTTTGGAAATCTCAGTTTTGGCTGATCTTGCACTTATGGTGCGAGATTAGCCCTTCTGGTTTTGCACTCGGTTACTACATGGGTCATTTTCAATCGAGAATTTGGAGCTTTATGGAGTAAGTTTTTAATTAAAAAAAAATTTTTTCTGTTTCAGTTTAACTAGGAAAGAATTAGTACGCCGAGAGGCACACCATCAACGCGAGTTGGCGCACCACAGAAAGGCGGTGGCGCACCACTTGGAGAGGCTGGCCCAGGCCCAGAAAGCCTTGGCAGATTTAAATGCCAAAACCGGGCATGGCAGGCGTGGTCGGTCTCGGGTTCCCCCGAGGTCGCAGGCTGCGACACCGCACGGGAACCCCGACACCGTCCCGCGCGCATCACCGGGCGGCGTCCATTCCACCCCCCTCGGGCCCTGGAATCCCATTGCGGCCTGTCAAGCAGGGGCCCCTGGGGGGGCCATTAGAAGTACTCCCCGGATCCCGGAATTCCCGGTCCCCGCGGAGTATACCCCGGGTGATTGCCGCCACGTAAAAACCAAGGTGGATTAAGTCCGGGGTTCCTTTTTATAATAATAATAAATAATAAATTTTGAGTTATTATTTTAATTTCTGTTTTTCTCTTTTTTTTTTTTTTTTTTTGGTTCTCTTTCTTTTGCGCTTTAGGAGGCTTTGGTTTTGCTTTTTTCTTTCATAGGGTTTAAGATTTAATGTAAGTATTGTGGTACTGGTGCATTGGGCGCGGTACGGGGGGTAAAAAAAAATTGTTGAGGTTTGTATTGTGGTACCGGCGCTTGGGGCGCGGTAAGGGGGGTTTACAAAAAAAAATTTAACTTTACACCTATTGGTGTTGTGGTACCGGCGTTTGTGGCGCGGTACGGGGGGTAAAAAAAAATTATTTCTACATTATCATATACTTATTGAGGTCCTCCTCCCGGTTGCACTAACTGGATGGCGGGGGCCCTTGGTAATGTGTGTGATCTAATTAGGGGCCTAGGGATTGTCTCGACCGTTACTGTGGTGGATGCGGGCTCGGGTTGCATAGGGACCCCTCTTGGGGCCGTTCGGTCCTCGGAGACTGTTCTCTCGTCCGGAGGACATGCATTCCCGGTCCTTTTGGAGCATTTAGAGCGGATGGCATCCACTAGCAACGGAGTGCATTTATAGCACGTATACCCTATGAGGCCAAGTATTATTATGCCGCTGATCGAGATGGCGACAGTTGAATGGGTGTGGGTACGTTCCCAGGTCAGGTGATTTAACTGGGAATAGATCTCCTGCAGGGGCTTGGTGCCTTCCTGGATGATCTTGTTAGTGTCTTCCCCTGTTAGTAGTTTTATCCCCTCACCGGGGATTGAATCTGTTTTCAATGGTCTTTTAGCAGGTACTGCTAGATTGATGGGGTCAGAGGCAGGGAAGTACGGGGGTTCTATTATCTGGGTGGTTCGCGTTGAGCGTCCGTCGTATACCAGAATCTTGTCCTCCACCTGTACTTGGCACGGCTGGTTGACTTTGAATATGCCGTGCTTGGCAACTTTTAATGTGTGGTTAATTTTTTCACATGAGATGTGGAACATCGTGGGTTGGTTTAGTGAGTACAGCCAGGTGTTTGTTTGGGCTAAGTTTGTTATCAAACTTTGGGGCGTGTCTGTGGCCCTTATTGGGCAGTTCACCTTTTCTCCTAGGGGGTTATAAAGGAGTCTAACGGTACATTCTTTAGTATTCGCGGAACGTACGATTGGGACCGTTAAGGGCCCTATAAAAGTATTGGTCCTCAGGTCCCCTGTCACCCTTTGTAGAGCTTTGGCCTCTTGTGGGTGAAATAGCACGAACTGTTGGGCCTTGAACTCGGAAGCTACATGCGAGTATGGAATTTCTGGGATTAATGAGTGTCCTGCCGCAGTGTTTATCGGGAAGAGTATAATTTTGTGGTATTGCATTTTGGGCAAGTTTAAAATTGGTAGGGTGATTTTTATTACTAGTTTGTCCTGAATAAGGAGTGATCGGAGCTGTGTTGCCTGAAGCAAAAGTGGAATACAGTCTTCGCATTCCGGGTTAGTTTTGAGGTAAATTTTGGATAATTTGCCGGGCGAGATCAGAAGAGGGTGAATTTTGTTGTCTGCGCTTGAGAGGATTATGTCCAGGAGCGTTTGCTGTCTGGACTCTATTTCGGAAACCTGCAGTAGTATGTCAGTAACTATCCCTTGCCTTAGTTGGGTGTTATATAGGTCCTCGCTCGCATTGTAAAGTTTTGCCAGCTGTTCGGTAATTTGATTTTGCCTGTCCACGAGCGCGATCAGTGGTTTTTGAATTTCTCTTAAAGTATTATTTACTACGGTAATTTGCCGTTTTTCGAGTTCGGCCAAGGCTTTCTCGTTGCCCTCTAGTTCATTCAACCTACTATAAATTTCCTGGTCGTCGTTCGCGTCCATAGTCCCGAACAGGTAGTGCAAGGCATGTCCGATGCCGTCGAATAATGACCTGTTGCGGCGGCTTCGTGGTACCAATTCTCGTATTGTACCTGTACGTTGCTTTATGTGGGTAACAATGGAATGTATGTGCTTCTGTTGGGCCGCGCAGAGTTCGGTTGGGTTTCTTACACATATTTGCTGGGCCACTTTCTCGGCCTGTTCCGTTAGGTCGGTATGCACCTCTAATTCATGTAGGTCCAGTTCAGTTACCACGTTCCAGGTTTGGTGATATAACCAAACTTCTCCTACGTGTTCGATGAGGACTCCCGTAGCGTTGATTGGGGTGAAGGTGTATGGTCGCAATGCATAGGGCAATGGTCCGGGTGCGCTCGTGGCCATTTGTATGAGTAACAGGAACACTAGCGTCCACATTTTGCGCTGCAACGAGATGATAAATAGGAGATTAGTTTTCGTTTTCTTGTAGCCAGTTGAACTAATAAGATTAGTGGACAGGTGTATTTTGCCGGAATACCATCCGTCTAAGTCGGTGCTTTATCCGTAAAGCACCGTTAGGCGTCAGTAAGCAGGACTGGCTTTAGTGGCTTAAAGTTGCGTTTTATTTTCATAAAACGGCTTCAAGCGGTTATTATGGACTGTAACCAATCTCCTATTTATTTTGATGGTGGTGTTCACTGCGCTTGGGACTGCTACCACGGTGTAGGGTCCGACCCAGATTTGCGACAATTTGTGTTTCCGGGCTTCGTTGCGCAAGAGAACCTTGTCGCCTACGTGGAGGGACAGTGGCCGGGCGTTCCCGTCGTAATACGCTTTGGAGCGCGTCTTGCTGGCTAGCAAGTTTCTCCTTGCTAGGGCGTAGGACTTTTGCAGCTTGTACCGCAATTGGTGATAATAACTTTCGTTGTTATACAGTGGCTCCGGGTTGCGCTTTAGATTGGACGGGACGTCCGCAGTGAACCCGTAGAGGCAGTCCATGGGTGTGAATTTCGTTCCCTCGTGTACGCTATTGTTGTACACGAAGGCTGCCGTACGTAAGAATTGGTCCCAACCATTTGGGCTTTCATCTACAACGGTGCGTAGATATTCGATCAGGGGCCTATGGGCCCGTTCAAGTGCACCATTGGACTGGGGGTGGTAGGCTGAAGTCTGGAGCTTCTTAATCTTTAGCAGCCTACACACGCCTTTGAACAAGTCACTGAGGAAGTTCGACCCTTGGTCGGTGACTATTTGTTTAGGTATGCGATAGCGCGTGACGATTTCGTCGAAGAAAATTTGTGCTATCGTTTGAGCTTCCGCATTGGGAATGGCATACCAGTCGACGAATTTAGTTAGGTTATCCTGGAAGGTTAGGATGTACTTGTTTCCCGAAATAGTTTCTTCCAGTGGACCTACGATGTCCAAATAAACCTTGTCGAACGGTTTTTCCGCGATGTCTGTTATTACCATGGGCATTCGGAATTGTCTCGATGCCTTCATGGTTTGACACTTTTTGCACTTCCGGACATAACGACTTATGTCACGGAACATTCGCCTCCACCAGTACTTTTGGCGAATTCTATTATAGGTTTTGACGACTCCCTGGTGTCCACCGAAAGGGGAGTCGTGGTAGTCCTTTAAAATGACTTGAATTTCTTCGGGGCTTGTTATTAATTCAACTTTACGTTGCTTTGTGATGGAGGTGTCCTCGGGGGCTTCTGCAAGTTGGGCTATCTCTTCAAGGTTTATTTCCTTAGGCCCGTCGTCGCTATCGAGGGCTTTTGGATTGGGGACGTGTTCGATTTTGTCGTCGTCCTCCATCTTTTGTGCCTGTGCCCTTGTGACTACGTTGCATTGTTTTAGTCTTTCCGTAGGAGGCGCCACAGCCCCAGTTTCCGCGAGAGATATGGGTAGGGGCTCACCGGGTTGGTGAATTAGAGCTTCCACCGTGAAGGTATTGGGCTCTTCTGCTCTTTGGGGAATCCGGCTGAGAGCATCAGCATTCGTGTTGTATTTACCCGGTTTATACTCTATATGGTAGTCGTATTCAGACAATTTGTGGTGAAACCTAACGAGTCGAGTGGTGGGGTCTTTGACATTAAAAACGCCCTTGAGTGGTTTATGATCAGTGTAGACCGTAAACTTTCGACCCATTAAGTAACACCTGAAATTTTTAACAGCCCATACTATGGCTAGCAACTCTTTTTCGACCGTTGAGTAGTTGCGTTCCGCCTTATTTAGGGTGCGGCTCGCATATGCTATGGGCTGATCCTTGCCTACGTCGCCTTGAGAGAGCACTGCTCCGAGAGCCTCACTGCTGGCATCCGTTGTTAGGTTGAACGGTTTATTGAAATCAGGGTAGATCAGCAGTGGTGGGGAGACTAAGGAACGCTTTACCGTTTGAAATGCTTCCTGGCATTTCGGCGTCCAAGAAAATTTCACGCCCTTTCGCAACAAATTCGTTAGCGGGCGTACTATCTTAGAAAAGTCTGGGATAAACTTTCTATAGTAGTTGGCTAGGCCTAAGAATGACTGTACCTGCCTGATTGTTCGGGGTGCCGGGAAGTTTTGGACACACTCTGTCTTTCTGGGGTCCGGGAGGGCTCCTTCTTCGGAGCATACATGACCCAGATAGACTACTTCCTTCTTTAGGAATTGGCATTTCTCCGGTTGTAATTTGAGGTTGTTCTCCCTCAACCGGTCGAATACCCGTTGGAGCTTTGAATTATGGTCCTCAAGGTTCTTCCCGTAGATGACTATGTCATCTAGGTACACGAAGCATTCGAGGCCTTGTAGGCCTGTGAGGACATAATTCATGAGTCTCTGAAACGTAGCTGGGGCTCCTTTTAACCCGAACGGCATACGTTTAAATTCATAGTGCCCATAATTCGTGCTAAAAGCTGTCTTGGGGCGGTCTTGGGGTTCCACCAGTACCTGGTGGTAACCACTGGCCAAGTCGAGGGTAGAGAAATATCTCGAATGACCGAGCTGGTCCAGGATATCTTCGATCCTTGGAAGCGGATACGCGTCGCCTATGGTCTTTTCATTGATCTTTCGGAAATCGACCACTACCCGCCATTTTTTCTCACCATCGGGGCCCGGTTTCTTAGGGACCACAAGGAGGGGTGAGTTCCAAGGGCTTTTGCTTCGTTGGACAATGTCGTTGTCCAACATTTCTTCTAGTTGGTCATTTATGACCTGCCTCTGAGTTTCGGGCAGTCTGTACATTTTTTGGTTAATATATTGGTCGTAGACCATAGGGATCTCGTGCCTCAGAGCTTCCGTGTAGGTTAGCTTGTCTCCTTTTAAGTGGAAGATATCGGCATATTCATAACAGAGATCCTTGATGGACCGTTCCTCTTCGGCCGTCAGGGGGTGGTCGAGGTTGAGTTCCTCGTCCAGTTGCTTGAGGCGCGAGTGGCGCTCGGGGTCCGGATCTTCGAAGTCCGGGAATAGATATCTCAATTGGCAGAGGGGGCTGTCCCTTTCCCTTTTTTCCAACTTCAATTTTGCCCGTTTACCCTTTGGTATACCCTGCGGGGTTGCTCCATGTTTGGGCATACCTTGAAGCCTTGCGTTTGGAGACAATGGGGCACTGGCGTTCCTGAGACCGACTGGTTCAGAGCCTGAAAGGTACCCGTCTTCGTCTTTAGCATTCGTTAGAGACCTTGGGTTATTGTTAGGGGCTAGTTGAATGGTTTTGTAGTCTTTTGATGGGGCCAGCGTAAGAATTAGGCTCGCCAGGACTACCGGTTGGGTGTTTACATTGAGGAGGCCGACTGACACTGTTCTCGTCCCAGATGGTAAGAGGGCATTGGCTAGGAATACCCCTTCGCTCGGCTCGTATGACTCGCAAAGCATTTCCTCCTCTAACCCTAGTGAAATAGGAACCACCATTTGAGACCGACTTGGGAGGCAGATGGGTTTGTCCAGTGCTACCTTATGTCTTGTGACTTTGGTGGTTTCGAAGTCGTTGAGGCTGTCCTCCAACCTTGACCCATCCTGAGTTATGCAGCTAGTATTCTTTTCTGAGAATATTGGGGAGACACCACCGGGGAATTCCCTGGTTTGGGTTTGCTCCTGCTGTTCTCTGGGTTTCGACTTACGGACTCCACTATGTAGTGGAATGGCTATTTCCATCGGGTTGATTTCTGTTCGAGGGAATCGCAGTGTTTGATTTGGGCCCTCAACGTTACAGTGTTTGGTAACAAAATCGTATCCTAATAGACCATCTTTGGGAATCTCCGACATGTTTTGCACAATTTGGAATGTACATGGGAGGGGGGTATTGAGAAGAATATTCCCCTGACAGCTCCCTAGGGTTTTTCCTTGGCCGTATGGCGTTTGTAATGTGCATTTTTTAGCGGGATCCATGAGGTTGGGATCCTTGAGTTTTTTGTGTTTTAGTATACTGACCTGAGAGCCGGTGTCCACTGCTAGGATGGCTTTGCCGTTAAGGCTTATGTCTAGCGGAAGGGTGACGAGTGGGACACTTGGTGCGGGCTCTTGAGGTTCCCCCGTAGTAGGATTTTGCGAACTTATTGTCGGGCCGGGGTTTCTTGGTCCGACTGCGGGGAGTTTCCCGCTTGCTGTGACTCCCAACGCTGCCTTTGACGACAGTCGTCTACTGTGTGGCCACGTCTGTGGCAGAAATCACACCTATGTCTAATATTGAACACTGATCTGGTGTTGTTGGCTGGTTGTTGACGGTCATTTGGAGGACAATTAACATTACTTGTGGGTCGATTGTTTGGTTGATGATTTACGCCCTGATTGCGAGGTCTTTGGTCAGGGTAACGGTGGTTATCTACTGGTTGTGACCTCTGGTCTGGGTAACGGTTATTACCTTGGAATTGAGACCTTGGGTTGGGGTAACGACTAGTATTGTTAAATGAGAGGCCCTGTTGTTGATATCGGTTGTTATTGTTGTAATGGGGCCTGGGTGACTCCGCTGGTTGGCGGCAGTCCCTAGCATCGTGTGAGTTGGCCCTACAAATTATGCAGAAAGGCGTGTTTTTCCTTTTCAGACAATCTGCATAGGTATGCCCTCTATTGCGACAGTAGCTGCAAGTGATGTTTGTTAAAGGGTTGTTTGCAGGTTTTGGAGAAGGGTTCCGATTAGTTATCTGTGGGGCGTTTTGTATTGGCGCCTGTGAGGTAGTTGGAGGGTTTGTTGGTAGTGGGGCGTATGTAGTGTACATTACCTGAGGGTTTATCGGATTTTGGAGTGTTGTTATTTGAGGAGTTGTTGCTGTTGGCGGGGCGGTGTATTGAGTGTTGTTGTTTTGGTGGGGTGTTGTGGGAGCCATTTTGTAAATATTTTCCAGTTGGGGTACTGGGGCTGTTTGCCCGTAGGGGTTGAAGGTTGGGAGCGGCACTGACATTTGGTAGGGAGCAAACATGGAGTTCTGTTGAAGCTTCTCCATGTCCAGTGCCTTTTGAGTCAGGCTGTCGAGTGTGTCCTCTCCCAAGGTTAACAGGTACTGGCAGAGGTGGGGATTTGTAACCCCACTCCGCAGGGCATTTTTTGCAAAATCTTGCAATTGGCCCTTAACGGCCGGCGCTGCTGTCGCGCCATATTTGGTGGTGGCCGCTTCCTCACACAGTGTTAGTTGTTGTTTTATCCTTGTAGTATAGGTTGTGAGGGGTTCCAGGGGGAACTGGCGTAACTGTATAAGTTTATTTACCAGTTCCTGGTAAGTCTCCCTGGGAAGATATGTCCTGTTTAGGAGGTTTTCGGCCTCCTCAAAAGTGGCGGGTTGGGAGGTGCCTACCAGTTGGTAGGCCTCTCCTCGGAGCCTAGTGGGGAATATCTGCAGGAATGCCGCTTGTTCTTGTTCCGTCAGGCACTGGAGTACCCGACGGCAACAGCCCAGAAACATCTGTAGTTCTGTCCCTATTGTCGGGCTTTGCCCGCCAGAAAATAAGGGTACAAGCTGGGCCGTTAGTTTGGCGACCTTTATATAGTCGTCGGCCATAGCTGTTAAGTCTTCTTTGAGGAATGAAGGTTTAAAAAGGGGGTTAGTTTTAAAAGTTTTTTCTTCTTCCTCTAGAAGCGACAGGGAACGGCTGGACAGTTCTATCCAGTCCGCTAGGAGATCTAAAGTGGCGTTATTTGACTCGAGCGGTTCGTTATTAGGTTTGTCGGGGCTTACAACTGAATCCTCCTTAACTTCTAAATCTAAATTCTTATCCTCAAGGGGGCGAGGGAGATTGCCTTTAAATTCGTCTAGGTGGCGTTGGAATTTCAAGGCCGCCTCTTTATAAGCTACTAATTTAACTTTTCGCTCTTTACCAGCACGTTCGATTTGTTTATCGACGGCTTCCAAATGAGCTAAATTAAACTCGCCGGTCTCCTGCGCTCGCTTGAGGATATCGTTTAGAGTTTTTACACTTACTTGACTAACGTTTTTGCCTATGTGGGTCCCGCTTCGTAGTCGTCTGGGGGAACCTGGTGGTTCTGTTGATGAGGTGGTCGCTGTCGGTGTCGAAGTGTTCCCTTGTTGAATGCCCCGGTAGTTCGCTGGGGTTCCGTTGGGCCCTGGTTGGCTTGAGGGGCCTGGTGTGGCTAGGTCACTTACTGGAGGCTGGTGGTCCCTCGGTGGGGGAGTCTCGGAATAGCTGCTGTCCCCTAGTTGGCCCTCGGACATAGGGCGTCTCCTGGGCAGGGATGAAGCCCACTAAAGTCCCGCGATGTAATAACTTAGGGGGGTAAATGCGTGCTCGCCTGGAGCAGAGGCACTCTAGATGGTTACCCCCGAGTGTAGATTCTTTATAGGATCCGAGGTCGTCGCCTCTACTGATCTTGTGCCCTCAGCCTCGGCTCAGGCTGAGTTCAAGGATAGGGTGCCTATATCCAGCACTCGATCAGTAATTGTTAGGCTCGCCCGGATCCTACCGGCTGCGCCAATTGTTATATTTAAATTTCAAGCTCATGTAAAAACTACTTCAATTGTTATATTATACGTTTGTTTGGTTCCTTGATTTCTAGGGGAGATTTTTTAATTAAATTCCCACTCACCTTGTCCTTCGGCTTATCTGCACATTGTTCTGATACAACCAAATAGTAACTAGTTCCCAAACAAATAAATGAGTACACTTCCTTTTTCAAAATTACTAAAATGATATTTATTTTTAGCACTTAAAAATTATTAGACAGTTTCTAATCAAACAAAAGTAACACTTTTATTTCCAGAATTACTAAAATGATATTTATTTTTAACACTTAAAAATTATTAGACAGTTTCTAATCAAACAAAAATAACACTTTTATTTCCAGAATTACTAAAATGATATTTATTTTTAACACTTAAAAATTATTAGACAGTTTCTAATCAAACAAAAGTAACGCTTTTATTTTCAAAATTACTAAAATGATATTTATTTTTAGCACTTAAAAATTATTAGACAGTTTCTAATCAAACAAAAATAACACTTTTATTTCCAGAATTACTAAAATGATATTTATTTTTAACACTTAAAAATTATTAGACAGTTTCTAATCAAACAAAAGTAACGCTTTTATTTTCAAAATTTACGTTACACTCGTTACTTTATTCTTACATTCCACAATTCTTAAATTATTATTTCCTATCAATATTTACGTTATACTCCTTGCTTTATTCTTCTATTCCACAATTCTCAAGTTAACATATTCTTTTCCATCAATAATTACGTTACACTCTTTTCTCTATTCTTATATTCCACAATTCTCTTTTTATTATTTTCTATCAATTTTTACTTTACACTCTTTGCTTTATTCTTATATTCCGCATTTCTCAAATTATTGTTTTTTATCAAAATTTACGTTACACTCGTTACTTTATTCTTACATTCCACAATTCTTAAATTATTATTTCCTATCAATATTTACGTTATACTCCTTGCTTTATTCTTCTATTCCACAATTCTCAAGTTAACATATTCTTTTCCATCAATAATTACGTTACACTCTTTTCTCTATTCTTATATTCCACAATTCTCTTTTTATTATTTTCTATCAATTTTTACTTTACACTCTTTGCTTTATTCTTATATTCCGCATTTCTCAAATTATTGTTTTTTATCAAAATTTACGTTACACTCGTTACTTTATTCTTACATTCCACAATTCTTAAATTATTATTTCCTATCAATATTTACGTTATACTCCTTGCTTTATTCTTCTATTCCACAATTCTCAAATTAACACATTCTGTTCTATCAATATTTACGTTACACTCCTTTCTCTATTCTTATATTCCACAATTCTCTTTTTATTATTTTCTATCAATTTTTACTTTACACTCTTTGCTTTATTGACTTTACAAACCGCCGGTCGCCACGTTCAAAACAACACTCTATAATATTTTCGCCCGCTCGCGATCATGGATTCAACAACACTCAACTTTTGCGAAAATTGTCTCCGCCGCCGAGCCGTGGATCTTCAACCAAAACAAAGACCACGGGGAACGGTTCCCACACTGCGGTCAAGGTCAAGATACTCAGTTATCAGAGACCGCAGTGGCTTTATCGCGGTTTCAGCGTTAATCGTGAAAACCGCGACGGGAACCGTTATCCCCTGGGAACAACTTTACCGTTTTGTACCTAAAAGATTCTCACTCCCAGACGAAATCCGATACCTTTGCGATAAGGCGTTGGATTTTTCGTCTGTTTTGTACGAGTCGTTTGGTTCTTTGTTGTTGTTGTTCAAGTCATGGGATTTTTATGCAACACCGACCTCATTTTTCAAAATTGGTATTAATAAGTTCAAAGTTTATATTTATATTTTTTTTTTGAGTATGCTGAATACGAATTTGATACTTGAATTCCAAAATTTGAAGGGTCCTATTTTACATGGCGAATGCAATATGTACTATAAAAATTGAAATATTGAGTCATAAATCGACGTTTTAATTTCTTTCACTTTGTATGTCGGTTGAGAATTTTATATAGACATTTGTAATTTCAGAATGGTGGATCAGTAAAACAGACCAAACACTATATAATTTAATTCATTCATTCATTAGACAAAATTTTACTATTGAATCTGACATATGTTTTTCAATCTTAATCTATATCGCCAGCCGTTTTTTTTGGGACTGTTCGTCAGATTCTACGCCGAAATGGCTGATGTAAATATATCCGCCATTTTGAATTTCTAAATTTTGACATGAAATTCGTAATCAGCATGCTCAAAACATATAAATACAAGTTTTAAACTTATTTCTACAATTTTTGAAAAATTACGTCCGCCATATTGGATCCGCCATTTTGAATTTTCAAATTTTCATCAAATTCGTAATCAGCGACGTCGATAACCTAATATGGTAAATGTATAGTATAACTATACCCACCTCCGATTTTTTTGAAATTTTGAAATTTTATGTATTTTCATGCGTAGAATTCATTTTTGAAAAAATTAATTGCCGCTGACGCACCGTTTCTGAGTTATGCATTTTCAAATTACTATTACTGAATTTATACTTACTTACTTTTTTATATTGCCTTCTATATACCGTTTTTTAATACATTTGTAAAGCACCGCATTCTATGGGAGTATGAAATAGTAACTGCCACATTCGACTTTTAATTATTTTAAAATTTATATATTTCAAATTTTAAAATAATTAAAAGTCGAATGTGGCAGTTACTATTTCATACTCCCATAGAATGCGGTGCTTTACAAAGTAACGGTGCACGAGTGCCGGCACTTTTTATTAAATACCTGACTTGTACATAATTAACTGTACCTTGTGTAAAAATTTCATCAAAATCGGGCGTGAGATATGGCTGTTTTCACGCGGTTCGAAATAAGCGAAATTTGGCAACTTTGGAACTGCATAACTCAGAAACGGTGCGTCAGCGGCAATTAATTTTTTCGAAAATGGATTCTACGCACCAAAATACATAAAATTTGAAAATTTCAAAAAAAATCGGAGGTGGGTATAGTTATACTATACATTTACCGAAAAACCGTTTGGTTTCTAATCTAGAATAAATTAAAGTCAAAAACACTCAGGTTTAAAGGAGTAGAAAAAACGTATAAACAAATGAAAAACATAACCGAAGTAAGCTTCCACACAACTGCTTATAACTAAACCGACACATAACAACAAACACTTTAGTGCCATATAACCCTTTATTATGAATAAAAGGGCTAATAAGCGTTTTATACCTTGCAACAAAACATGCACTTTCCACACAAAGCCCAGGGAAAAAAACCTGTAATATAAAGTGTCCCACATTTGTCCCCTTTAGTACACCCCTGGCCTATACCCATAAAATGTCAGTTCAGCACAATCGTTTTTTACCACGTAATCAAGTCATCCAACATATATCAAAGAGGTTTGCTTATGAAAATAAAACTTTATAGAGTACCAAAACGTGTTCTATATATGTTCCCGTAATGCACTACAAAATTGTTTTACTGTGGATCCCTCAATTATTAATTTCCGGTTCTTAGTTCCAATGTAAACTCCCCCGGGGAAATGGCAGACACGATGTTGCTAGTATTTTACTCGCAATTCAATTAAGATTACACAATCTCGCAGAACGGATTCGATAAATTGGAAAGAAATCCAACTCCGCCATTCCAGAGCGCACATAAACCGCGCGAATGAAATATTAACTAAACTTTTACTAAGTGTTTCGCCATGTCAAACGCAAATCCTCGGGGTTAAACATTTCGAATGTTTCGCTATTATCAACCCCCGCCCCAGTATATTACTGGCATGGCGATGGGTATCGTAGCCACCCCCGCACCAGGCATGGGGAGCGGGGAGGCCCGACCCATTGCAGCCGCCAAGACTCATTAACGGAATCACATATGGGAATTAGCAGAGCTCGACAATTAGGCACAATTAAGCCTAAAATTAGCCCCAAGATACTTAAGGATTATGTCACATCGCTTAAATTATTCCGCAATATCCTTTCTCTCCCCCCCACAATTAAAAACTCATTTGAGGGGGCCCCAACTGATTGGAGCAATCTGCACTAGAAATAATTAACCCCGTCCCCCCGCGCCGTTCCCCCGGGGCGGCCCCAGCGAGCATTATTTTCATTATCTCAAGACAAAAGGACTCGTTCCGTTCTCGTTCATGGAAGGACACAGGACTATGCACAAGGACTCGAGGCTGATTAAGATGAAACTGGGTCAGCGAAAGGCCTTCGATAGTTTTCAATTCCGGGATTACCGCTGAACGCCTACGTCTGCACTGGTTTTTGTGCCGGGCGGGGAGTTGCCTCACAACTATATAAGGATGCCGACTCCTGTGGATCTTAGGTCTTAGTTTTCGTGAAACTTTTCTAAAGTGTAATCTCGTGTTCGGCAGATGTTCCCCCGAATCCCAGCTACGGTCATGGTCTCGCCGTGGTTGTTATTCTTGTGTGGTGCAATTTTCTGCGCTCCTTCGGGGATAACAGAACAGCAGCGCTACGAAATCGGGTGGGAAAGTTTCCGTGAACCGCAACTCCTAGCAACTTTTTGGGGACTTTTGATTATCCACGGATAGAAATTTCATCCTCTGCCATTTTCCCAGTCATTTTCTTTGCCGTTCCAATTCGATCGAGAACAGTTGTCGACGGTATTGAAAATCGGTTTTATGACCCACCATCGGGAAAGTGCCATAACTTCGCCATTATATGGCGCTATAAATCCTGTGGGAGATCTTCTAAGTGCGGATGAAATTGCTTTGCAGCACTATCCTAGAATCCGAAACTATGGCATTAAATTATCAGCGAATTCGGTTTTAATTCCGCCCTGTACAAAAGTGGGCTAAGGGAATTAAGTTTTCTTTAGGACTTTGTTTTTATCTAAAGTCTTTTGGGGGAACGGTACTTTAGAGTTTGTGGTTTTATCCTTCAGATTTAGGTTAAACTAGGTGTGGAGCTGCTTTCAGTGCGACCAGAGGTCCAATTAACGCTTTGCTGTCACCGAAGGTTTGGTGGTTGTTGGGCCGACTGTGGTGGTTAGTCTGGATCTCTTGATATTTTCTTTCAAAACGTAGCTGCGTAGTCTCCACTTTCTGGCTTTATCTACAGCCTGGCATATACAAACGAAGTGAACGAATGTTTCTCTCTCATTAAATAAAAAAAAATAATGCTTATATCTTGGAAGCTTGTGAAATTTGGTTCTCTCCAACCTATATTCATTCCAAAACAGCAATTTTTTTTGCAGATTTCCACAAGATCGTAGCCAAGACACAGCGAAGTTCAACTTTAGAATCCCTCCAAGATCCCACTTAAGACACACCACTCCGAAGTTAAACCACAGAATCGATCCCCAGCGTGCTCTTCATCCAAGGCACATCCAAGAATTGAAACCTGGATTAAATTCCCCTTCAAGATCCCATCCAAGGTCGTCCAATCCCACACAAGACTCCCCCAGCACGAAAGTCAACGCAAGGCACAATAACCTAAAAGCCCCACAATATCCCACTCAAGACGAATTCTACTCCAGCAAAAAGCCCACGCAAGACACACTAACTCACCACTGTGAAGTTCAATTAGTTTCACACAGGTGGCGCCAAAGCTTACCACAAAAAAGCTCACCATGCAGGTTCTTGTCCCAAATAAAGTCACTCCCGCGCCCACAACCGATGACATCACTGCGCCAAAAACCGCATAACCTTACAACTCGAGAGTAACGCTATGCTTTCTACTGAGCCTATCTAGGTTAGAACGCATCGTTACCGAGTTAAAAGGTCTTATAGAGTCTTGGCTATCTTTAAAAATTCCATTGCTACATCTGCATTGTCAGATTCATTGTCTGGCATGCGTTCACGATCGTTAGTACCTCCGCTTGAAAGAAACTAGTGTGCATTGGAAGATGCTGGGGCAATGAACTGTTAGTGGTATCTAGATAGTCCTCTGCCCGACACCCTCTGATATTTTGAAGTTGTCGCTAAATTGAAGTCTGGAAGTAAACGGACAAGGAAGACATTATGAAATTTTCATCGATAGTCAGATTAGACACTGGTTAAAGAGGCTGATCGCAAACGATCTCCGGCGATGTCCTGGCAAGATCATTGAAGCTAAATAATTGACCCGGTGATGGTGGAGCAATAGCAGGCAGAGGAGCTGTAGACCTCGTTCGACTCCTCATACACAGACAGAGGATTACGAGTGATCAAGTGCGAGGATCAGTGTTCCTAAGAATTTCTAGAGCCTGTTGCTCGTCTAAACGATGCGTGTGAAGTGATCCTGTTGAACATCAATCTGGCAAAAGACATTCCTAGGATACCAAGTGCGAAAATCTTCCTCCCTAAGATGCACGAGTGACCAGACAAGATTAGCTACGTCGACGTCCCGACTAGAATTTTAAGGGGGTGCAGGTGGGGCCCCCTATGGTGCTAACCCCACTGCCTCATGTGGGCCCCATGTTTGTTTTTGGCACCCCCCTATGAGGAAAAATGATTGCTGCCCGATCCCGAGTGGGAAGAAAGGCTGAAAAACATGAGAATTTCGGTGTGGATATGTAAGTACTGCGGTGGTGTCGAAAGCTTTTTATTTTTAAACGTGAGTCTCGTTTTACCGGTCCCCCCCCCCTCAGTACTAGTCACGTTCATTGCTGCTTGACTTCTGCAATCGAACGAGAATACGGCATGCTTCTGCTCTTTTTCGGCATGCCCCTCATTTGCCACAGGAGGCCAACACGCTGCATGAAGCATGCCCCTTATATGCTATTCGGGATAATAAGGACATCGTCATGGGCGACTAGAGGGTACTCAGGGTCGAGAAATCGGAGCGGAGCAACATGCTATTGTTAATGAACGATCAGTCCCTAAGGACGCTCGAAAAAGTTGATTTTAATCTTACTTTCGGCCAAGATAAAGGAGTTTAGACCGTCACAAGCAAAGAAGGCTGAAGAGATCAGCAAAAACGTATCGGCGACCTGACATGTATCAAGGTGGCCTTACTATAGCTAAGCCGACCTAACCGTTATGAAAATAAAGGTGAGCAGCAGAAAGCCCGACCAGTGACACATTGGTTCCAGAAAAATGTTTTTTTGTGGTGTTCAGAAGCGATGCATTGGCGCACATCGTGTTAAACTCTTTTTTAGTACTTCTGAACTAATTAGAGGCTATAAAAATGGTTTCATGATAAGATCAACGTTTTTCCGCTCAATATCCTGCAAAGTCTTGATATACTTCAACTTAAGCTGCATTGTGTTCACAGCACCGCGTCGGGCTTTCGGTTGTTGAACTTTGATCGTCGTTTTGGCCAAATTCTATACAAACCATTCACAAAATCTAATCCATCACAAAGGGAATATAAAGTGCTCGTTACATAACACTTCGCTTCAGAAAATAATAATGATAATAACCCTGAGGTGGGTGCAGACTGAGCTGGGCGATAAATCTGGAAGGTGGCGGCTTAATATTCCCGGAAACAGAACACAATAATTCCAGATCGGAGAAAGCAGTCGCAGGCACCACTCGAGGAGCGAAAGTGGCCTTACATATCGCGCCATAATAACAATATTAATGTCATCGCCATGTGTAAATCGTGAGTATTTATTGTAGTAATTTGAATATAAACGATTCCGACCGGAAAGGCCGTAATTTGGCAACCTGGAAGCCAGGTGGAACTTTTCACTTTCGTTCCCAAACTTTGCTTCTTTATCGAGGCGCTGCACGCCCCCGGAGGATGAGACGGGGGTGGCGGAGGAGATTCTGTGCGGTGGTTGTCGTCCCTGATTTCGTCCTTCCCGGAGACAGAGCCCAGGTCTCTGGGTAAAAGGAGGTGTGTGACGGAACGAAACGTAATTTACGCACATAAACGCCCGATTTAATCTTGATTGTGCCCACGGTAGCATCACTTAATGCCTTTATCGGTCGAATGAAAGTGCTGCTCTTGCTGGGGAAATGGGCTTAAGTGATGATAAATTGCGCAATGTTTTCTGGACACTCGACGGCACTGCAGAATGCCATCGGTGAGTTGTTTTGCCGGGAGAGGTTCCGACAACGGTGGCTAATGGTGTTTGAAGCGACGTCAAGTCAGGCCAGCAAGGTGATTAGTACGCCTCGATGCATATACCTGGCGACGGACGATGGACTCATCCATCCAGGCAGGTGTAATGCGGATGCAGTGGCTTAGCACAGAATCCCTCTCGCAAAGGACATGGAAGTATACCTGCAATACTATCTTCGACTCGATTAATTCATCTTTACGGGATTTCGTTAATGTTTGGCTGCGGATTTTCGGCTCGCTTTGGTGCATTTGAAACATTCAGTTTTGATCGAATTAATTATTTGGAGGATGCTGATGTGGCGAGATTCGGGTAACTGCCGGATTGCGGATTTGTTTTGATATTTCGCTTGGGGATTGGCTCTTTTCACTTTTGTTAACAGAAGATTAAGGTGGTATTTGATAGACGTCCGTTCTAATCCGTAATAAATGATGAACTTTCGTCATAATTACGTACATGTATCGAGAGTATTCACTTCCGAAATGAAGTACACTAGAGCATACTGAATAGACCCGTTCTTGTACGATCACTGAAGTCAAGCAGCATTCGCCAAGGTATGTATATGGATGGGGAACGCTTGAAAAACAATATAGACAAGATCCCACGAAAAGTGGTTCTAATCTATGTGTTTCGAAACAATTATTTATTATAAATATTATACTTCCGAAATTGTAGCAATATCCAGGCTTTTTTTTAATAACATGATTCTAGATTAAGGAGTCATATTCATGACATTAAGTTTGCTGCAAATCAAATGTTTTTGAAGTGTCCTCTCAATATATCGTTTGCATGAATATGAAAATCAATCTTTTCCCGATTAGACTCATCAAAATTACTCTTGAAAAGAAATCATTGAAGACTCCACGAAAATATTATAGGTCAACATCAGACAATCAAAATAAATTAATTCCAGGTATTTTACTTTACAATTACTATAATAGTATATCTTCTTTATGTAAAACATTCGTATAAAAAAATCAAAAAAAAAATATCACAAGTATTTATCCATTCAAAATCAAATACCAATCTGCCATTGAGGCATTCAGTTTCCATTTGAGCAGAGAATGTGTCCTTCAAAGGAAGCCTGCTAGAAAATGTCGATTTAAAAAAAAAAAAGAAAAATCGAAAGAGAAATCTCGTACCTGGTTGTGTTTTAAAAGGAAAGAACATCTTTCATGTTATTAAAATATCTTTTGAAAGTTTGCTCTGAAACTCTGGTATATTTGCTTCGACATTTAAAAAAAAGTATTTTTATCTGTTACAAAAAAAAAATAAGGACAAACAAAAATCTGATAAAAGACATATGGATAACAAAAATCCGGAAATATATTCATAAATGTCTTTTATCTTTGCACAGAATATGTATATGGTAAATAGAATCGATATACGTAATAAAACTGGATGTGTGCATTCATGTGCAATATCTTTTTTAGCATTGGTAAAAAAATACCATATGGTAAAAACTGAGTTTGGAATTATCATGGTTTAAGTTGAAAATTTCTTAATTAAGTTTTTTTTTATTTAAAATTTATTCATATCATTAAAAATGAAATTTTTACCTTAAATTAGTATGTAAAATTCATTTTATTCCCTTTAAGCTATACCTACAATGTTATATGTTCAGTATCTTTCTTTTCTATATTCGTTATACAATGGAACTTTTCAGTGGAAACTTTCTACCGAAATGATCAAGAACAATGGACCTGCCGTAGTCCAACCTGAAACAAAAACATGCAAAAAAAAAGAAATATATGTATATAGAGTTGAAAACCAGCTGAATTCCTGTGTTACACTATTCAACAACGAACTAATCATAAAAATCCGCAGCAAACTTTCAGGCATTTCACTGAAAATGAATAGAAACAATGGCCTGCAGCTGCCGCGACCTATAAATCTCCGTGAAACATTCGGGGGTGGAAAAAGCCGAAAAGAATTTTTCTTGTACATTTTGGTTTTTTTTTCAGGGTCTCCTCCATGAATAGAGGAAACAAAACCTTCAGTTGCACCCAATGCCCTTTTCAAAAAATCAAACCGCAACAAGAGGAATTGAACTTAAAGGAAAATCCACACAATCCACAAAACAAACAAACCAAAAAAAAAAAATAATGAAACTTACAATTCCGCTGGGAAAGTTCATCGTGAAAAAAATAAAAACACGTGAAAAACGTCTGCAAATGTCGACCTACACACACACACTCTCTAAAAACTCGACTCAGACTTGAGAAGTTCACGGTCACCGAGAGAAAAAAAAAAGGGTTACGACAACGACAACGACAACACACCTTTTATCGCGCACCTTTTAACTCGATCGAAACACCGGTTGTAGGTCGCACGTGGACGCAGGTAAGTAACCGAAAACAGCACCGACAAAACAAAAAAACGGCCACCGACAAAAAAAACAAAAAAAAAATAGCGCTCGCGTTAGTCACGGTGAAGGTCTTAACCGTTGAGCGTCTTTTTCTTAACTAAGTTGAAGGTGAGATCCATGAATGTTTTGTGTTAGCCTCCTCCAGTGGTCATTTCAATATTCAAGAAATTCACCCGAGTTCACCGGAGTTGGTCCAAAACAAGAGACGCTCGTCTCGCCATATATATTTTACCGCTATGCAATTTCACTTTCATCATACCTTACACATTACCGCCAGGCTTTATGTGGCTGACGGCGGGCAACAAGCCACAACGATTTTTTATGGTTCACCACCAATCATCAATTGTCGGACGATGTTCCTACATACAATCGCCATATTGTCGCGGTATCTTCGTCAGCTCTTACGTTTACCTGAACTATGGACACAGGTGATTAACTGGTTGTAGCCTGTCTATCGACTCTTCTGAGGGTGCCTGCTTGATGCCAGTTAATTGTTATCACTTTCTTATCTGGTCCCGATTATGGCCGGAGCACATCTTAAGCAATGCAGAGGAGTTTGGCAGATTTCCATCGAAAGCTTGATTGAATAATTCGAATTATGCAGTCGCCAGCAACATCGGAACGCCGCAATCTCAGGTGCTTGACCCGACAAGAGGATGCTCCAAGTAATTTATTCAGGTATTATTGCTGTCAATGGCAACTATTTTCACGCTAATAGCGCACTCTCCTCGGGTATCTCAAGGGGACACCAATTTATTTCCTTTTTTGGCTTCGGTGTTTGCTTGAATATTATTTGCATTTTGACGACCTCTGTATAATCCTCATAAACACTCTGTGCGACCGGTTGTATCGGTAGTATTGTGATTGTGGTTTCGTGTCCTCCACGTCTGGTCCATCGCCTTTCTACATCAGTCTCAATCCTCAAAATTATCACCAATCAACTCTGAATTTATAATCGTACAATTAACGTGTTTCAACGATCTTCGGACAAGATTCGAGCACGTTAAAAAAATGTAAAACGGCACTACACAACTTGGAACATCACCTTTACCGCCCCCGAATTTTACTGGTTTTTTTTACCTGCTTCTATACATTACAGAAGTAAACATAAACTGGATTCTTGAATAGGTTTTTTTTCCTTTCAATATTTGTGTACAATGAACTCTAGTCGCAGTGAAAGCTTGTGGGTAGATGCAAATGATCTCAACAAAGAGTTTTGGCGGATAAAAGACATTCGTTTGAAAGTAATGTACGTGTTTACATCGAGTGTTTACATCGAAACATTAGAAATGGTGATTACGGCCCAAACGATTTCTTTGTAATTATTTTTAAATTTTGATAGTGTATTGACGAACAAGTTGAAGTTTTGACACGCCGTGACAGAAAGGAAAGGGAATTGCTGCTTCGTTAAAAGACACGATCGTTCCAAAAATAGTCGATCGGTGCCCAATTGTTTTTACAATGAACAGAATTTTGCCTTGCTTCAGTTGAGCAGAGTAATACGAATAGCTTATATTGAACGATACCACCGAAACGAACAGCTTTATGACGATCCGTTTTCTTCTCTGTAAATAGGACGTGTCAATGGCTCGCTGGGTTCTTTACCGATCCTCCATTTAACAAGTAACCATGCCCGAAGATGCTTGATTTCGGTGATCGGATGAAACCTCGTTTATTAAGTTTGCGAACGATAGTCGAGTACACCAAATCGGTTTAGGTCGGCGTTCGGGTGATCTTCACCCCAGAGGCAGAAAGAAGACGTCACGAATACGCAAAGGACTCACTATAGGCTGATTAGCCTAACATCCTTCGTTCTCAAGAAAATGGAAAGAGACATCGACTTTTACGTTCTTCTATCGGAAGATGTGACTTTACTATCCATAGATCAACATGCCTACCTCAGAGGTAGATCCACTGAGACAGAATTG
The DNA here is from genome assembly GCA_963855945.1 of Thereva nobilitata. NCBI lineage: Eukaryota > Metazoa > Arthropoda > Insecta > Diptera > Therevidae > Thereva > Thereva nobilitata. The sequence goes on from OY979694.1 coordinate 231,680,990, forward strand.
CTTGAGTTGGTGGGAGCTATCGACAGCGCTTTTAACAACGTACGTATAGAATCTTTTAAAGAAGCTCCCATAACCCTAAACGGAGAAGCATGCCTTAGGCAATGGCTGGTGGGTATGTTGAGGAGCTCGAAAATAATCCAAGTGGATTTGGGTACCAAGACGGTAAGCCCGCCATCAACTTTCCTATGCTTGATGGACTTACCTTCACTCTATCCTCCTGGGTGAAATTTCTGTGTCTAATCCTGGACAAAAACTCAAGTAGAAGTCGAATGGAACAAAGTGTAAAAAAGCCTGCAGAGCTTTCTACGCGCGTAATACTGATGAGGACTCAAGCCAAAGATGATCCTGAGGATGTACACCACAGCTGTGGTACGTTCAATCCTGACGTACAGCTCGGTGGTTTGTGGTACTGGACAAACGCCCTGTATATCCTCTTAGACATGCTACATCCCGAACTTCACATTAAATACATGGCCTTGTGCAGTGCTCTTAGACGAGGAAACGTGGACTAGACCTTGGTCCCAACAGCCAGAGAAACCGCAGAATACATTTCTTCTAGATTCACCTTCAGGAAAAACTTTGTCGTCGAAAGAAGATAATGAAGAAACGGGGTATTGCACCAGGGGGTTACTCGATTAAAACACGATTGTGTAGGTCTCGATCGATTGTGTAGGTCAAGCAGCATTGGATTTAGTTAGTACTTAGTTGGGGGACTGCTTGGTAAAACGACATTCTCGCTTGGAATTGTCTATGCCGATGTGGGTGTATTTATAGATATTCAAGTCTGTAGCAGGACCGTGCATACCCGTGTGGAATGCGAATTTGTTTGCTATGTGTCCCAGTTAAGGGCGCGTACATGCTTTTAAGAAAATTAACCAACTAAATTGTTTTTACTCGGGTATCTAGAGACCACCAACAGTTCATTGTACTGACACTATGCGATGCACCCTAGTATTTTCAAGCGAAGATACTAGCAATCGTGAAGGTCTGCCAGACAATGAACTTCGAACCAACCCAAGGATATAGCATTGGAATTTTCATTGATAGCCAAGCCAAGACTTGGTGATAAAGAGCACCAACACCACCACCAAAAACTTAGCTGCATGATTTTGTGACATCAAAACGGTTCGCTCAAATTACACTTCTGGTCCCACTGACGCCCTACACCAAATCTAACCTAAAAATTCCTTAAATACCATGAAGTGTGTCTTGAATCATCGTGTCCAGTAAAATGTGGTTAGATCGTCTTTCCGCAGTAGAGCAGCGAAGAGTTATCAAACCTTTTGTAGCTTGATAAAGCCAATATGCCGTGGCATACCTGAATGTGGGCTCCACTGACCATGGTTTTGACTCAGAAAACATGGTGATCCTAGTATCTTTCTCAATAGATCAGTGAGATTATAGAAATGGCTATTGGAACGGTCAACTCGTGGTCTGGATGAGAGAAACCTGATACCTAACTAGTTCTAGTGGCCGAGCATTGAACTTTTCACGACCAGCTAAGTAATTCAGTCTTATTCTGGGGCCAAAGTTAAATTGGGGCTGAACGTCGAAGAAAGGCCAAAAAACAGGCCAGTATAGTTGTTTATGCGAGTAAACAGATCTGCCGGGATAGTACGTACTTGAAGCCTCTCGAGCTAAGCTTACTACTAGACATTGTACCATGATGTGTACGACATGACCAGGGACGGCGCTTTCTTGGGGGCGAGTGGTGCACTTGCACCGGGCGCAATTTCAGAAATTAAGATTTTCAAAAAATACAAAAGTGTGCCCTTGAGTTAATTTTCATATATTAAAGAAATTCATTTTTATTACCTCCACAGAGGGTTTGTGCCTTTTTCCACTGTCCTTCACTGCGATCAAAAGATGAACAGCTGATAGGGCGCAATATGGCACACTGCACCAGGAACAAAAAAACCAAGCGCCGGCCCTGGACATGACGGACTGGTAGTAGTAGGTGAGGCATGAGCTTAGATTATCACATAAAAAAAAGAGATGTCATTTGGAAGGAATTCTGCCATATTGTACGTTGAATTCGTCTTTAGCGTTGAATTCGACGCTTTTTTACATTTTGTAAGGTAGGTTGTTTCCATATTCTGGCTGGTGCAATAAAAACTTTACATTCCCAATTATTTTTTATTTTTAGTTCATTTTAAAATAAAAACGTATGTTTTAGTTTTTTTAAACTATATTTTTTATTTTCTACTTTTTAGTCTATTATATGCATGTCTTCCGCCATTTTGTAGTGACCGCCATATCAGATTTAAAATGACGTCACACAGCTTACTGTACTATACTGTACGATACCCATACCGAGGCGTTGTAAAGAAAAAGGTAAACCGCGATTTTGTGTTGGCTGCCATTTTGAATTTGGAATCACGCCAGACCCTAATAGTATTCTTCTTGTCATATCCTTTCATTTGATACCCATATCGAGCGCGTTGTAAAGAAAAATGTAATCCGGAATTTTGTGTTGGCCGCCATTTTGAATTTTGAATGACGCCACACAGCTAATTGTATTGTACTTGTCATACCCTTTGATTTGATACCCATGCCGGGGGTCGGGCAGCAAAATTCGACCGCCATCTTGGAACTGCCATCTTGATTTTTTTACAAAATGATCAGATTGCATTGTCACGCGAACTATACATATGAGCAAAATTTGAAGTTGATCGGTTAAGTGGAAGTGGGTCAAAATGAAGTTGCAAGATTTGTTTACATACTACATACAACATACAACATACAAGATACAAGTGAAGCTAATATAAAGCGTATAAAAACCAAAAATACAAGACATCAAATTCCTGACCATAAACCAAATCCCCTTGGTATCGAGCTGGAAAAGTGACAAATAATTATTTTTCAAGGACTAATTAAAACTTTTCATCCTAACACAAAACCAATTTTGAAATATACAAATTACCAAAAAACACACAATTATCAACCGAAACAATTGAAGTATGCTTGTCACTAAATTCCTTATCAGAGACTGTTGATAGGAACGACAACCCTTCAACGGAAAATTAGCCCCGTTGGTAATGAGTTATTATCAGACACTTGGAAGTGGCCCCGACCTGAGCACTAATTGCCCCGAGGATATTCTGAATTCCGCCCCACATCCACCAGTGCAAAACCGAGATTAATGTGCACCAAATGAGTAATTTAGGACTTATTCCATCTGACGGTGACTTTGACGATTAATTAGCTCTGGTCCCTGTTATCCTGGGGCCCCCAAATGTCTATTAGATGCAGTATGTCATTAGTTTGTATCATGCCGGATTTCACGCCCCTCGAGGATGTGCAATTCATTTAAATCAATTTTTAATTAAAAAACAGTTTTTTTTAAGGACATGAGTATTTTATTAGATTTTATAAGGAAACACATGGAGGGTACAACATAGATCGTGGTTTGGGATTTTTATTAAAAAAAATTAACAGTGTATACATAAAGTTTGTGAGTCTTTCGAAGAGAGTCTTTCGACGTTCTAAAAAATTTTCAGAATTTCGGCATGGATATGTGAGTAATAACTGCGGCGAAGTCGAAATCTTTATATTTTTAAACGCTAGTGCCATTTTTCCAAGCGGTCCCCCACCTGAGTACTAGTCACGTTCAATGCTACTTGACCTCCGTATATCCAGCCATGATGTTGGGATTGTCCCATTTCAATTGTAATGAGGTTTGCCTCATAAGACCTTTATGAGGAACAGGTAGGGCATACCTCACTTCAGTATTGCTGATTTTTCGTTGAGGGGTGCTCATGAGGTTTCTCAGGGGAAAGTCCTCTTTCGGCATACGTCGTATTTGCCACAGGGCGGTTCTCATATAGAATCTTTCAAGAAGATATTAAAAACTTCTTTTTTGGGTAACACTTGCTTCTCGATATTATCCATATTGACAATGTTAAGTGTTTGAAAATTTTGACTACCTTCATATTATCATCTATTTCCACCCAACTAAACAATAGGTTGTTTCCTACACCATTAAACCCGTTTGACCATATAAGAATGCACATCCAGACACGAGTATTGCTACCGCACCACCAATATCGTCGCTTTAATGCATTCCCCCCACTTGTTTTAAGCACACTGTGATATATTAATCAAATAATAAAATAAATTCCATTGAAGTTCATATAATAATATCAGAACCATAATTGAGGAATTAAATTACCAAAAAAGTAAATACAGAAATTTCAATAATGTATTTATAAAATGAAATGGCGATGGAACCGATCAGAATGGAGCACTCCGCCCCCGCGACACCGCCGCCGAATGCAAAAATATTGTTCTTGCTTTTAGAAATCACTCAACCAACGGAAATTGATTTATTTGTGTTGGAGAATTGCGGCTAAAAATCGCAAACAAAGACGAGAATTAATGGATTTTTATTTTTATATTTTTTAATTTTTCCGAGTATTCTGCCGCCGACTGGGAGTTTTTGGAAGAACGGGGGGCGTGGCATGGTGGTAAGTAGTAAATCAATATCGATTCATAAAAGTGTTTTTGCATTTTCAATAATAACAAGCGCAAAATTTTAACAACAAAAGGAGGGGGAGGACTAAGCTGTCTCTGTATAAAAGGGTGCCAATTACCGGCAATTAAAAAAAATGATGGAAAATTACCATTGGGTTAATCCCTAGTGAAAGCCATTCATTAATAAAAGCGTTTTTATTTTTATAATTATTTTTTTGTTTTTGTTTTTAAGCAATCAGTGTCAACAACAACAACAGCAGAAGTGAGGTCTAGTTAACATCCATAGTAATAAGAATTGTAGGCAGAGTCGATTTTCAGAGCCTTTTACTACTTCAAGTAGATGGAATTTTGAAAATGGAAGATAACTTTTAAGTGAAAAGGATTAAAGTATTGCCAGATACCCTACAATGATAGTTCAAATTCGGCAACCAATTAATTTTCGGGGGTTTTTTAATTAGAGCCATAATTCTAATTAAGGAAACTTGATAATACTGCCGTAATGTCTGGACACAAAAGTGATGTTCAGCTACGAATTATTGAAAAAATAAGTTAGCCGTGTTAGTAAATTACGGCAATCATTCAATAAGTACACGCAGTCAACGATAGTCACGTTTTTTCGATTAATTGGATCATTCTATGCGTAATTTTAAATTTTTTATTTTTCTTTTCAAAGTCTTTATTTAAGCTTTAAAAGCTTTTATTTAAGCTTTAAAAGCTTTTATTTAAGGTTTATAAACTTTTATTTAAGTTTTAAAAGCTTTTAATTAGGCTTTAAAAGCTTTTATTTAAGATTTGAAAGCTTTTATTTATGCTTTAAAAGCTTTTCCTAAAGCGTTATGATTTTCTGACTTTACTGTAAAAATAATTTAAAAAAAGGTGCCGTTTCACTGTCTAGGTAAGCTTTTGCCCTATGGTCCTTAAAAGTGTGCATCATCTATGGTTAAATTCTTTACCAGTTCATTTTTCTCTGGAATTTATCTAGACTCTTGGAAACTAGCTCATGTTCAGCCCATATAAAAAAAGTGACTCCAATAACTCTTCTAGCTACGTCCCAATAGCAATGACTTCGATTCTGTCTAAGGTAAGTAGGTAGTAGCGGCCGTCTCAGCCAAGCCGTAGGCTGGGCACAATTGGCGCTAAGGTGTGCCGTGTTGTAGCCGAATTCGTGAAAAACCTTTTCGTGAAAGGAGGCAGTAAACTAGGAGTTATATTTAGGTACCGGATTAAGATTTTTCTTGTGACTGGATCCTTAGAATACCAAAACAGCTGATAGTCACAAGAATAGTCTTAAACTCTCAATAACAAGCACGAGTCTTAAAAGCTTGTGACATGACTGGTCACAACATAGAATAGGGCGATTAACTTTAAATGAGACGTCTTTTTCGAACCAAAGCTTAGAAAAATGAATTATATTTAAAAAAACCAAAGCACTAACAAAACTCTTTTTACCTATTACTAGTCCGGGGAAATTAGCATTTAAAGGAGACAATATTCGGAAATGGCTGAAAATTGGTCCACAGCTTCCTTGGGACTTTTTAAGAAAACAATTTCGGAAACACAAAAAAACAAAATGGCCGCCGGAAATATAGGGGTTTTCCAGTTTTTTCCTTGTATCTCGGTTTCTATAAGTCGTACAACCCCGTACAAAGGTCCTAAATGTTGACAATGAAATTCTCTACAACTTCACCGAAAATCACTTTTCGGCCAAAAATCACTAACTATTTATTTTTGCAAAAATTTTCGAAAAGTTTGCGAAAAAATGGCAAGGGTGTCATTAGGGTAAGCAACAATCTTTTGTATAAATAGAACAAAAAAAATTTCTCAATAATCAGTTTCGGAGTCATTTTTTGACCAAAAACTGATTTTTTGAAACTTTGACCTTGAATAACTTCGAAAGGGTTAAGTTTTCGAAAAAATGACAACAGGCTTTTTTATAGGAAATAACGTTTCGTATTGACTGTTAAAATTTTTTTTTCTAAAAAACCAGTTTTTAAGTGATGTTTTTGCCAAAAAGTGATTTTTGGAAACTTTGACCTTGAATAAATTTGAAAGGGTTAATCGGGTCAATATCTTTATAAGAACTAAAGTTCTAGAGAATTTCATTGTCAACATTTAGGGCCTTTGTACGGGGTTGTACGACTTATAGAAACCGAGATACAAGGAAAAAACTGGAAAACCCCTATATTTCCGGAGGCCATTTTGTTTTTTTGTGATTCCGAAATTGTTTTCTTAAAAAGTCCCAAGGAAGCTGTGGACCAATTTTCAACCATTTCCGAGTTTTGTGTCCTTTCGTGCGTTTTTTTTGCTAATTTCCCCGGACTATACGAGATAAAACCTTTTCTTCACTCCCTTTGTTATTATATCTTAACAAAACCTAAGTGTTTTGTCTCTGATGTTCTACAACATGTTACCAACTCACAACTATCAATCAAAACAATGCCAGCGCATCACAAGCCAAGCTGAAATCATTTTGCCTTCATGCTAAGTTACCTACACAAGTATTAATTTACCTGGAATAACTTTCAACCTATCAGCAGCTCCTGTTTCATCAGGTTAAACATGTTCTACAACATATGTCAACATGATATCAACATTGCTGGACTTTTGCCTGTGTGATAATAATTTGTGATGTCCTTTCTTAAGTGCTCCTTATTACCTTATCGCCAAAACCTGAACTGGAAATGGGTGGTCTTGTAAAATTAATTTAATAAAAAAAAATTATCTAAAAATCCACTGAATTGCAAATGATTAAATTACAAAACTAATTTTATTATAAAAATATGATTTCGATGAAGGCGTCAACAACTACCTTTAAGCCTCGAGGTACACGAAATATTTTTCGAAGAGTTTTCGTTCGTTCCATGGATGATCCTCGTTTAATCCCAGCGAATTACTTACGCCTTTTTCATTAAAAATATTATGAATTAATAACAAACAATCTCTAAAGTATAGGAAAATTAATTGTTTATTTAAAAATGGAAAAGAACCGTTATCCTTGGCAATTTTATTACATTCCGTTGTCATCAGTAATTCAGTTACTACCAAACCACGCGACTTTTAGATAATCTTGTATAATCTGCAACTAATCACCACGTTTTATCTCTTCCAAAAGCAAACGTCAAAATTTTCTCATAAAATCCACCCCCACCCCCGCCCTGAAAGGAGATTTTCATATCAGGAAAAGCCCTTAAACTTTTCATATTTATGATTTTGATAAAAGTTTCCCAAGCAAAATATCTCTGGGAGAGAATATAGAGGCAAAAGGATTTCAATGAGATAAAATAACAAAAATCTCAGCGATAAATTTAATGCGTAAGGCATAAAGAGTGGGGGACGAGGGCCGAAAAGGCGCCAGAGGGGAATGGCGGGGAAATCGGATCAGGATCCTTGGTAGCATAACAGACAGCCATTCTGGCCGTGCGACACAGATACGATATCCGCTGCATGAATTGCTCTGCCAAATTAACATTGCCGAAAGCCCCCGTATAAATGTGAGCCATTTTATCAAGGAAGCTCGCATTGTCTACGCCTATGTATCCGCAGCCCACTCGGCTCCACCACCCCCACGACGCCCCCGCTCCAGGTTCTACACTAATAATCATAACGAATAGCTCCCACCCCCCGTGCCGAATACAATTCTCAGCTCAATAAAGTGTTTCCACAATAGACTGAAATCGAGTTAATGGGGTAATTGGAAGCCCCCAAAACAGCCTTAACGACTCCATAAAGTTTGAAACGAGAGTTGAACATTTTGAAGACGACATCGCCCCTATTGCTCTACACCCCTGCAGTAATTAATCTCAATCTGACGATGGAGAGAAGTGGAGCACAGGTCTGCCGCTCCACAGAACACAGCACCAAGCACCTCCGCCCCCACCCCCCACCCTCGGTCCCGAGCAGCACCTACTACATCGCCATCAGCATCGGGCGTCACCAGAGCGAACAAGCGAACACCTTGCGTATCCCATTGTGTATTGGCAAGAAAGAGTCCTGAATGAACAGGGATTGTCACTCTACCGCAGCGGCACCTTCCGGAATTGAGGAAGATACCAATTAGGGAAGCGTGTGCGGAAACAAGAACAAAAAAACCACCAGCGCCTGTCGTGCTGAACACGGGAAATTATGTCGAGCCTCTTAATCCTTTGAGGCAACTGATTTGGGGCATACAAGGACAATAAAAAAGGATTAAGCGAGACTGTAATCAGTAGGAATCGGGCAGGGTGAGCTCCTTTTAATTATCAATCCACAGATATAAATCTAGGCTGTTCGCCGTATACATGTGTCTGTTACCCGAACCGTACAAGGACCAGATCATGTAAGGCTCTGGCAATACCGTTGATTACTCCCTCGGCTGTCGTATCCTTAGACCGGTTTTTGGGTGGGCGGTACGGATGTGTGCGGGGGCGCCCTGGGCTTTCGGGCTGCTCGGTCAGGGGCGTGATGAGCACCAGTATTCGGAGGAAGCTCTTCCGAGTAAAACCACTCAATTTATCTTATTTTATGTCTTATTTGAATCCTGGGATGTAGTAGTCCTGTAGCATCGCCCCTCCGCTGCACGTCGTCTGTGTGTAAGCTCTTTGACGACTATCCCTGGTGATCCTTTAACACACTTTGGAGATTCAGCACAACTATTCCCCAAATGCGGATTGCCTTTGTCTGCTCGAGTTAACTGCTATGAATCTGTTTTACTTTGAGATTATTTCTGGTAGCTGCGGTGGCGATGCTCTCCCATCCTTGAGGGCCATATACCCAGAGTCTCTAGCCAGCCTGGGATTTAATTTATTTAAGTGCCGTAGCCTTTAGAATCGTGTTACCGAAGCCCAGCCCCACCCATCCATCCATCCAGCCAAGGCACGAGCAACGCCATAAAGTTAAAGGATTTTCGGGGGCTTTATTGGAAAAAAATCATTCGACTCAAAAGGACATCGAGTGTTTCATTCAATTATGTGATTTCCTTTGTTGGACGCATTTTATTGGTAGCAATTTTCTTCTTTGTACTATGGCAAATGTTGTAGTTTCGCTTCTCCCTCTCTCTTCGTTTTTTGCGGGGATTTTCTGGGATTTTGACAAAGTTGATGTATAAGCATGTGATTGTAATAAGGCTAAAGAGATTTACTTGGAATAGAAATTTATAGAAAAAAGTTATTCTATAACGATTACGCTTATTTACCGGATAACCCAGAAGAGATGTGAGGTCTTTGAGAGTTTTATTACATACATTGGAGGATATGCTGACTGCATTTTTTCTTAATTAGGTATCAAGAAAATGGAAAGAGTATAGCAACATCATAAGTAAGCCTACATCTTTCGTCTGTACACTTATTTCTACAATTTACTAACAAAAAGCCCATCCTACGTGTGCGTAGTCGTAGTGTAATACTAAAATTTCTTCATACAAATTGCATATCCTTTAATGGTAAAAATAAATAAAATTCCTAAAAGTATGCAAAATTAAATGTAAGCAGGAGTTTTAAAAAAATCCCCTAAAAATATGCAAAAAAATTACCGACAGAAAAATGGGCTACGAGAAAAACCATGACCGGCACACAGAGACGCTACGTCGTTAATGTAACTTCATTCATAAGGAACAATAATAATTCATAAGAAAAGAATTCACTTTTGTTTTTTTATATTTTTTTTTAAAAATGTCACGATGGCTATTTTTAACTTCCCAGTAGGAAGTTATTGTAATCGGTCCGAAAATCGGATTCGATATTTTCAATGTATTTACACGTTTCAAGGTCCCACTAGCATTTTAAGCAAAAATTTGAGAAGAAATATGTGTGTGTGTGTGGGCGTACGTATGTGGTCATTTTTTCCTGCACGATTTCGCGCGAACCGAAAAAGATATCGACTTCGTTCAGGTGCCGTTCAAAGCGTGTTAAAGGAAGTATGATCTGAAAAGATTTTCATAAAAATCGTTCGAGTCGTTTTTTTGTTTGAACGAATACTGGGAAGTTAATCTTGTGGACCGAAAGGGTCAAAAGCCACATCCCAACTAGTTTTTAAGTATGCGTGGATATTATATGTCGGAGGTTTATCAATATATTTTGTGGCACGATCAATGAATTGGACGAGTATGACTGAGCATTTTTGGGCTATAGTTCTGTCGGTTATGCAACTTCAAATTTATAAGTTGGCCGCAGTCTCCATAGATTAGGTGGCGAAATGGTATTTATATACTATAATATGATATTTGGCATGAAACAATATATGGAATTATTTATAACGCATTTTGAACTCTTATCCGTCATATTAGAAAAAAAAATCCAAAAGAACAACTTGACTCTCCTCTGGTTTCCCGGACATAGTGATGGGAGAAATCCGCCTGGCCTAGTATGGAGCCATTTTCAAGCGAGGAGATCGAAATGGTTAGCAGCCCGTTATTATAACGCTATTTTTGGTTACCACGTGCTACTCGCCAGCTAAAGGTGGATGTCGCTGGAGGCATGCACTATGTGGACGAGTTGGTCTCCTTTTAACAAAGTAAAAATGTTGTAGTTCGTTTTCTTAAGCAGCCCACTAAGCCAGACTTGCAACCGTCGTGTTAGCGGAAGACAGCCTCATAGAGGTGTCCCCTTCCTGTGTAAATGACCGATTCTAGCCAAAGCCAGTCAGCGCACACTAGGCCGTTACGTGCTTGAAGACTTCAAGAGATATGCCGACTAGGGGTCGGGAGATTAATAAGCTTCCTACGCTCCAATGGTTGGCTTGAGATATCCGCCACGTCAGTTAAATAACCAACAAACGGTTTTCGTTATCAAAACGGCACGCTTCCAGTCAAACACCTAACCTATAAACAAAGTCTGCCAGAGCCTCCATATCAGGATATGGCATTATATAAATGGGTGCGCCCCGTGTCCAAAGGAGATCGTTAAACGACAGTGTAAAAACTACCTACTCCCATTTTTTTTGTTATGTGGCAGAGCTAAGCTCAGGAATCTCCTTTTGTACTACCAGTCCTTTATGTCGTTTGTAACGTTATGTTGCAATGTCTAGCAGTAAGCTTAGAAGGGGGGGGGGGATAGGTTAAGGGTTATAATGGTTCGGTGGGGTGTTGTAGAAGGTGGCGATGATACCTCCGTTTAAACTCTTGGATGTTGTAGGAGCTCGGAAATACTGACTGCGAGGGACTTCCATGCAGCCGCTGACACAATATATTTACATCTTCATCTTTCCGCCCTGCTCTGTAGAATTTATGAGCAAAGTAGTCTATATCATAATTGGAAGGATTGAGTAGATCAGGACCCCTAAAAATTAGTGATGCTAAACTGGATGACATCATCTTAAAATCGGTACGTGTGGGGGAGCAGTTACCACAGCCCGGAATGGATCCCTGCGGTTATAGAGCCGAAAAACTACGTCAGTACGTAGGAAATGCTCTCAATACGGATTTTAGCATTAAACTGTGAAGTCTGCTGATAAGATCAGTACAATTAAAAATCTGCTGGAGCGGTGTTCATCTCCCTTCGCTGTGTCCGGTACTGGCAAGACTACCGCTTTAAAGACTACTATGTTTAACAGAAGTTGCTTGATTCACGGAGTTGCTTAGACAGACTTATCGTCTTGTTTGGAGATTATTTCAAATTGTCCTAGAAGATCGTCTGGTTTAATGTTGGCCCGTAGTCCCTCGTTCGATATTTTTAAACTCTCGTTGTCAGTTCGAGTTATCACTTCAAGGCCCCTCTATGAGAACAATTTTGTCATCTACAAATGGCTTTAGCTGTTGTATCAATGATTCTGTTATACTGTTAGATGCGAACACGGTTCACTTTTTTGAAATTTCAATGAGCGTGATAGTATCCCAGATTTTGGCACAGGAAAAATGTTTTTGCGTGTTGTTATTAAAAATACTAATCACGCTTTTCTGAAAACATTAAATTTAGAAACATTTTCTTATGATTTTGCAATTATAACACCACAATTCCATACAACACCCATACAACACCAACGAAACTCCAATCCAACTCCACTCCACACTTTTGCCAAAAAACCAATGAGTGATATGCAATGCAGTAGTTTCTGCAGTTGATTGCTTATCAATGACGTGTGATATACTCTTTGTATGTAAATAATATGGCATCATCAATCCTAAACTAGTATACCATACAAACGCCATCTAAAGCCCACCTAGAGCAACTGAATCTGGTTCGCTGCCATAAAAACACTTAATCCCCACCCATCATAAAAGACAAAAACATTTTTTTCCCCGAATTAACTAAATTTTTCGCATGCATAAATTCAATTTTTTAATTTACTTTTCATATTGTTCGAGTCAGGAAAACAATGGAGGCACGTTTTTCATTCAGAATCAAAATAATTTTCGCTGAATGAAAATCTCCACTGTGTATTCCCCCACGTATGAAAATTTAATTGTGCCATTTACTTATCCTTTTTATCCTGGATTAAAAATTGAATTTATGTTCGAATCCTCATTTTTGTGAAGCCCATTGGGATTTTGTTTCGAATTTAACTCCGATTACAAAAAGGGTCACGATAATGGACGGAACGGACGGAAGTGGTTTAGTGGAGACAATCGTGGTTAAAGCTAGTTTTGTTGGCCTCATTTTTGTGTATATGTATGTGTGGAATGCAATAAGGACGAAAGGTTCATTGTACGGGATAAAGGGATTAACCTTGTTTTTTTTAAATGTAATTTTAAGGTGTGTTTCTGTTCTTTTGCGAATTTGCCTATTAACCATGCGACCATGTTCGACAAGGAGCGAGCCAAACAAAGTGCTAATTCACTTAACTGCTCTTAAGACAAAAGCCGTAAAATGAAGCGGTCCCATCGGGAAACAAAAGCGGGAGTCTTCATAATTCAGAAATTCGGTTGATGTTAGTCTCGTAACGGCTCTCGAGGATGCTCTGTAAACACAAAGTATAAACCACCCCGCCGACCCACCACCCAGCATCGGGGAGCACACTCCAGCGGAAGACGCCCCGAAAAATGGCTTATACACCACCCACGCCCCAAACCACCGCCGCCGACGCAGGGGAAGATGAAGGCGAAATTTATGAAGGTACAAATGTAAAGAGCCAGGAGCTGAGCCTTAAATGAAAGGATTGCACGAAAACTGCCAAAACGAGCCCCGAACTCCAACTCAACGTAAATAAGTAATCAGCCAACTGTTGCATCTGGCAGCGCCCTCTTATCGCCCGTTACTGCTGTTGTTTGATGCACAGTAAATTGTTGGGGGGTGGTTGTTGCTGGCTGTACTGTGTGCCGGCAGATATGAAACCCCATACCTTGGGTGCTTACCTGGTTTTATGCCTAATGAAAACTGAATTAGATCGAGGTCGGCTGATAGGCGCTGATTAATTTGAGTTCGTGTCTTACATGCTTGATTTGAGTCTTGGGATCCGCGGGCGGGGGCAGAAGTCACGTGCGGTTTAACTTCAAACTTAGTTCTATTATTTGAACTAGGAATAAGATTCTGGGGGAGTTTTGTCTAGATAAGTAATGGACCTCTCTGCTGGGTTTGCTTGGGACATCAGTCATCTTGGGGATTCTGGGACTAGCAAATACCTGAAATCAGCCACAACTTAACAAACTCTACTCAAATATTTAGTTCCTTTGGCCGAGACTTTTTGGCGAATTGTTTTCTACAGAATCTTCTAAGGGTGGTAATAGGGATGAAATTTATTTTGATAAAACTTTCTTGGGGAAATTATTTTTGTTTGGCTAGAAAACTAAGATTAGTTTTTCTAACTTTTTAAATATGTACTTAGATTCGGAAAGATTCATGCGAGTTTATTATTTACACCTAAAATGGAGAAAACAAACTCTCGAATAATTGAAATTAATTAATGCAAACACAAATTGTGTGACTGTAAACAGATCTGCGCTAACCTTCGTTTACAGATGCAGTGAAGTGAGTTAGGTGGGATGATGAATTGCATTGGAAGTTTGAGTTAGAGCCCACGCTATAAAACAAGGGAAATGAGGGTCGCGCATGTGGAATTGTGGTTGAGATTATAATTTAGCCGGTATTTGCGTTTTTAAGTAAACAGAGTGACGTTGCCCGCTTGTGGGGACTTGAAATCTCACTGCACATGGAAACAGCGATTTTGAGATTCCCTTGTTTTATGGCGCGGGCTATATTATAAGTTTGGGGTGTAAGCACAATTCTGATGACGTAAAACCTGCTCTCTTTTTTGGTATAATTTCCAACTTACTTATTCGGTTTGACATCTGGGATATAGTCCAGGCGTCTGGAAATAGCTCTCTACACCGAGCATGCTCCCAATGTCATCTAGTTTGGAATTCTTAAGTGTCCTGCTAAAGCCATCCTTTTGGTTTAGATTAAGTCTACTAAACCCTACTGCAAAAGAAAATTTCTCTTGAATTATGAAAACTAGATGTTCCGCTCACTGGAGCCCACCTACCTTTCTTTTCTTCACTATAGCTTTGACGCCCAATAGCACTCTCTTGAATCTAGAGTCTCCGGAATCGATCTTCCTCACATAAAAGGCCGAAAATTATCCATGATTTTTAGTAAGCACCAAAGTCTCTGTCATGATTAGATTTGAAGAGCCTTGATAGACCACACTAGGGTTTGTTGGCTTTTGTTTGAGCTGTGCTTCTTGGCTGCGGGATGACATATATTTCTGGTCTCATGATGCTGTCAGCTACTACGATCAGACCAGACGACCAGCTAAAGGACTGCAATACTAGATCGTCTCACAGGTGGGACCATCAGGTACTTTCTTTTGCTGTCATTAATGTGCCGACCCAGTTTCCGTGCCGCCCGTGAAATTATCTCAACAGCCTAGCCAGTATTTGGTTGAAGTTGTGGACGATTGCGTCTCCTGCTACCAGATTCGAATCGAGAATAACTCCTAACCTGTTGAAAATTAACCAGACCATACCGTCCCGTTTTTGAAGGCCATAATTGATCTGAGCACGGTTATAAATACCCTAATCTAATTTGGATTGATCATGACCATATTTGAGATGCTTTGTATAGTTTCAATTTGGCTATGCTAAGTCTCCCTTACACTGCCCTTCCAAGCAGTGAGCTCGGTTATTTCCTGTTAACTCCGATGGTAGGGTTATCGGATCAGTGGGCTTCAATTTAGGATTTTTGTTTTGATTTATGCAATATTCAAGCAAATTTTTTAACTGTTTCAACATGCCGCTGTTCTTGCACTAAGTAACATCCAAGTTTCACCTGATATTGATTTAGAACTATACTCCGTGTCTGGGTATAAATTAGTACACAACTACTCTACCTACAGGGGCGTATACTTTGATTTAAGGCAGAATAGTGACTTTTCTGACTTTAATTATGTCTGGTTTAAAATATTTCTTTGTAGCCACGTCAAATTCTCCTGTTTTCCATACAAAAGTCCTGATATTACTAATAAAACCTCTTCTTTAGGGTTCGATGCTATTTCGAAACGGATCTTCGGACTCATATCGCCCCCCCCCCACCCGGAGGTCGAAAACGTTGTTGCTTCTAAATCAACTTTCGCAATGTAAATTTAGGTGAATTACTCTAAAGGCACCAGTAGGTACCCAGAGCTCTTTGAAGAGAGCTATAATCTTTATTAAACTGTTGATCTTCGTACGCGAATCCCTGATATTGTAAACCAAAGGATTCACCTTCTTAGTCTCTTCCTTACCTCTCACCCAAAGCGGTACTACATCGAAGTCAATCTGTTTCTCGGCAGCTCGGACCATAGCATTGCCAGATAATTTCCCATATCAATAATCTGACTCTCCTTAAAGAATTTTCTGGCACTATACGAAAACCAACTTATTCGCTCCTTCCACAAGCCACTGATTGGGATTTGTGTTTTCGCAGCAACAACGTCAATTATATCGCTCTCTGTATCACCAAAGTTATACGGGTGGGAATTAGTTTGTTAAATTTTTATTGAAGCTGAAAGGAGGTTTAATGGGTAATCTAAGAAAGCAATGGAAACTATAAAGCCGTCCTGTGGACGGTGCAGAAGTTGTCCAAATGAATCAATTCATCGTGTGTGCATCAATTTCACTATTAGGAAAGTGAAAAAATCGTTTGATGACAGGTTGAGAAGTAAGATTCTTAAAACTTCTGTCAGTAAGATTTTCACTTCATCGATAACTTCTTTTTCTTTACAAGGCTGAGGTGATAAAAGAAATCAAATGGGGCTGATTTACATGAACCACTAATTTCTCTTTATCTGGTAATCCCTGCCGTTCCTCATCCCCGAGTCACTCACTCAATGGACGGAGTTTTCTTCAAGACTGAGCTCTAGTCTTCCACATAAAAAAAAAAAAAAAAAAAGACTGGCGAAGCGTACAGATATTTCGAAGAACTTGATGGAAATAAATCGATTGTCCCTAGTAATAAATCACAACGATCCTTAAAAAATACACCCTTGGCTTCACCTCTGCGTAAGCTTTTTGCGTTGTCATTCTTCTCCGTAGGTTATTCAGACTCTTGAAAGCTGCCCCACGAAGAAGGTTATCTTCTACAACTCCTCTAACGAGCTCCCAATAGCTACGCACGGCTTAACTCGAAAATATTACGAAGAAGAAGAACCACAACCAAAGTATACATCGCTGAGTTTGGTATGGTTACTCTAGGTATCTCCAACCTTTTTGATGTTCGGCACTCTTCTGTGCTAACTAAGCTCCATGCTATTGGTACTCACATAGTTCTAAAGAATACTTTCATTTTTCTGCCTGTAGTATTGGAACGTGTCGAATCTAAACCCCAAACCATATCTGCCGGTGTTCCCAAGAGTGAATTTTTCACTTCCCATTTTTCTAATGTTTATTAGCGAACTTCTCTCAATCCCATTCAAATCCACTTCACAGTTTGCTGATGACGGTGCTTTGCAAGACAAGCACGTGTCAGATTTTGCCTTCTCTATTGTAAACTCAAGTTCATATTAGTTAATAGAAACATCAAACTTTTTCTTGATTCGGGCCACAATAGTCATTCAACACCTCGGTGGTCCAAAAAGTTACTCATAAGGTTAATTCTGTCACATAAAAAATGTTACTAGTAACTAACGGTAAAAAACTAATTTAAAATGTTGCAAGTGCCAAGACCAGTTTATGTGAGGAAAATTTTCGAAATAATATAGCCATATTATTGAGTAGGTTCGTCATATCTCATATTGATTGTATTAGAGCATAGGTTCTACCGCCTTTTTTACTTTTTCTGCCATTTTTCCACTTAGTTGCATTATGACACTTATCCTTGAGAGAAGTATTAGTTTTCCTAGACCTCTTTAGACGATCCAAGATTTTCTGTGATTAATCGTCCATAGAGATTCTTTCGTACAAACTCCCTTGCACTTGTAAACAGCTTATTCCACATCTAAAAACACGCAGGAAAACAGCAAATAACAAAGTATCAATTCCGATTTTAAATCGAACCATCAGCAACAAACACCGCCAACAGCACCTCAGACCAGATCCAGTTTACCACGCGAAAAACATGTCACTTTCGGATAAAATCTGCGCGCTTTCTTCGTGCTGGTTTCGCGATTAGCATAAAACCTATACGAAATCCTGCAATGAAACCGAAACAACTAGAAAAAAAACTGCACCAAATTCCACACACAATGCACTCTCAACACTAGTCTAGTAGTGATGCACTACTGTCAAGGCTAGATGCAAGTTTATTGACCGGCGGCGGCGACTATCCTCTGGCCCGTAAAAGGGAGTGGTCCGAAAACACTGTGAAGCCTTTTAGTTCATGAAAAATTGGACCTGTCCAACCACTTTCACGAAAATCTCCTCGTCGTAACAACAGAGCAAAGCGCGCGCCTCTCCTCGGGAGAAACGAAAAACAACTTTTCCCCGGGTTCTGCACTTTTATTCCACAGAGTGGTTTCAGGGGGAATTCGTAATTGATGACTCGATGGACAGCAAATGGTCATTTCTTGTTTTTTTTCTGATTCATTTAATTGGCTCTTGACTGACTCTGAGATCGCCTCGTAAATTGAAAGTGAAATTTTACTTACAGTTTTTTTTTGTTGGTGAGTGACAAACCAGTTCCAAGTTGTGATCGCAAAATTGTAAGGAAGCAAATCTTCTGCGGGATTAAATGAGAGTGAATTTTAAGTTTCGGGTGAAATATAGTAAGTATAAGGACTTCCCAAACACTCCTTTCAATGGGGTGCACCCTCGGAGCCTTTCACGCACCCAACACCCAAACCCATTTCATCAACACCAAAATATCGACACCATAGACCCACGGAGCCCCATTCATCCATCCAAGTTTTAAAATACGCAAAATTCCAGCGTGTCCTATTTGCCATGGCACCCCCGAATCGCATTTCCTTGCTTAAATATTTGCATTTAATTGCGAACGAATTGAAGTGCAATTTACCTGCAACTGATTGCAGTAAATATCCCAGGTGCGAGCAATTAAAGTGCAAATTACGAAATTGATGCACTTTCGGGGCCCGTAATGAAAATCGTACTATAATTACTCAATGGGTGCACATTTTCTTGATAGCAACAGAATGAAATTGTTGTAAAGTTGCGGGCCGGGGGAGGGGGGATTTTTGTTATTTCACGGTAAATTAACACGAGCCACAATCATGCCCCGAATACATGAGAACCACTCGTGTGCTGCATTTATTTAATTTACAGGTACCTACAGGTAAAAAGGTATTTTCTAGCGTTACTGTATTAATTGCGTTAATATATTAATTATTTTGGTTTTTCGGCTGAGGGATTATAATATTTAGTTTAGAATTTTGATTGATAGAATTTGCGGTAGAAGGAAACGTTCACATTTATAATTTGCGAGGGAATTAACTAACGGAGGCAAGCCACACTCAGGGTAGTATTTTATTCGGTTGAGGTCAAGTGGACAATTATGATTAAGTTTGTTTTATTTTCAAGAGGACTGAACTATTGGCGAACTACTCTGTATTTTAATTTTTGGTGTTAGTGCTTATGAACGTTTTTAAAAAGGGTGAAGGATTACTGGAATTTTTCATTTACCCTCCTTCCAAGTTTTTAAATTAATTAGTGATTATCATGTAAAGGCTGTTCCAAAGTAGATAAGATCTATCGAAACTCAAAAAATTAACAAGGGAGATCTTCAATAGGTATTATAAACACGGCTTTTGTCTTATGAGGACTGCCTAAAAATGTACAAGGAAACCATTGCCTCAGCCAAGAGGGTCGGGCATCTGCCAGGTTTACTGCCAATCTATACAGAGCTTAGGATATTTCAGACTATACAAGATCCTCTCCAAAGAGCATCGCAATCCGTCCTCTTTTAAAGAAATGAAGATGAAGCTTGGTCAGAATTGCAGGCGGAGTCTCTAGAGCTACTAATGAACACAAACTTCCCTGGATGCAAGAAGGAAAAAGGAAGTCGAAACTTCAGGAAATAGGTATAGCCACTCCCGCGATGGAATTTCCCCTATTTTATTAAAGGAGAAAGTTCCCTGTGCTCCTAATTAGCTTGTCTTCCTTTTAAAACACTCCGGGCCAGACGGAATACCACCAATCATGCTGCAAAAATTACCCGATTTTTAATATCATAGCTGGTGGTCATGTTCAAGAGCTGCGGGTGGCTTAGTTATGGCTCACTTACGTCCATGTAGGTTGTTCGTCTTCATAAAAAGTCAGGAAGAATAGGACAAAAAATCTGCGAAGAACTATCGCCTATTGGTCGATAAGGCGAACATCTTTCATGCTCAAGGCATTTGGACACGAGGTGGTGGGAACTATCGGAAGGATTATACATTACGAACTCAACACACGTCATAGAAGGTGCCTTTAAAAACATGCGTACCAAATTGATTCAGAAGCTCCCATAGCCCGCATAGCCCTAAACATACAAGCATGCTTTCCGCAATGGTTGATAGCAGTACTATAGCAAGTAGGGTTCTGTTTTCCGCTCCTATTTTTCTTTCCTGTCTCCCAACCCCCAGATACCCTCACTTTTGGAATTTAGCAACATCATCTTTAACGAATAAGGTTCGTGTCTTGGCTATTATGAAAGCTCTTTGCAGGGGTAATTTAAATTGGGAAAAACTTTGGTATCGCTTGCACTGAATCATGTTATTTACTGTTGTAGCTTTTTTGATCAAATAAATCCCTTCCTGAGGTTATGCAAATCTCGATGGCTTATATAACCAAGCACCGAGTTGAGTCAACTAGATTCCCGCTTCCTAGTGTTTACGTCTTTATGAGTCAATAATCTTCACTTTTGGAATTTCCTAAGATCAGCATTTAAGAATTAGGTTCGTATCTTCGCTAGGATGAAAGCCTTTCGCATAGTTGACCATGATCTGCTTATGAAATTTCTTGGGAGAAATTTGGATCTCTATCACATTTCCTTTATGGGCTTCTTTGGTTAGTGTTTTTCTTAAGGTTTTTTTGTTAGATGCAAATTTTCAACCAAGTCTCTTTGGTTACAAATTAAGTTGACCAAAACAGCTCCAAAAGCAAATTACATGAGCAAGCGCAAACGGTTTCTCCCAATCAAAATTTCCCCTACAGACATAGCTTTTATCCTAGCGAAGACACGAATTTTATTTATAAAAATTATATGTGACGGGAAAGGCAAAAATAAGGGTGGAACAGAACCTTCCTTGCTATGCTAAAAGTAGACTGTCAATCCAGTCACTGGACTTGAACGGGTACATTCCAGTGCCGGTTCACATTATTCCAGTGCCGCTGCAGCGCTGGTTTCGATCGCTGGACTGGATTGCTTCTGGAATATTGCGAACCGGGCATAATAGTAGAGGGAAATTGTCATATGATAGTGATGTAGTTGGGAAGTTGGATTTTTTTGTTTTTTTTTTTACATATGTTAAGATAAAGCGAAAAAAAAATTTCTGCAAAATCGGTCCTGTGCTGCACGAGAAAATTGCATAAATGTACATTTTTGATGCATTTTGAGTGCATTGCTACACTATTTTTTTAATTTCTCCAGTTCTGTTGGTCATAGAACACTAAAAAAATTGGAAAATACTCGTAATGAATAGACTATCGAACTGATTCGGTATAAATACTTTAAAAATGAATCCTAACCTCAAAAAACCAAAATGTATGAAATTTTGTTTTATTTTACTAAAAATGCAATAAATAACGGGAAAAAGATCGGATTTTGATAAAAATTGGAGAAAAGATGTACTTTGATGCTATAAATACGTGGTTGAAATTTCAAAACAAAATTTCGCTTTTTACGGGAAAAATTGGCAGTTTTCGAAAAAAATTTAAAATTGCCGCCATTTTATGCCAAATCATCCTACGGTAAAATATTTTTTTTTAAATTGTAGGTTTTTTTATGTACTTTCTTTTGAGCATACGCAATACTTCGTTACTTTATTTGAAATTCCCATTTTAGGCCTTTGAAAACACTAAAAAATTTCGATTTTTCAATTTTTTGCCTTTTTTTCATAGTTGGCAAGTAGCTTTTCATAGTAAGTAAAAGGCAAAAAATTGAAAATTGAATTTTTTTAGTGTTTTCAAAGGCCTAAAATGGGCATTTCAACTGAAAATAGTCTAGCAATGCACACAAAAAGCATCAAAAATGGACATTTATGCAATTTTCTCGTGCCGCACAGGACCGATTTTGCAGAAATTTTTTTTTTCGCTTTATCTTAACATATGTAAATAGAAAAACAAAAAAATCCAACTTCCCAACTACATCATAACTTCCCTTTTTTTTGTTTAATTTTCCTCTACTATAAGGCATTATAATTCTGTGTGCTCCAGGTGCCCAGAAGAGATCGTTAAACGACAGTGTAAAACCTACCCTAAGTACACGACAACTTTATTTTAGCCACGCAGCCCACGACACGATAACTTTACATCCTGGCTTGTTAGA
Source organism: Thereva nobilitata (assembly GCA_963855945.1). Classification (NCBI taxonomy): domain Eukaryota; kingdom Metazoa; phylum Arthropoda; class Insecta; order Diptera; family Therevidae; genus Thereva; species Thereva nobilitata. The sequence continues at coordinate 231,703,267 of OY979694.1, forward strand.
CCCGATCATTAGCCCATACCTTTCAGTACAGCTTCCAGTGGCCAGTGGAGGTTATGATCGCCCTTCCACCACTCCAAGATATTTACGGCACGTACGTATTTAAATACACTACATGTTGCTCCTCCTACCTCGCTGGTGACTGACCACCCGCCCAAAGGATTAGTCAAAGCTGAAGTACATTTCTTAGGGACGTTACAGGCAGGGGCGGCGGAGCGCGTGGGGATGGAAGGAAAAGTGCCCACGCACTTTCGCTTTGGGTGGGGAAATCCACACCCAAAATATTTAATGTACACCTAATAACTCGGAACTTTAGAGGACTATCTCAGTCGTTGGCGACGAAGTAACTTTGTCGAAGCTATTACGAACTTACAACTATATACTAACTACTAATTGCTCCTTTAATCCCTCATGGGACATAGGGCGGAAACAGTTGCCCTCCAGCGGACTCTGTTTTGCGCGACAGCTCTCAGCTCTGACCAGGATCTCCCTGTTGTTGCGGCCTCTGATAATAGGGTTCTCCTCCACGTTGTTCTAGGTCTTCCGACTCGACGGGATCCTTGCGGATTCCAGTCAAGGGCCTGTTTGGCTAGATTATCGTTTTCGCGTCGCAAGGTGTGGCCAATCCAATTCCATTTCCTTCGCCTGATTTGGTCGTCTATCCTTTCTTGGCCGGCACGGCGCCATAGTTCTTCATTTGAAATTCTATCTTGCCAGCGGATTTTTAGGATACGACGTAGGCATCTGTTGATGAAAACTTGTAGGCGCCCTGTAATGAATTGGGTGACTTTCCATGTTTCGCAACCGTACAAAAGAACTGCCTTAACGTTGGAGTTGAACAGCCGCAATTTGGTGTTAATTGAGATCTCTGTTGATCTCCATATGTGAAACAGGCATGCATATGCGCTTCTTGCTTTATTTATTCTGGAACTGACATCTTCTTCTGTACCACCGTTTTCGGTAATAATACTACCGAGGTAACAGAATTTGTCTACCAGTTCCACGTCACGGTTATTTAGCGCTGTCCGTTCAAGGGTGTTTGCATTTATCCGCATTTCTTTTGTTTTAGTCGGATTTAACCTTAAGCCCGCCGAGCTACTTTCTGTTGCCAATTTGTTTAACATGTTTTTGAGGTCCTGGTGTCTGTGGGCCAGCAAACAGATATCATCCGCGTAGTCGAGATCCTTAAGGCGGTCTAGCAATCCCCATTGTATGCCACCTGTTCTTCTATCTAGAGCGCTGACAAGAATGTCGTTTATTACTATAAGAAATAGTAATGGTGAAAGTAGACATCCTTGTCGTACTCCTGAGCTCACCTCAAAGCAACAACTATATAGCCATAGGGATATCTCCATAGATATCTCCAGCCTACTCAATAGACTGATTCTGGTTCGATTACAGAGGTCAAGCAGCATTAGACGTGATTAGTACTTGGTTGGGGGACCGCATTGGTAAAACGACACTCGCGTTTGAAAACATAAAATCATAAAATTTTAAATACCGGTGCAATTATTACTAATAAATCCACGCCGAAATTGTTGAATTTTTCGGGCTTTTTTTCTTCTCGGGATCGGGTAGCAATGATTTTCCTCGGTCAAATGGAGCCTTCCTTATGATGAGGCAAGAATGAGGCAAGGCGTTAGATGCCCTGTTGGGGCCCTGTAGAGCAATCGACACAGGGTCCACATGAGGCATTGGAGCTACCCTCATAGGGCCCTATCTTCCCCCACCCCCCGCCCAAAATGCTAGTCGGTCATAACCGTATAACCAAAATTTGAAACCATACAACTCAACAAGTAAATAAATTGGCCGAACTTTTCACATTTTAACGCTTATCTACTCCCCACGCACAATGATTATGCTCCGCCGCCCCTGGTTACGGGGTATATTTTGGGACTCATTGGATTTATTGACGTCATCGACTTTCGGATACTTATACACTTCACTAGTCCTAAGCAAACCCCCTTCATTTAATGGCCAGCTCAAACGAAGTGACTCAGTCGTGGAATGTCTGTCCGCTCCTTAGACAACTTCCAACAATAACTTTGACGATACAGAGAGTGGCAGAGTTGGAGGAGTTAGCACCACCGAAACACAAATCCCAGTCAGTTGGTTGGACGAATCGAGTACCAGACGAACTCTTTTGGTTGGGGTAGAAGATGGATATAGGAAATTAGCGTATATCACGCATTGGTCTTCATCAACGGAGTATCGTGTTAAAAGGGAAGTAAGAAATTGATCAAGGAAATAGGCAAACTTCTTGGAGTCTTTTTGGATAATTCAACTATTTTGTGAAATAGTTGATTCATTGCGGAGTCGGAAATTCTATTGTGGCCAGATACTATACGTACTAATGTAGCTGCATTTGAAGTGGTCTAAGCACACTTTTTTGTAACACTAGTGTAGACTACAATTTGTTCACCACCCATGGCTGCGTTGTCGCTAAAATGTCAAGGATTGTGGAAAAAACTTCTATAGTCATATTTCTAAATTCATACAGCATTCAAGAGTTCACGTACTCGTATCTCTTTAAAAAAAAATTAAAGACAGTTTGTCGATCTGTGCATTGTCTTCAAAAAATGTCAATAAATTCCAGCGATTTTGACTGTAAGAATCCTGAAAAGGTCTTAGAATAATTCCGTAATTACTTTCCTCTAGTAAATATATTACATTCTTTTTTCCTAATTGAATTCCTCCATTAATCCGCTCCTAGAAGCGCAGTAGTTGCGAGTTAGTAGATTTTATGAGAAGAACGCTCTCTGCCCGTGTTAATTACGCGAAATTATCCCGGAAACTTTAACTTCCTTAATTTACGGACTTTAAAGCGCGCGCCGACGGGATAAGCCCGGGCCAATTTGCACATTCAATAAACCCATCTGAAATTTCAATTTATTTCCGGTATTTAGATAAGAATGAAAATTAAACGAGGAGCCGCAAAAAAAAATTCATCAGTTTTGCACAGCTCTCAAGGATACGCCGCGCCGCTGAAGACTCTGGGCCGTCGTCGTCGTTGGGCGAAAATCCATGAAACCCGAGAGATCCTTGGAGGCCAGCGCGTTCCTTTTTCTCTGTGTGTAATTTTTTTTTGCTTTCTTTCTGTGCGAGAAATCCCCGGACTTTAAGCCATTTCCTTATCCTTGAAGCTGAAGGGAGCTTATCTGGCTCGGCCTTAAATCCGTACACTTCACACGGACGTAATTTACGGCAAAAATTAATAACACTCGAGCTGAAACAGTTTGGTCAGGAGATACAAGGGAACAGAGTATCCGCAGGAGCAAAGGAGTCAGGAGGAGCGAGGAGCAGAGTCAGAGAGTTGGACGGACGGAACCAGGACGGCCTGAATGGCAATGGCAGCCGTGCCGAGCCCTAATTAATTTATCTGAGGCTTTTGGATAAAGTTTTTGTTGTTGGACAGTAAATTCTCACGCACTTGAAATCAAGACGGACCGAGGCAAAGGACTTGCCGACTGGACTCGTCGTCCTGGTTGTAGGGCCGGCAGCTTGGTAGTGTGTGGTGGTGGTGTGATGGTAGGGCAGGAGGCGTCTTTCGTGTTACATAAAACGCCTTTTAGCAGCTCCTTTTTCTGGCGTTCCTGATGGTCACCATTTCAGGAGCCAACGAGTCAAGCAAGGAATTTTCCGTACGTTATATACGTGAGAGTGTGCTATAAGCCCATTTCGTCCTTGTTCAGTGGGACGCGGCGGCGGGCAGGAGGCGGGAGTAGGTGTGGGCGGCTGGTTTCGGGCCCGGAAGGCTGTTTGTAGCAGATAGACAGGGCCTAGTTAACACAATAAAAACCGAAAGATTTATATGACAGGCCATAAATTACGCCGTTCACCCCCTCCACCCCACACACACAACTATTCAAGCTCCTGGCTATGGTATGCTATAGCAGCTTCAAAATGAACTGTTTACGGTTGGATGTTTTATGTTGCCCTAGCATCCTTGTGTTTGCTCTGTGTTCATGGACTTGGAGGGACATGTGTTAGTCAGTGTTGGAGATGACGTGAATATGGGGTGTGAAGAAAGCTCTGCTCTGAATAACATGCCACAAAAGGGGTAATTCCCATCCGGCTTCCATAGCAGCAGCCTGTACTCTATATGAGAAGTTTCTTTCGTAGATACTACACACCATTCTGGGCCCACATAGAGAATTGTCTTGTTGTCCTTGCAGAGATGGGAGTTAATTTGAGGCTTTACGATCCTGGAAGTATTTTATAAACAATAATCCCTCATAAGAAAGAAATTGCACAATATTTCGCAAGGATTCAGTTGTCTTTCCAGTACAGCTCTTAAGCCTTCTGCCATATTAAAGGTCGGCTGACTTAAAATAATCTCTCAACTAATTACTCGAAGATTTTGCCATTGTCTAATAGGAAAATTAATTTCATTTTAAATACTCTTCGGAAAGAACTTAAGATTGGCAAAGGTCACCGCAGGTTTTCTAATGTCACTTTTAGATAATTCGTAGTCTTCCATCTTTATACCAAAGCTGGCTAAAATTGTGCACTTTTAAGTCGGGCGCCCACTAAAATGGCGTGGCAGAGACGTCGTTTTGGCCTGCCATGTGGACACAAGGTGGTGCGGCAGTTGAGTGGTGGGGAGTGGTATTAAAATTATTAAGCGCGCATCGAAGTGGCAGCGTATCGCGGAAGTGATTCAACATAATCGTATTACTAAAGAAAGGTAGCTTCAACTGCCACTTACCACTCCAAAATTAAACTTGTCGGAGACTAGTGGCAATCAAGTGTTGCCACCCCACTTGCCAGATGCCACGCCTTCGCCACTCCAATTCAATGTGCGTTACTTCATTTGATTTTACAGGAATAAATTTTTCCACTCCCCATTCGACCGCCACGACACTGCCACGTCCCTGCCACATCACTTTAGTGGGCGCCCGGCCTTACAGGGTACCAAATTCCCGCTTAGGTCGGGTTTTCATCTAGCGAACGGTACACCTCCTTGTTCATATGGTGGTCTGGTGCGGCCGGCGGTGCATCCTTTCTCGGTTGGTTAGCGGGACTCACTTATTTCAGGAGGCTTAACACAGTCTCTAACTCCGATGGTTGCATCTCTGGCGTAACCAGCTGCTGTATCGACTTTACGAAATCGTATCCCTGTTACAAAAATTTGTGGTTTAGATTTTTGTTACATCCGTAAGCTTCATTCAAATTTCTTCTTTTTGGTGTGAGCTCCTAGGAGATACAGGAGTTCAAAAGCAAGGCCCATTACTTCCTCATTCAGCACCCTTCAGATACCTATGCTGTGATACATACCCATCATATATCGTATCCTTATGTGGTTCCCATGTAGATTGCCCTATAAGTCCCACAAAGGGCATCTAACGATTTGCCTCATAAGGAATGCTCCATTTGGTCCTCGTGAGGAAAAATCATTGCTACCCGGTCCCAAGTGGAACAAAGAGACTGAAAAATTTGTGTACGTGAGTAATAACTACAGCGGTATGGAAAGCTTTATATTTTTAAAACGCGAGTGTCGTTTTACCAAGCGGTTCCCCAACTCAGTACAAATCAAATCGAATGCTGCTTGACCTCAGTAATTGAACGAAAACCGGTCTATTCAGTCCGCAAACGCCCTTAACGTTCACCAACATAACTGCCTGAAATATCAAGCACGGCAATAACAAAAACTCAAGCTTTGTATGAGTCAAACTAAAGCTTAAGGGTGTTACTTTTTAGAAAACTTTCCGAATACGTACGGCAGATGTTGGAATTGTTTCATTTCATCTGTAATGAGGTTTGCCTAATAGGGCCCTTATGAGAAACTGATAGGACATACCTCACTTCAGTATCGCTGACTTTTTTGTGTGTGGTATTCAGTAGGAATCTAAGTGGAAATCTCTATTTCGGCATGCCCTTAATTTGCCGCATGGGGCCCAAACCCTGCATGAGGCATGCCCCCTTTAAATTCTAGTCGGGTGGAAAGCGTAGTTTGAAGGATAAAAGAAAAGAGAACAAATTGGGAATCTACGGGTGCTTGAGTAGATGTCGATGAAACTTACGGGAGAATGAACCAAGTGCGCTTGTCTTTTATTGCCGGAAAATAATTACAGTAGAGCCGTCGATATGAAAATAGTGATTAAATTTTGTGAAGGCTGCTACTTTCCTATGAGGGCTCAGTGATTCAATGGTATCGCACCGATGAGTTTGATGGCGCAGTTTGTCGAGCTATGCTAATAGCAGTTTTGAGAAAAGAAGAATTTGAGGCGGACAGATATGCGTATAAAACGTCTTGGATTTGCTTTCTGTTATCACCGCCCCCTTATTAATAAATAAGGCGTTGTGGAACAGATAAAACTCTTCTTCGTGGAAGTTGCCAAGGACCAGAAGCTTTAGGTGCCAGCTCTTGGTCATCATCAGGAGCTCCACAGCCTATTGTTGGCCTTGGCTTCCTCCAGCATTCGCCTCCATGATTCTCGATCTCTGGCTCGACTTTTCCAGTTTCTTATTCCCAACTGCCTCAAGTCTTCTTCGACGTCATCTATATATCTTTTCTTAGGCCGGCCGGGTCTGCGTTTTCCTGACGGTACTTTCCCCAGCACTATCTTTGTCGGGTTCCGTTCCGCACCTCGTTGGACGTGACCAATCCATCGCAGTCTGTTTATTTTGATCACTTTGACAATGTTTGGAATCTTGCTGATTTCATACAACTCTGAGTTGTATCTTCTTCTCCAAATGCCATCAACCTGTATTCCTTTGTAGATCGAACGAAGAATTCTCCTTTCAAATCTTCCTACCAATGCTTCGTCTGCGTTTTTCAATGTCCACACTTCCGAACCATATAGTAGGACAGGCCTTATTAGTGTCGTGTAAAGTGCCAGTTTCGTCTTCCTTGATATATTTCTAGACGTCAGGTGCCTGCGTAGACCAAAGTAGCATTTATTAGCCAGTGCTATTCGTCTTCTGATTTCGGCCGATGTATCATTACCTTTTGTTATAATCGTGCCGAGGTACACAAACTCATCTACTGCTTCTATATTGTAGGTGTCGATCGTTATGTTCTGTCTGCTACTTCTGGCGTTTTTTGTGTACATATACTTTGTTTTGTGCTCGTTTATTTCCAACCCGATTTTTTTTGCGGCTTGCTCAAGTGCTACAAAGGTCTCCTTCATGCTCTCAAATGATCTTCCAAGGATAGCTATATCGTCGGCAAAGGCTAATATTTGCACTGACCTATCGAAGATGCACCCTGATGTGTTAATCGATGCATCTCTTACTGCTTTTTCTAGGGCCACGTTGAATAACAAGCAGGATAGTGCGTCGCCTTGCCTTAATCCTCTATTTGTTCTGAGGGGTGGGGATAGTTCACCATCTATTCTGACTCTACACCTTGCATCTTTCATCGAAATTTTCGTCAGTTCTACTAGGTGATTAGGTATTCCGAGCTGCTCCATAGCATCAAATAACTCATTACGGTTCACACTATCGTAAGCATATTTGTAGTCGATGAATAACATGTGGATGTTTATGTTAAATTCAACAGCTTTTTCTAGGGTTTCTCTGAGTACAAATAGCTGGTCGGTTGTGGATCTTCCAGGACGAAAACCGCATTGATACTCTCCTAATATTCTTTCCACGTATGGTCGTAGTCTAATATAGAGTACACGTGAAAATACTTTGTACGTTGTGTTCAATAGCGTTATTCCTCTATAGTTGTTGCAAGATAGAGGGTCTCCTTTTTTGTGTAAGGGACACACTATGCCCTCGTTCCACTCATCAGGCATTTCTTTCCGTCTCCAGATTTCCACTATTACTTCATGTAGTTTTTGGATAGTTTCCTCTCCGCCTTGCTTAATGAGTTCTGCAGGTATGCTGTCAGACCCTGATGCCTTATTATTTTTTAGTGCTCGCAATGCCAGGCGTACTTCCTCTATGGTGGGGGCTGCTGTGCTGTCATTCTCATCGTCCGCGTTCATGTTCTGCACATTTCGGGTACCAATGTGCTCCTGCTCTGGGTTCATTAGTAATAGTTCCTCGAAATGCTCTGCCCATCTAGCCAATACTTCGTCCTTATTACTTAATATCTCCCCACTTTTATCCTTGCACATTGTCACTCTAGGCTTAAATTCTTTCCGTTGTTGGTTTACCTTTTTGTAGAAGTTTCTTACATCATTTAAGCCTGCTGATTCTTCTATTTTTTTCATTTGTTCTTCCCAATACTGCCTTTTTTTCGCTTTGTGCATTCTCTTCTCAGCTCGCCTCTTTTCTTTATACTCCTCTTCAGAGTTTCTTGTTCTGTGCCTACTTAGCATGACTTGGTAGGCTCGGTTTTTCTCCATTGTCACCTGGGCGCATTCTTCGTCAAACCATTCTACTCTTCGTTCTTGTTGAACGAAACCCAGAATATCTTCTGCTGATCCTTTCACTGCTCTTTTTATGTCATTCCATTGGTCGTTCAAGTTTTCATGTGTGTTTTGACCAATTTCATTTAATCTTACGTTGAGCAGGTTCTCATAATCAGCCCTAGTTTGCTCTTCCTGCAATCCTGCCACGTTGTATTTTCTGTCTCTGTTTCCTCTTCTTGTTTTTATTGTCGATATCCTGGCCCTAATTTTCGTTCCCATTAAGAAGTGGTCAGAGTCTACATTTGCGCCGCGGTATACTCTCACATCAAGCACATTGGACTGGTGGCGCGCGTCTATAAGGACATGATCGATTGCGTTGTTGGTTACTCCATCTGGCGACTTCCAGGTTGCTTTTTGGATATCCTTATGCTGGAATTTGGTGCTGGATATAACCATATTTTGCGCCATGGCGAAGTTTATAAGTCTTAATCCATTATCATTGTGGTGTTCGTGCAAACTAAACTTTCCAATTGTAGGCTGAAACGCTGCTTCCCGTCCTATTTTAGCATTGGCATCTCCAATGACTATCTTTATGTCATGACGGGGACAGTTTCTGTATACTCTCTCTAAAGAGTCGTAGAACATCTCCTTTTCTTCTTCCGGGCTCTCTTCTGTTGGAGCGTGTACATTTATAACTGAATAATTGAAGAATTTGCCCCTTAAACGAATCTTGCACATTCTTTCATTTATGGCTTCAAATCCTTGCCAGCTCTTGGTATTAAAACTATTATTCCTTAACCTTTCATCAACCGACGATTTAACTTTTTTGATGATACAGTTACAGGGTCTTCTCAACTTATTCACGACAAAGTGACTCAATTGCGGAACCTCCCTGCGCTCTGTAGGCGGTATCTTTAGCTTTTAGCCTAGCTTTGAGCGGTCTAGGCTTCATAGATTTTGTAGAATGAGAAATAAATAAGCCGGTCGTATAATCTACGTGTCGCAGAGAGTGACAGAGTTGGCGTTTTTACTGCGGAAACATAAGTCCCAGTCAGTGCTTTGGAAGAAGCGAATAAGTTCCAGCCAGTTAACTTTTCTATAGTTCCAGACTGCTCTTCTAAGACCGGTGTTGGTTGGACAAATGATGGATATAGGAACTAGCACTTACTACGCAATGATACGAGTCGTCGCGAGGTGAGTCTACATCCATAGAATACTGTGTTATATGGAAAGAAAGAAATAGGAGATGTGTTCCTTGACCTGAAACGTCAGAGTCTCTTGTATTGAAGTTTAGAATTTGTTATAAATTACTCATGTCTGCAAAGAGCTCGACGTCTTTGCCAGATGCATTGGTGCCATTTCAGTCATTTAGGGAATTTATATTTTGAACATTAAACATTGGACAGCGGAATCGAACCATAGACCTTTGTGCATGAAGTAGGTCGCCTTAGCCGCTAAGCTATCGAAGAGAGGATACCACAGAATTATGGCTGAAGCAAAATTATGCTTCTGAGGAGTGTTAGATTAATGAGATTGAGTATACAGTAATAACTCCAAGGCAACAACAAAATTACCCAAAGAAGATTACGGCAAATGATGGCTTAATCCTTAAAGAGAGACAGAGAGAGAGGCTACCCAGTATATTGCTCCACGCTGCTAGTCACACACAGAAACCTAAACTCTCTCTTAATCTAACCCCAAGAAGACAAACCCAATATTCACTGCTCGCCCCAAAAATTACGAAGACACAAAATAGTAAGGAGCATACAAATTTTCACCCCTTTTACAAAATTATAAAAGTATAAACACTTCAATTTCCCTCCCTTTAACGACACAATAGCACACAACTAACATCGGTTATTGATTAAGTTCTTGTATTGAGCTCTCCAATAAAAGGATTCTAATTAACTCCTTGACAATGTTATAAACACTAATAATTTACCACCACAGCAATTTTAACTGAAACCACTTTCGCCTGCCATTTTGAGCAGCTTCTAATATTTTTATAATAACCGCAAATAAGTTCGGTACACATGTAATTATCCCGGTCCCGGCAACCGCTCCTAAAGTTTATGTTTACGGCCTAAGTTTTCGCCTTCTAATTAATTTGAAGCCGTAAAAAAGCAATGAACGAACGAGTTCATTCGCAAGAAAAAGGGGTTTTATTGCCGGGTTGGTGAACTAATTCCACCCCGGGCCCCAGCCCCCACCGCGCACTCCCTGCCTGCCGCCGAACGTTCTGGGGCCCATTAAAATGTCTTTTCCTCTCAGAATTTTTATAGTGAATCAAAAGTGGAAATTTTATTGAACCAAGGAAACGGAGCCCTCGGTCCAAGTACCTTGTTTTATGTCCCATCCAGGTTTTACAATTCACCCGACAAGGATTCTAATGAACCTCGATGAATACTACGTAAAATATTCCACCGAGGACCCGCACCATATCCCGGCGCGCTGCTGCTCCTCGGCTCGGAATTCAACCCGAACGCAATTGTGTGAGGTTCGTTTGAATTTAAGTGATTCAACATCAATCACTGAATGCATAAATAATGGTGCTGCCACCCCCGCCCGTCCCGATGCAGGGGTAGGGTGCAGGGGATCATTAGATACTCTTGCAGCGAGAGATTTTATCGCTCCGTTGTGCATTGCTTTTTGCTGTAGCTGCACCACACTAAAAGCAGGAGCTTCCATTTTTTTTGTGCTCCATCCTGTCAGATCCTGGCAGGTCCTGGTATCATGCATTCTCGTGACCCGGGATGCACTTTGGTTTGACCTAGTTTGTAATGTGCCAGTAAATGGTGGCAGGCAGCCAACAACTATGGCTAAGAAACTCAACGTTGTTGGTTGGTTGGTGGATGATAAGAGGAATTCTCTATCAACCTGGATCGATGCCACCCAGCAGCGCTTGAACCCATAACCGCGAAATCGGTGTCTGATAATTCCTCTTAGCACTCACCGGATCGGAATCCACTTCAGAGTCTGGATTTAGATCAATTTGTCAATATGCATCCTGGAGCAGATTAAAAGTGAAACTCATTCCGATGGCTCTTCATGCAGTGCAGCTACCCAAAATAACATTCCAGGTGATGATTCAGTTCTGTGGCAAAAAAGGGAATTTAGATTGGTCTTACTTTATGGTCACCCAGTCCCAATTAGGTGTAATAATTTTGCTGCATTAATGAACTATACTGGTTGGTCGATGGGGCACTAGGGCAACACTACTCGTAATGACGTTAGCCTCGTTCGTGATGTCACGATTAAAAAGAACTGAACCCTGGTATTTCCGAGTATATGTAAAGCTCCTCCTTTTCTGAGACAGATCTTTGCACAAATTTCCATTAAAAAATTCACACGACAGCTTTTTTATGTGGCAGTTCTAAATTCCGGGAGTTCCCTTTGTACTACCAGCCAATGTGTGTAAGTAAGCCTAGTCCGAAAGAGAGAAAAAAGGATCGATGAGATAGATGGAGTCTGGTCGGCGCACTGAAAGCTGGCGATCAAACTTTTCAGTTTAGTTCCTGCCTCTTGTACGCCCTTTAAAATATTGATTGCGGAAAGTTGCCCCACAGTCAAGTTCCTCTATATATGTAGGAAATCTTAGGCTGGAGTGTGCGTGAAGAGTTGAGCTAGTCTTGGGTTGCGGAAATAATTTTGCTGTGAAATAAATGATAAACCATAAAATTTAATCAGAGCAGCTATATTCCTACGGTGGCCTAATTAAGGAGAAATGCTAGTAGTATAGCTATGACGGCATGAGCTCAGTGACGTCATCGGTTGTGGGCTCGGATGTAAGCTTTATTCGGTGAGCTTTTTTGGTCTTAGGTGGGATTTTGTGGGTGAATTTGAAAGAGGCTTCCAATTCTTCGTCTGGTCTTGGATGACCGTTCGCTCTGGATTTGGTCCCCTGTGATATAATCTGTAGTTTTGAACGTTGGGCGGGTTCTTGCTGATTTGGGTTCCAAGGGGTCGGTGCATTAGCTTCGACTAGATAAGTTTTGGTTTGCGTCTCAGTTATTCTTATGCAATAATTTCCACTTTCCGAGATATGAGCAAAATTTTTTTTTATTTTTTTTATTTTTTTTTCAGCGATTATGGATTCTGGACGGTGTCTGGGCAAAGTGCGGGGGTGAAAATTTCATCAAAAATTGCCTTCGACCAACGGTTTCCGAGATATAAGCGATCTTATGTTTTAAAAATGAAAAGATGAGCGTTTGGTATGATTCTATGGGTCTGTCGAAAGCAGTTTTCAGACATACGGGGTTTGACTCTCCAATAACATAATGAGGTATTTTAATGTTAAAAACTGAAGCTCAGAGGTGAACCTCTTTATACTGTCGAAAGATTTAGTCGTAATGATAGAAGAAAGAAGAAGAATAAAAAACTACCAACACGTGGTTTTACTATACCGAGTCCAATTCAACAAAGGCAAGAAAGAAGGAGTGTTACCTAGGTGGGATAAGTGGAATGGCGGAAGACGCCGCAGGCGCATGGAATCGAACCACGGACCTCTGAAATGGTAGTCAGGGGTATAGGTTATGGAAATCAGAAAGGCGCATGCCCTCATTTTCCAGTATGTCTTTTTACTTTTGTTCTTCTTTAATATCTGTAGGACTTGGGCCTCTAAAAAACTCTTTTTCCAATCGTCTCTACCCGCTCTCGCGTATGCCTCTTCGTCAAACGCTTAACCCATAGGCAACAATTATTTTCCTCCTCTTAGTTGTGTTGCCAACGCTGGTGATACATACCGAAGGACCGACGTAACCACTTGTAACACTGAAAGATGGCGAATTGCTTTGTACTGATGGAAAGCGCTTTTTTCGCTGTGTCCTCCAGCTTTGTTTTGAAGCTTAACCTCTTGTCGATCATTGCTCCCACGGAGCTGACGTCTGGCTGCAAGTGTATGATTTGGTCACCTACATTAAACTGAAGAGTCGCCACCTTTCTGATCGGCTGAAGTTTGTTTTATGATCAGCAAGCTGTTAAGCTAGCGAATACTTCCAACAACTGTATCTCCCAGATCGCTTCATTTGCGAATATTTCCATCCTATATTTGCATCACCGATTTTGGTAGCGATAGCAACTGAAACCTTGCAGGAGGCTTCGCTTTAGTACGCCAATATATATTATGATCCAGAGGAAAGGCCAAGGACATCTCTGCGGAACATCGCATGTTGTCCTGCACGCCTTCAGCCCATTTTACGATTTATAGTATCGCACCCTGCCCGAAAGGTAGTCAATAATGACGCTTACCAGATACATTTGGGGTACTCAGTTTTTTCTAATGTGTAGAATATGCTGTTCCATCTCGCCGGGTTGAAAGCATTATTAACGTCAAGGGTTGTCATTGCCGGGGGTAGCAACCGTGTGGGCTGCATCAGTCGTCGACCTCATCTTTCGATACGCAAATTACGTTTTTGATACTAAGTAGCAGACTATTGTAGATCACTTGTATGAAAAGTTTGCCCCTGATGTGCGGCCTAGACAATGATCAATACTTTCGTCTGCATTAATTGCTCGTTGAATACCCTACTCC